>CM034153.1:170777266-171377266 GCA_019776745.2 Taxus chinensis
TGATCATCAAGTGACGTCCCACTAGGATCATCCTCCGATATGTTGCTAACTGTGACATCATACAACTGGTAACCACGTCGCGTACACCGCTTAAGCTGCATAGCGGATATGGTGTGAATAAAGGTGGGTCTCTTGACTCCAACTATCACTGACTCCACTTGCAAATCATTTGCATATGATACTACCTTATAGTAACAATCAACCCTAGGCATGTGTGCAGATAACCAATCCATGCCAAGAATAATCCCATGGGAACCCAACAGAAGGATGCGAAGATCCAAGGTCATGGAAAAGGGTTCTAGGTCAACTATGCACTCCTTGACTAAGGAGTCCACTGTGAGCTTGGCTCTAGAAGCCATCTCCACATCCCAACTACGGCTCTTCCTAACTTCCACTAGCTTACATAGCTCTACTACAAATGGGGAAATAAAAGAATCTGAGGAACCTAAATAAAATAAAACAGGAATAGAAATGCCATCAATGTTACATGTCATCTCAATCACCATGCTCCTAGCCATATATCCTACAGTAGGCTCTGAAACCGGTGCCTTACCCTTGTTATTAAGGTTCTCTGGGTACTCTTCTCTAATGATGTCCAAAGAACACCGCTATCCATAGAAACTACCATGGTCCCCTCCAATGAGATGCAGGTCCTATAGGTACTCTAGTAGTCTATGTTGTGGATCCTAGTGATCATGATATGGACTTCTCATGAGTTTTCTTACTGAATGAGCTCCTAGGTGCTCCTTATATCCTGATGGGAGTTCCTAGGGGAAGCCCCATGACTCCAGTGCCCTCTAAGTATCGAATCTCTATGGAGGTATAAACTGGTGGACGAGTTTGATGTTTTTGCAGCTAAGGTGGATGTTGTGGTGGCCTAAATAAAGACTATGCGGAACCATGTCTACCATAAGGATGAGGATTTTACCCTCCTTGACCTACTATCCTACAACGAACTGAATACGGCTCCACACTCTATCCTCTAGCCTGGCTACGTCTTCCCCCTGGTCTCCTCTATAATGCAAGCCTTCTCAACTGACTTCTAGCTAAGATTCTACAGGATAATGATATGCATACTGCACCTCTCAATGTCCAGGATTTAAGGCCCCTGGTGAACCTTTGGAATCATGGCTTGATCGTCTTGCATGTAGTCGACATACTGAAGCAATTCCATAAACCAAATGACTATCATACTCCATTACTAGTCACAGTATTCCTGACGTAGATCATAGTAACTCATCTATCCTCTATTGAATAAATCTCCTAGATATGTATATCTCTCCTTAACCATGCTCCCCAAAGAGCTCCCAAGCAACTGGCTATCTCAGAATCTACATTGGAGCATTCTTCTTCTTAGTCCTCCACCAAATGTTTATTCCATCCCTTAGAAGATGAATTGCAACACGAGCCTTCGTGTTGCTAGCAGATGGGACAAATCTTGAAGAACCCGCTCAAGATTGATTAACCAAGCCTCTACTTGAAAATCCTCCAATGTATCCACTAGAAATAATAAGATGTATGGAATAACTTCAGGATCTCCCTTATGTTATATTTCATTCGATGAGATTGTCATGGCCCTAGGTGTATCTCTACATGCTCATCACCTCGGCCTAGGGCTCCTAGATCTATCTCTCGAGTCCTTTAGCAACAAGATCTCCATAGACCTCTATGATGGTTAATCAACATCTGACTCACTCCACATGGGAGTTCTATTCCCTATGCTTGTCAATATTGTGTCACAGAGGGTGCATGAGCCTCATACTGATGGTTCCCTATGTCATGTCTGGCTAGTGACGTCTCACCTAAAGTACTCAACCTTGCATATAGACGGCATTGACATCGTATAATGTTTGTAATATATACTGAGGCAGTATAGATTGAAACTGCCTAGTCTCTGGAGGTGGTAGGTAAAACTCCACATGTAAGAACCCCTCATTTATTCCATGCCTCCTACACAGACCAAGGCGAAAGTTAGTTTATTACTCTAGATTTTGTTTTGGTTTTCTAAGTTTTATGCATTTTAAAAGATCATGCAAATTGTGTCATGTAATGTTGTATGATAGGTTGTGCTATGGTTAATTGCTATGTGTGATGTTTCTAAATGTGCCCGAAGGGTCCAAGTTTTGAACCCATATGGATCTGATACCAAGTGTAACACACTAAAATTCCCACACAAAAACGTCAAGACAACCACATTAATCGTTAAATAATTATCTGAAAAAGTTGTGCAGAATTTTTGTTATTGTATTTAAGTTACCAGGTTGTAAAAGGGGCAAGCTTCAAGCTACGGTTTAGTTTTTTTCTACTAGTTAATAATTTATCCTCTTTAATTTGATAGATCCAGTCTATAATATTTATTTAATTACTCCAGTTAAGGTTAAAATAACCTACTGTACAATATTTATTATAATTTACTAACATAAGTGTCCAAATGCCATTTAATAAATTATCTATTCTAGAGCTAGGTCTACATTTACCCTCCCATTGGGACATTAACATACAATTACATTTAATGTAATTAACCCCTTATAAATGGTTGCCTTAGTTACTAATGAGTAAATCTGATTTTATAAAATACAAGAGTCAAGGGCATTTATTCACTTAGAGTCACAAACAATACAGGGTTACATGTCATAACTTAAATTTGCCTTCTACACCCCTTAAGTGGCCCCATTCACCCCCTTTACACATGTATTTCGATTCATTTAAAGATATTGCAACCATAACCTCAATACTCTCACCTAATACACTATAGGGATAAATTTATAGCCATTGGATGGACTAAATTAGGGACCACTTGGATCTACATATACCCTCAAGAAAACCTAAACATCCTTAAGGGATCCTCTTTTTATAAAAGCATTATTCATTACCCTTTGCTCATTCATTTCCTCATTATTTAATTTTGCAGGTCTGATGGGAGGAGAAGTCAAGGATCAAGGAACGAAGCCATTGAAGAAGTCTTAATGGATCCAATCTGCAAGAAGAAGTGGATATTCACAACTTCATTTTTTAGTTCTCCTTTAACAATTAGTATGAATCTTAGGATTAATAATGCATCATTTTTACTTAGTTTCAATGACCATTTTACCCTCTCCTAGGGTTTGGTTTAATATTTTATTTGTTGATTGAACAATTTCATCTGTATTTTCCCTATTTAGGCATATCGATATTTTCCCCAATTTACCAAATTTAGTTTAAGATGGTGTATATACATCATATAATTTGAATGTATATCATGTATATATAAACAAACACACACACACACACACACACACACATATATTAATGCATTTTAATATCCCTAATATGTCAGGTTGGGATAATGGGTCCCACAAGCATACATCATACCTACTTAATAGTTTTTATAAACAAAAAAATGATAAGTTTAAATACATACGAGCAAATGGTTTGGCCAAAACAATTCTATATAATTAAACTTAATCATATATTCATCTAGGTATATAGTGATATGACGATAGTATATATGACCGATATATATATACCTTTGTTTTTCTTACGTCCATTTAAAACTAAAATTGAAAGAATAGTAAGATTTCTTACGGCAACTCAATACATTTAGCAAAAGGGAGATTTTTAATCATTCTAATAAATATTAACACATTGGCTTTCTTTCCTCCAACAGTGACTTAGAATGGAATTATAATTTAGATAGTTCAACATATTCAAGGGCGTTTCATTCAATAAAATAAGAGTAACTATTCCTTTTCTTTCACAAGTTTGATAAGTGATAACCATTATGCAAGCATACAATGACTGACGTTTGTAACAAGAATTCTCAATGGCGGTTAACTTTGGACCGAAATCGAGTTACAACTCACATTGAAATAAATGTATTTCATAAATTTTCAAGCACCTACTTCTAAATTTCCAATGTCATCTGAACAATGCAAATATTTCTCAATGATACTTGGTCTAACAATTATTACAATAGAATAGTTCCTCTCTTTTAAATAAATAGAAGGGATTAATTTCGAGCTTTCTAATTTCCTTTACAAGCTAGAAGTTAAGATTTTAAACTGTAAACATAAAACAGTGACCGATGTTGGTAAGTGTACACCAATGCCAGTTTAGACCGACCGTTGCCAATCACTGTGTAGGCCAGAGAGCTCTGAAAATGAATGTTTGAAGGAAAATAGATATCAAGAGATAACTTTAACTTTACATTTATCAAAACTAGAGATTTTTTAACTGATTCAAACCAAAATGAAACTATGAAAACATTTTCAATTCATTTTTTGATCAAACATTAAAATTTATAACTTTCTTTTCTTTCAACACAAGGTAAAATTTAAACATGATATCCATTTTAATTCATTCTTTTATATACAAAAATTTGAAGAGAAAGGAAAATACTATAATACCCACTTCCCTTCGACACCTTTTTTACTATTGATTTCGATACTACCGACTACTCTTATGGATATGATTATGGATTTTTGATTTAGTATGATGTTAGATGTTAAAAATATTGAACTATTGTTGATTCGATTCATATATGATGCATGTGGATCATTAGAGACATTTCATATTGATGTTGATATATTGTTGATAAATTGTAAATGATATCGTATTTTCCTAGATGATATTGATTCGTATATAGATTATTTTGGATTTATATTATATATTTTATCATAGATGTTTTTAATGCAGCCACGAGGGTGAAGAGGGATTTATGTGTTTTGCAGGTAAAATTATTCACAACAAACATCGGTGGGATTGGAGACCAACCACATTGGAATTCTAAATGAATTCAACAAGGGTCACCATGGCAGCATGTAATTGTGTGTGTTAGAATTATTTGGCTAGGGGAAAAGTGTGACCAAGGGAACATGTGTTGTCTTTGGTTTTAGTTCCATATTTATTGATGTTAGTATGTGTTTCTTTTGTAATGTAATTTACTTTTTTTAATTATTTAGATTTTGATGTATGTTTTACCCATTTATTATTAATGTGTTGTAGTGTCTTAATTAAGCTAATTTATACCTTTTCGTAAACTAATTAAAGATGTGACCAAAAGAAGTTCATTCATTAGACTTGATTTTCTCTTTTATTTTGTGTTGTGTGTTGAATGCTTGAGATCTTGAGTGTTGTACACTCTACCCCTTCATGGAAATTCGAATTTGGCCTTAGAGGCCAAATTTGGAAGCTTGGGGACAAGTCAAACTTGTCCCACACCTCTTAAATTGCTATGCCAACCCTACCTATGGGTTGGAGGGGTTAAAAATAGACCCCATTAAGTTTTTTGGGAAGATAAAAAGGTAAAATGTTTATTGCACTTCTTTTCTTGTATTTAATTTTGTCCTTAGGGGGTGTGGTCTTAGATGGTGTGTGTAACTTGTCAGTCCTTCAACCACTTATTAATTATGCATTGGAATATGAGGTTGACTAAGGTGATGTGGAGTGGAGAGGAAATGAGGTGGCATCCTTCTTAGAGCCACATCACCCTCCTCTCTCCTTTTTCTATTTATTGAAGTTCTTTTACTTGTTTGGGGGTTACTTCATTATTTTTTACTCTTGTATTTTTGGGAGAGTGAGAGGATTGTTGAGAAATCTTGTGGATTCTTGCTTGGTTTTGAGGATCTTGGAGACTTACTATTGGAACACGCTCTACTATGGAAAGGTAGGAGCTTTACCTTGCTAATGTTATGCTTATTTTGTGTTTATGTGCTTGTGTTGAGCATTATTTTTCTTTGCAATGCTTGTTGGGTGTGGGTAGATTCCCTAAGTTTTGGAGTAGGAGGAGACTATGGGGAGATTTCATGTAGGGAGGCATAAGAGTTTACCCTTTTGTTGGAGGGAGTTTGGGTTGGATGCCCCACCTTGTACAAGGAATGCTTGCATTCCTTTCTTGTTTCTTTTATGAGGGAGGCATAAGAGATTGGGGGAGGCATAAGATTATATAGGGGATTTGAGATATGCATTGGAGGCTTTAAGGTGAGCATCCATTCCCATTAGGAGGCATAAGTGGCCTTCCCATAGGTCTTGCTCCTTTGGCTTTCATTTTAAGCCTTGTTTTTGTTGTTTTGTTGTTCTTCTTTCTTGTGTTGTTAATTTGAATATGGTTGAAATGGTTTTGAAATATTTGTTTGTATTGTGGAAGCTTGTTGTTTCCATGTGTTGGAATTATTTCCCATTGTAATGTGGTTGGGGCTCTGGGGCCAATGGAGAGGATGGCTTCTCCTCTTCATTGGATATCTTGGTTAGGTGGAGAGCGTTGCCTCTCCCCCAATTTTGTTGTGAATCAAATAAATCATGTTGGAGCCTTATTGTTAGTGTTTAGGAGCTTGGAAGTTTGTTAGAGTCCTTGAAGAAATCTCTTTTTGAGATAATCCTTTTTGTTTCCCACTCAAAGTGGGAGATTGTAAATTTGTTCATGTTTTAAAGGAAATGTTGAAACACAAGTTGTATTAATATTTGTAGTAGTTCATTGTAGAATTGTAAATAAATAAATTTCCTTCTCATTATAATGTAATAGAGAAAGAGAAAGAAGAAAAATGAAAATCTTATGTAAGAGTTAGTTGAAATTGTATGAAAAAAAGGGGGAAGTTACTTTCATTGTGGCATTGTATTATTGTATAAGAAAGAGAAGAATTGTATTGTGGAGATTATTTTGAGAAATAGATAAGAAAGTAATTATTTTATTTGAAATCTTGGTTGTATTGTGAGAAAAGTAAGTATTTTTGTTAAATGATATGAGCCATTTTAAATAAAAGAAAGTTATTGTAGAAATTTTGAATCTATAATTTGTATTGAATGAAAGAGACAAAAAATTGAAAGTATTTACTATTTAGAAATGGTGATAACAATGTTAGAAGTAGTTGTAAAATTCTTTTAACTCTTGATATTGAAGAAGAATTTGTTGAACAAAATGGAATAGATCTTGTAGTTATTATTGTTACTATTGGATTTCAAAATACTTAAAATGAGTAAATTTTAACCAAGAAATGAACTAATGAAATGAAATTCCAAATCTGAAAACTTTAGGAGCATAAAATAAAGTTCAGAATGTATTTTAAAACTTTTTAGTAAAATTTGGTTTAGTGAAAATTTCATATTTAAGGTTCTGTTTTTCAGAAACAGGACCGCCACCCTGTGCAGAGTGGTGGTCTCGTAACCACCGCTCTAGCTAAGGTGGTGGTCTCAAAACTACCTCTCAGTAGGGTGGCGGTCCATGGTTTATCACCCAGGTAGGGTGGCAGTCCCAAGATCGTCAGTCTTCTTTGGGTGGCGGTTCTATCACTTACGATAGAACTCTGCGGATCCACGCCTATGCGAAATTTTTAATGGTTTTTACTAATTTTAAGCTTGTAAAATTTAACCTTTAAATACCAGACAATCAAACAATGCTCTAATCATGTTGACTATGAGCTTTTAAACCTACATATGGTAGATTAAAACCTCCTTTTCATTTATAACAATGGGGGTAGGGTTTACCCCAAATAGAAAACCCCAAATACAGTTAGTTTGAACAAAAACAAAACTAGATTGGTAAAGGAAAATCCCTCCCAATCCTTGAATGGATATAGATTACATTAATAAAACTTTAACTAAACTAATCTAAACTAGATCTCCTTGTAGAATCCTCCATGGTTCTTCCTCTCTTGCTCCCATGGCTTCCTCCTCTCCAACCTACAATTTTAACAGCAAAAAAATAGACCAAATGAGGTAGAATAGAACAAATGAAAAGGCTTTAATAAAATTCATAAGGATTTTAGGGTTAGTTTGGAACCCTAGGATCTAGTGGCCAAGATGGATTTGATCTAAGGGTAGAGAATTCACCCTACTTTTGTTAGGTAGAAATGTATTTTAAATGTTTAATTTAAAATCCTTAAGGGTATGTGTAGATGGGTGAATGGGGCCATTTAAATTGCCTTGGGGTGTAAATACTCTATTAACCCTTAGTATCTTGTAAAAATTAATTAAAAGGACTTTAAACTATTAGGATAAGGTAACTAGATTAATTAAACATGAAGTCAGTCATTTTTAGGATTGAACATTAACTAAGAAGAGAAAATAATTAACTAAGTAAATTAAACCATGGTAATCCTTCCTTGACTTTTATTTAATCGACCTTAGAGGTAAAGTGTTTTCAATATGTCAATATTTTAACTAGACCTTGACCTATCTATCATAAAGTGGAGTTTAGTGGTGTGAGTTAGTTTAATGAACCCTAAGGCTCAAATACCCTTGTAACATTCTTATAACTTAAAAAAGAAAAAGTGTCACAATTTTTGGGTTAAGTGTTAGGTTGTAGCATGTTCCTAGAACGTCATTTTTACAGGCGTTACACTTGGTATCAGAGCCATGGGTTCAAATCTTGGACCCTTGGGCACACCTAGAAAATATGAGACATGAACTTTTAACCTAGTGCAAAATTGTTCTTTTGAATCTAGAAAATTACACTATCTGATATTTGGATAAATTTAGAAAACATAGAAAATTGAAACAAGACCTAGAACAGTGAACTAACTCCCACCTTGATCTGTACAAGGGGCGTGGATCAGACGAGGGGTATTTTCACATAGACCTAGATATACCACCACTAGATTAGGCTATAGCATCCATTCTACCTCAGATTTTATAGATGCTTTAGGATGTCAATGCCGCTATACACGGAGAGCCCTTGGGAGGATGATTTTATAGACATGACATGGAGCCATCAGTGGAGGCCCATGTATCCCCTCAACACAGCGAGGAGTATAGGGAAAAGAAAATCCGCGTGGAGTCGTCTAGGGCAGAGTCACCATAGAGAGGACATGGGGATAAGATCTCAAGTCATAGGGATAGGTATCTGAGCCCTAGACAGAGGGAGGAGCATGCAGAGAGACCTAGGAGTCATCAGACGTCAGCTGCAGACCATATCAGGGAGATCCTAAAGCTATGACTCTCACACTATTCTAGTGATACAGGAGGTTTTTAGGCAGAGGCCTGGTTGGTGAACTTGAGTGGATGCTTCAAGATCTGCCCTTATACTAGCAACAAAAAAGCTCGTGTTGCGATGCATCTTCTGAGGGATGGAGCAGGAGTCTGTGGAGGACAGAGGAGCAGAAGCTTTATGTTGACTAGGAGACAGTTACCTAGGAGATATTTGAGGAGCATTTCAAGAGCAGGTATATTCCCAGGAGGTTTATTCAGTAATGGATAGACGAGTTTCAAGACCTCTGTCAGGCATCGATGACTATAGCCGAGTATGAGAGTCGATTTATGGACCTACTCTAGTACGTCAACTATATGCAAGATGAGAAGGTACAGATTCATAGGTTCATCAGGGGCTTGAACTTGGATTTGGGTGGTGCGATGCGCATTCACTGCTCACAGACATTATTTGAGGTCGTGGAGAAGGCCTATATTATAGAGGAGACATGGGGGAAGACGTAACAAGCTAGAGACAGAGTTTGAAGCTATATCCAACAGATGCAGGATGACAGATTGAGGGGTTTAGTTCCTCCTCCATGTGGTGTATAGAGTTCAGAGTAGGCTTCATTTAGGCCACCACATCAGCCACTTCGGTAGCAGTAGTAGACCCGCCCACCTTACAAACCTCCTTAGATATTTGATGCGCAAAGGGGGCAACGTATGGGGCCTCCTCCTAGAGGTCCCATCAGGACACAGGGTGCACCGAGAGCTTACTCAGCAAGAGATCATCAGTAGAGACCTCAAAATTCCATAGTCAGATCGTCAGGATCCATAGCTCAGACCTCCAGAGTACCGGCTGGCGCTGCATCCCACTGGATAGGACCAGGAAGTTGTTATGGTTATGGTGTTGCTGGACATCATTGGAGAGATTTCCCACAAAACCCTAGCAACTAGGGTAATACACAGATCTTAGAGCCTATTGTTTGAGATATGGCACGGAACCATTGGATCTATGCAGTGGCCGAAAATTGCTAGGCTAAGCACCAAAGTATCGTGATAGAGACAACATGTAGTATTGGTGGTATTTCCGCCTCTATATTATTTGATTCTGGTTCATCTGATTCTTTTATTGCACCATCCTTAGTAGAGCATTACAGGATGGTGGCAGTTAGGCAGGGTCATAGTTAGGACGTTGAGATGGCTTCTGGAGCCAAAATTTCTATAGACTCCTTAGTTAAGGAGTGTGTAGTGGATTTGGGACCCTTCACCACTACCTCGGATCTTCGAATCCTTCTGTTGGGTTCTTATGGTGTCATCTTTGGCATGGACTCGATGTCCGCACATAGAGCTAGAGTGGATTGTTACCATAAGACTATTGCTTATACAACTGATCTCGGAGTGGAGTCAGTGATATCAAGAGTTAGGAGGCCCGTTTCCATTCACACCATCTCCGCTATGCAGCTTAAGCGGTGTGTGCGACGGGGTTGTCAGTTGTATGTTGTTACGGTTAGTGAAAGATCTGAGGATGAGTCTAGTGGACCATCCCTCGATGACCATCGCATCTTGAGAGAGTTTGTTGATGTTTTTCTAGGGGAGCTACCGGGGCTACCTCCCCTGCGTGAGATAGATTTTTACATAGATCTGGTTCCGGGAGCAGATCCTATCTCACGAGCACCTTATCAGATGACTACTCTTGAGCTATGTGAGCTCAAGTTGCAGCTAGAGGGCCTTCTTGAGAAAGGCCTAATCCATCCTAGTGTATCCCCTTGGGGTGCACTGGTGATCTTCGTGAAGAATAAGGATGGATATCTGTGGTTGTGTATTGACTACTGCCAACTAAACAAAGTAACGATAAAGAATAGTTACCCCCTTCCATGCATTGATGATTTATTTGATCAAATGAAGGGGGTCATAGTTTTCTCCAAGATATGTCTTAAGTTAGGCTATCATCAACTGAGGATCATGGAGGTGGATATTGATAAGACCGCCTTCCGTACGAGATATGACCACTACGCGTTCACAGTGGTACCTTTTGGTCTGACGAATTCCTCTATAGTGTTTATGAGCTTGATGAATGGGGTATTTGGGACCTTTTTGGATCACTTTGTGCTCATATTCCTTGATGACATTTTGATTTACTCACGTACGCATGAGGATCACAAGGAACACCTTCGCCAGGTTCTTCAGTGTCTTCATGAGCAACATCTTTACGGGAACTTGGAGAAGTGTGCATTCTTTCAGATAGAGGTGTAGTATTTGGGCCACATCATTTCTGGGGAAGGTATCACAGTCGATCCTTCCAAGATTTGAGCAATCATGGATTAGCCAGCACCCACTAGTGTGACCGAGGTGCGTAGCTTCATGGGTTTAACAGGATATTAAAGGAGATTTGTTTAGGACTTTTCTCGGATTGTGCACCCCATAACTTCCCTTCAGTAGAAAGAAAAGAAGTTTTTTTGGTCAAATAGATGTGAGCAGGCCTTCAGTACACTGAAATAATGCCTCATGATAGCTCCTATTCTAGCAGTGCCGGATCCTCAGGGTGAGTCCTACATTTGTACAGATGCTTCTTTGGCAGTAATTGGAGGTGTGTTGATGCAGAAGGGCAGAGTAGTTTCTTTTGAGTCTCGCAAACTCAAAGATTATGAGCTCAATCATCCGACTCATGATCTTGAGCTTGTAACAGTTATGCACACCTTGGTTTGGTGAAGACATTTTCTTCTTGGCCAGAGATTTACCCTCAGGATTGATCACTTGAGTCTCTGCCACCTCTTCACGCAGCCCAATCTCATCGCTCGTTAGCAGCGTTGGATGGAGTTGCTTTGTGAGTATGATATGGAGATAGAGCATGTGAAGGGGAAGGAGAATGTGGTTTTAGACACCTTGAGTAGACAAAGACATGTGGCTATGGCTACTTCAATGGGCACAGATTTACAGAGTAGGATTTTACAACAGCTTCCTCATGACAGTTTCTACCTCGCAGCCAGAGCAGAGATTGAGTCCCAGAGACCCCTTGAGGGGAGATTTGATGGATTTTCACTAGAGGTAGATGGTCTTCTCAGACACAGAGGTCGGATATATGTTCCTAGAGATGGAGGCTTGAGACAAGACATTTTGACAGAGGCTCATCGTGCACCTTATTCATCCCATCTCGAGGTGAAGAAGATGCATGCCACCTTGAGATAGTTGTACCATTGGAGAGGACTTTAGAGAGATATGGCTATGTTTGTGTCACACTATTTAGAGTTTCAGAGGGTTAAGGCTGAGCATCAACATCCAGCTGGCCTTCTCTTTCCTCATGCTATACCGGAGTGGAAGTGGGACACCATTTCCATGGACTTCATTGTTGGGTTACTGACATCAAGATACCACCACAACGCCATCATGGTCATGGTGGATAAATTGATGAAAGTATCTCATTTTTCTCCAGTGAAGACCACCTATACAACCAATATAGTGGCACAGGTATATCTTGATGAGATTGTCAGATTACACGGGATTCCATGGAAGATCATTTGTGACCATGACCCTTTGTACACTTCCCACTTCTGAACCACCATACAGCATGCTCTTGGGACAAAGATCAATTTCAGTAAAACATATCACCCTGAGACAGATGGATAGACTGAGTGGGTGAATCATATTTTGGAGGACATGCTTAGGATGTACATTATGGATCACCAGTCGAGATGGGAAGAGTATCTGTACTTGGTGGAGTTTTCCTACAATAATAGTTTTCAGAGTTTGATAGGCATGGCTCCTTTTTAGGCATTATATGGCAGAGAGTGCATGACACCTCTTAGTTGGGACAGGTTAGAGGACAAGGTTTCTCTTGGGCCAGCTTTATTACAGGACATGGAGCAGCAGGTTGTTTTGATCAAACAAAGATTGCAGGAGGCGCAGGATAGGCAGAAGAAGTATGCGGACCAGCATAGGACAGATCGTAGTTATGAGGTGGGCACGAAGGTGTTCCTTCATGTCAGACTGCATAAGATCCCTATCTATTACAAAAAAAGGTTCTAAGCTTGCTCCTAGGTTTGTGGGTCCCTTTGAGATCTTGGAGTGCATCGGTCCCTTGGCCTATTGTCTAGCATTTCCACCTAGCTTGTCTCACGTCCATGATGTGTTTCATGTTTTCATGCTAGATTAGACCTCATTGCAGGTGCAGGATCAAGGGCAGGTGATGGTGGAGCCCGTCCGGATTATAGAGCACAGGACCCTGGGCCTTCACGGCAGAGAGATTGACCAGGTTTGGGTCTAGTGGGACAAATATGATGAGACTGCAGCTACATGGGAGGATGTTAATTTACTACGAGTTCAGTTTCCACACCTGTTCCAGTGACTTCCATGAGGAAGTTGAGTATAAGGGGAGGGGGATGTAGTATCCACTTCCCTTCAACACCTTTTTAATTATTGATTTCGATACTGTCGACTACTCTTATGGATATGATTATGGATTTTTGATTTAGTATGATGTTAGATGTTATAGATACTGAAATGTTGTTGATTCGATTCATATATGATGCATGTGGATCATTAGAGACATTTCATATTGATGTTGATATACTGTTGACATGGTTATATATATATATATATATATATATATATATATTTCTGACATGTGATATATTTCGTCATATTGAGTAGACCTTTGATAATTGGATTAATGTTGTGATCATTTTGACATGGATGAAATGTGGAATAGAAAATGTTGCTAGAAATTGTAAATGATATCGTATTTTCCTAGATGATATTGATTCGTATATAGATGATTTTGGATTTATAAATTGTATATTTTATCATAGATGTTTTTAATGTGGCCATGAGGCCGAAGAGGGTATTTATGTGTTTTGCAAATAAAATTATTCACAACAAACATCGGCGGGATTGGAGACCAACCACATTGGAATTCTAGATGAATTCAACAAGGGTCACGATGGCTAGGGGAAAGGTGTAACCAAGGGAACATGTGTTGCATTTGGTTTTAGTTCCCTATTTATTAATGTTATTATGTGTTTCTTTTAGTAATGTAATTTACTTGTTTTAATTATTTAGATTTTGATGTATGTTTTACCCATTTATTATTAATGGGTTGTAGTGTCTTAATTAAGCTAATTTAACCTTGTCCTAAACTAATTAAAGATGTGACCAAAAGGAGTTCATTTATTAGACTTGATTTCCTCTTGGATTTTGTGTTGTGTGTTGAATGCTTGAGATCTTGAGTGTTGTACACTCTACCCCTTCATGGAAATTCGAATTTGTCCTTAGAGGCCAAATTTGGAAGCTTGTGGGACAAGTCAAACTTGTCCCACACCTCTTAAATTACTATGCCAACCCTACCTATGGGTTGGGGGGTTAAAATTAGACCCCATTAGGTGTTTTTGGAAGATAAAAAGGTAAAATATTTATTGCACTTCCTTTCTTGTAATTATTTTTTTCCTTAGGGGGTGTGGGCTTAGATGGTGTGTGTAAATAACTTGTCATTCCTTCAACCAATTTTTAATTATGAATTGCAATATGAGGTTGACTAGGGTGATGTGGAGTGGAGAGGAAATGAGGTGGCATCCTACTTGGAGCCACATCATCCTCCTCTCTCCTTTTTCTATTTATTGAATTTCTTTTGCTTGTTTGGGGGTTACTTCAATATTATGTGCTCTTGTATTTTGGGGAGAGTGAGAGGATTGTTGAGGGAGCTTTTGGATTGTTGGAACTTCTGGATTCTTGCTTTGTTTTAAGGAGCTTGGAGACTTACTCTTGGAACAAGCTCTACTATGGAATAGTAGGAACCTTACCTTGCTTATGTTATGCTTATTTTGTATTTATGTGCTTGTGTTGAGTATTGTTTTTTTTTGCAATGCTTATTGGGTGTGGGTAGATTCCCTAATTTTTGGAGTAGGAGGAGACTATGGGGAGATTTCATGTAGGGAGGCATAAGAGTTTACCCTTTTGTTGGAGGGAGTTTGGGTTAGATGCCTGACCTTATACAAGGAATTCTTATATTCCTTTTTTGTTTCTTTTATGAGGGAGGCATAAGAGATTGGGGGAGGCATAAGAGTATGTGGGAGGTATAAGGGGTACTTGAGGGAGGCATAAGAGTATGTAGGGAATTTGAGATATGCATTGGAGGCTTTAAGGTGGGCATCCATTCCCATTGGGAGGCATAAGTGGCCTCCCCATAGGTCTTGCTCCTTTGGATTTCATTTTAAGCCTTGTTTTTGTTGTTTTGTTGTTCTTCTTTCTTGTGTTGTTGTTAATTTGAATATGGTTGAAATGGTTGTGAAATATTTGTTTGTGTTGTGGAAGCTTGTTGTTTCCATGTGTTAGAATTATCTCCCATTGTAATGTGGTTGGGGCTCGAGGGCCAATGGAGAGGATGGCTTCTCCTCTTCATTGGATATCTTGGTTAGGTGGAGAGCGTTGCCTCTCCCCCCATTTTGTTTTGAATCAAATATATCATGTTGGATCCTTCTTGTTGGTGTTGAGGAGCTTGGACATTTGTTGGAGTCCTTGAAGAAATCCCTTCTTGAGAGAATCCTTTTTGTTTCCCACTCAAAGTGGAATATTGTAAATTTGTTCATGTTTTAAAGGAAATGTTGAAACACAGGTTGTATTAATATTTGTAGTAGTTCATAGTAGAATTGTAAAGAAAGAAAGTTCCTTCTCATTAGAATGTAATAGGGAAAGAGAAAGAAGCAAAATGTAAATTTTATGTAAGAGTTAGTTTAAATTGTATGAAAAGAAGGGGGAAGTTACTTTCATTATGGCATTGTATTATTGTATAAGAAAAAGAAGGAAGAATTGTATTATGGAGATTGTTTTGAGAAATAGATAAGAAAGTAATTATTTTATTTGAAATCTTGGTTGTATTGTGAGAAAATTAAGTCTTTGTGTTAAATGATATGAGCCATTTTCAATAGAAAAAGAAAGTTATTGTAGAAATTTTGAATCTATAATTTGTATTGAATGGAAGAGACAACAAATTGAAAGTATTTTCTATTTAGAAATGGTGATAACAATGTTTGAAGTAGTTGTAGAATTCTTTTAACTCTTGACATTGAAGAAGAATTTGTTGAACAAAATGGAATAGATCTTGTAGTTATTATTGTTACTATTGGTTTTCAAAATACTTAAAATGAGTAAATTTTAACCAAGAATAGAACTAATGAAATGAAATTCCAAATCTAGAAACTTTAGGAGCATAAAATCAAGTTCAGAATGTATTTTAGAACTTTGTAGTAAATTTTAGTTTTGTGAAAATTCTAGATTTAAGGTTCTATTTTTCATAAACAGGACCACCGCCCTGTGTAGAGTGGCGGTCCCATAACTACCGCTCAGGGTAAGACAACGGTCTCAAAACTACCACTCAGTAGAGTGGTGGTTCGTGGTTTTTCACCCAGGTAGGGCGGCAGTCCCAGGACCATCGGTCTGCTCTCGGCGGCGGTTCTATCACTTACAAAATAACTCTATGGATCTGCGCCTGTATAATATTTTTAATGGTACACACTAAATTTTAAGCTTGTAAAATTATCTATGAACTACCAGGAATCAAACATTGCTCTAATCATGTTGAATATAGCTTTTAAATCTACAAATGGTGGATTGAAAACCTTCTTTTCATTTATAACAATGAGGGTAGGGTTTGCCCCAAATTATGTAAATCCAAATACACTTAGTTTGAACTAAAAAAAACCAAATTGGTAAAAAAAACCCTCCCAATCCTTGATTGAAAGTAATAACAACAATAAAACTTTAATCTAAGCTAATCTAAACTAGATCTCCTTGTAGAGGCTCTTCCTCTTTTGCTCCCATGGCTTCCTCCTCTCCAACCTGTATTTTTTAGTGAAAAAAATAGACCAAATGAGGGAAATAGAATAAAGGAAAGGCTTTAATAAATTTCATAAGGATTTTAGGGCTAAGTTTGGAACCCTAGGATCTAGTGGCCAAGATGGATTTGATCTAAGGGTAGATGATTTGTCCTGCTTTTGTTAAGTAGAAATGTATTTTAAATGTTTAATTTAAAATCCTTAAGGGTATGTGTAGATGGGTGAGTGGGGCCATGTAAATTTCCTTGGTGTGTAAATACTCTATTAACCCTTAGTATGTTATAAGAATTAATTAAAAGGAATTTAAACTATTAGGATAATGAAACTAGATTAATTAAACATGAAGTCAGTCATTTTTTGGATTGAACATTAACTAAGAAGAGAAGACAATTAACCCAATAAATTAAACCATGGTATTCCTAGTTTACCTTTATTTAATCGACCTTAGAGGTAAAGTGTTTTCAATATTCAATCTTTTATCTAGACTTGACCTATCTATCATAAAGTTGCTTATAGTGGTGTAAGTTAATTTAACGAACCCTAAGGATTAAACATCCTTGTAACCTTCTTTTAACTTCTTTAAAAAAATCACAATTTTCGGGTTAGGTTTTGGGTTGTAGCATGTTCCTAGACCATCATTTTTGCAAGCATTACAAATACACATTATTTTAATGATCTTTCCTCAAATATGATATTACAACTTAATAACAAAATATATCATACAACTTTTCTTTCAATACAATCTACTAGTCTTCCACCTTAAGTGGGAATTACAATAAAATCTCTACAAGGAATGATTTCTTTTGATTTAAACAAATGCTCCAAGTCCTAAGTCTCTAACAAGAGCTCCACCATTTCTTCACTTTAATCACAACAAAAATGGGGGAGAGGCAACACTCTCCAGCCAACCAATAATCTAATGAGGAGAAGAATCTATCCTCCTCATTGGCTCCCGAGCCCCAACCAAAATGCAATAAAGGATGGATCCAACTCATAGAAACTATCACAAAGCTTCCACATCACAATACAAAATTTCACAACTATTTCAAAACACATTAAACACAAGATGCAATCACAAACATGAAACTATCAAAATACACAAGGCTTGAAAATGCAAAGCTAATGGAGCAAGGATCTATGGCGAGATCACTTATGCCTCCCAATGGGATTAGGTTATCACCTTAAAACCCTCCAATATACATCTCAAAACCCCTACACCACTCTTATTCCTCCCTCAAGATCCTCTTACGCATCCTACATTATCTTATGCCTCCCTATAATCTCTTATGTCTCCCTCAAAGAACCAAGTAAGAAATGCAAGTATTTTCTTATCCAAGGTGGGGCACCCAACCCAAATCCCTCCCAAAACATAAAATAAACTCTTATGCATCCCTAAAATAAGATCCCCATAGTCTTCTCCTACACCATACTTAGGCATTCTACCCAAGAATCCAACAAGCATACCAAAACATTTAATAACATACAAATATACACATATAAGGGAGAACAAATAAAACAAGGGTGTAGCTCCCACCTTTCCATGGTATAACTTGATCAATGGATGAAACTCCAAGCTACAAACTCAATAATCCCTCCAAAACTCTCCAAATCCAAAAATTATAAGAGCACAAATGAAATGAAGTAACCGCCAAACAAACAAATAAACTTGCATATATAGAAAAAGGGAAGAGGAGGGTGAGGTGGCTCCATGTAGGATACCACATCACTTATCCTCAACTCCACATCACAAGTCAAACCTCAACCCCAATGCACAATAAATTAGTGGTTGAGAGGAATGACAAGCCTCTTACACACACAATCCAAACCCACGCCCCCCTAAGGACAAAAGTTAAAACCCATGTAATAAAAGTACAATAAATGTCACTTTCTATCTTACAAAACACATAATGGGGTCTATTTTTGACTCCCAATCCATAGGTAGGGTTGGTATATGAAATTAATAGGTGTGGGACAAGTCTAGTTTATCCCACAAGCCTCCAAAAATGGCCCTTAAGCCCAAATTCGAAATTCCAAGGTAAGGTAAAGTGTACAATACTCAAAGTCACTTATACTCAATCAAAATCACATAGTTTATTACAAAACTCAAATTCACTTATACTCAATCAAAATCACATAGTTTATTACTCAATCAAAATCACTTAATAAAAGCACATTAATCAATAATAATAAAATAAATTACATCACAAATAAACAACATACTCAACAATAAATAAAATAAAAGAGAAAGAATTGCACACATGCTCATGGTCACAATTGGAGGTCATCCCCCCATGGGGACCCCCTAACAAAACAAAACAAACAAAACAAAAATATTACACAAGTTTCCATGGTGACCTTCGATGTATCCATCTAGTATTCCATTGTGGTTGGTCTCCAATCACCCTTTTGATTGTTGTGATATAATTACCTGCAAAATCACACAATATCTCCTTCGGCCTCGTGGCCACATCAAAAACATCAAAGATAAAATATACACACACAAATCAATAATCATCCTCATATAGTTAAATCAACATCTCAATTAAACAATGTTATCATTTTTCTATAATTCCAACAACATCTCAATTCTATCTTTTATCAATATCAACAAGATCACAAGATTAGTTAAAATGCAAAATCATACTCAATACGATGATAATTCCGAATGCCAATAATATATGTGAACAACACATCATCATCATCAATATAAAATGTTTCGCTATGTATCTAAGAATCCACACAAGCATACTATGAATAACAATCCATCAAAATTAGAATATCTCTATCATCTAACATCATGTTAAACCAAGATGGTACAATAACATCCATGTCTGTTGTCAACAGTAATCAAAATCAAAATATAATAAGTGTCGAAGAGTATTTGGCACTAGAACTGAAGTCCAAATAAAGAAAGATATCTAAGACAACATCCCGCTTCTTTAGTGGCATATCAAGAAATCCATATGTTGAGGTACTCAGTCTTAAGAATGAAAATTTTATTGAATACATGACTTCATCATATTATGAGTTGACTCACATCTCATTGGGTCAAGTTTCACACGAGGATGAATCTCAGCTATTCAAGTAATTTTCCTCCTCCCTCCTTTCTTGGAGTAAAAAATAAAAGATAAAAATTGTGCAATTGGAGGAATAGGTAAAATCTCTCAGTGCTTACATCCAACCCTTCTAAGAATCTGACTCAGCATTTTCTCTTTCAATAGAATATATCCCCCCAATAAGAAATTTATATCCTAAGGAATTCAAGAAAACACAAGGACACATGATGTGCAAGGGAAGGCCAACGAGAAGTGGATTGAGAGGATCATTGAACAAGACAAGAAATTGTTTCTAGATATCATTTCTCTCATCAAGTATGTTCTTGCAACTTTGACAGAAGTAAATAACGAAAATGAGTTTGAAAAATAGGTAAATCACTAAAACGAGGTGTTCTCATTGGTGACCGAGATGAGCTTATTCGATTCTCACACTCTAGTGAGTAAGAAAGTGTTTTTATAAACTGTTGAGAACTTATTTAAATTTTGGATCCGTATCATGGATGCGAGATATGTAATTCTCAAGAATGCAATCTCTGAGTTGGAATTTTTCTAACATGATTTTGAGATCTTGGACGATGTCTACAATTGTGTTTAGAAATTCAAGTTCCCTCCACTCGCTGAGGATTCATCATCAAAAGAATTCATTGCTTCCTTCTAGGAGCTAGTCAAAAAAGAGGCAAGTGACTCTCTCTCTCTTTCAATGAAGATAGCTTAGAGTCTCTAACTAGTATCAAAAGTTGCATTGCTTCAATCATAATGGATCATGAAGAATGGCTCGGTTAATGCAGGAAGATTAGTGATGTCCCTAGGACATGGACCAAGGTGTTGAGCTGCATTTACATTCCAATGGAGGATAAGTTGGTACTTGTAGCTCATTTCAACAAGGAATTCAAGGAGCATGAACCCGTTCCAAAGATTCATCATAAGGATGCATGAAGCAATAAAGTTCTTCATCACAGGGATTTTCTTCGTCAAATATGGCAACTTCTTCCCTCACCTCTCTTTTCCCCTCTTTCTTCTCCCCCTCTTCTAATTCTTCGTTGCATGCAATCATGGTATTTTGTCCTATTCACTTAAGTGACAATATTTGTAATTTATACAAGTATTTTTTCAAAATTATAAGAGAGATACTAAATTTGTCTATTATAGGGGAAGTTGAAAGGTCAGAAGTGGAGTAGGAACATGAAGAGTCATGTGTGGGTGGAGATGAAAATTCAATTCACATTTTTATAAATTAGGATGGCTTCTCCATTCCAAAAGAGCTGGAAGATCTTGAATTTCTAGCTTTTTGGTAGCAGTTGTGGATTTTTGTTGAACTTTGTATCATCAATACATAAGAAATAAAAGTTATATTTCTTCCATTTCACTTTTACTATGTATTCCTCTATTTCCTCTATTATATGTAATTTTGTAGTATAATGATCAAGAAAGAGCTTTGTATCTTTGATGAATCAATCCAAAGAATTATGTGTCTGGGTTTGTTTGTCTCACTAGATAGCATCATTGTTTCTTTCTTCTAATTGAACATTGAACTACTCCTGTTATTGGGTGTGAATTCTACTTGTGCCTAATCACAATAACAACCTTCCTTTGTCTAATTTCTCTCATTCACCCTTCATCATTACAATTTCCTCCCTTGTACCCCATACAAGTACTTTATTACAAATTCAATGAAGTGTTCCTGTGTGATCCCCGACCTATTTGACCACCCCACAATAATAGATTGAATTAGATTAGTTTAAATTCTATAATGGGAGCTTCCCTATATACAAGGAGGAGGGGCATAGCCCCATGAGCATTGCTAGAAACACCTAATTTTTCATACAACAATTTTTTCACTAATAGTTTATAATGAATCTGTTGGGGAGAGATTTGTCCACATGCACCCAAAAATATCTCTGCAAAAAAAAGTTTAAAAAAAATTAAAAAATTAGCAAAAGGGAATATGTATGGCTTCCTTCCATTCATGACCCATCAAGAAATAAACAAAATAAACACTGGCCATTTGTTTCCAAATGTAAAAGGGAAGGTACAACATTGTGGAGGCTTGGAAGACACCTATGGACACACTACGTGAGGTGCCACAAATTTTTTAATAAACCCCCTTTTACGCAAGGAAGAGAATATGTTGAAGCAGGTGAGATTTAACCCCATTAGACATCTACATGCCCCCTTCCACAAGCCTAAGTGGAAAATATTCAATAATAAGACAAAACTAGACTTACATGGCCAATGTTTTCTGCCACAAGTCATGTCTGAGGCACATTTCTCTGCAAAAAACACATGCCTTATTCCAAAGCTCCTATTTCCACATAGTAGGGTGGAATAATATTACAAAAGGGAAAAAAACTGACCCTACTTCTACACTTGCATTATCAAGTGCCCAAACCAAAGCCCTCATTTTCCTAAAATCCTCTCACTTATCCCTCCATGGCGGCGGCTTTCATACAAGACCAAAAGCAACAAAGAAAAAACCTAAAACCAAAATGTCCTTTTCCCTGATTCTCCCAGCCCTATACGAGCTTTACTTTTTCTTTACTTTTTGTTTAATTTTTTTATTTAAAAAAATCCTTCAAGATTGAGTTCCAATGACTTGGATAGAAAAGCTTCATTTTCGCTAGAGAAAGGTTATAAATTACATAATTTAAATTCCGAAGAAAAGCTTACATATATGTAATTAGGGATAATCCCCTTGTATTCCCTAAAACACACAACCGTGTTACAAGGATCTCAAGATCCAAGAATCGAAGCGCAAGTAACACCCATGAAAGTAACTTGTTTTAAGATGAGGCAATATCCTTTCAATTTAAAATTTGACGATAAGACTCGCACAAAGATATCACTTTAACCAAATACTACTATTTGCGAACTTATAATATTATTCCCCCCTCAAAGGTTAAAAACAATAACGAAAACAACCTTCAAAATTATCCTCCAACTTAGGCTTCTTCAACTTGTGTTTTACAACTAGATTGAGGTTCTCAATAATTCTCGTCATCATGTCGCAAAAGAACAACTTGTCCCATATAAGCATCTCAAGTGCGAAATATTGGTTAATTAATTAAATACACCTTCATGACCTTAGACATTTTTTCACGAATCAAAACTTCCTCTAAAGTGATCCCATTATGCGAAGATGGCCTTAGAGAAGGCTTGTTGAAGGGTTACAACAGGGTGAGGCACTACAATTTGGTAAGTGTGTTATATGCAACTTTTATAAGAGTTAATAATAATATTTCTTGGGTATAGATGAATTCTTGATTCATTAAAGTTTTGTTTTGAAAGGAATTGAAAAACCAAATCTTAAATCTAAATTAAAAAACAAAACTTTGTATGAATCAAAAATCAATTGATCAAATACCGAATCTTGTAGAAAAAAAACAAATTTATTAATAGCTCTCCAGCATGCCTTTCAATAATCCCATTCCTTTTCAATTATTTTTTATTTGATCTTAACATATTGAATAAATAAAATCGTCGTCTTTGATTCATGTTTCATATATCGAATACATCGGTTGCATATACTAGTGCTAACTCCAAGGGAAAAGACTTATCGATTTTATGGCTAAACATTTGAAAATATTTTTGCCATGTTCTTCCATGAATCCATTGTCATAATATTTTTTTTGCCCTATTAACCAACTTATAAATCTCATGTGCTTTCTTCACTTAAGAATGGGGTTATTCTTAGTGGCCTTATTCTAGATGATATTCAAGCATTTTCCTTGAAATATCTCCTTCAATGAATCTACTAAATGGACTATAGTAAAAAGAGGAAATATTCTTTAAAAGGATAGGCCTCGTGCAAAATGGTGGTGGGATCACAAAGGAGGGGACTTGATGACTATGAATGCTCTTGGTTGCACTAAATATATTTTATTGTTCTCTTGACATTTCAAAAATTTTGGTTCAAAACTTCGCTTGGCTATGAAATATTTGGGTCTTGGTTGTGGATGACTAAGCGAGAGAGGATTTTTTTTTGGCTGTGGAAGATTGCTTTTGAGTTTAAAAATAACATGTTGCATAAGTTAGGCTTTTTTTTTATTTTGTAGGGTTTGAGAATATTTTGATGTCATTTTTTTTTACACTAAGTTTTTTATGATTTTTTTTAGAATTAATATAATTGGTTCATATCTCTAAACAAAAGTGTCTACTCATTAATAACAGATTAGAGTTTTTAATAAAATTATTTTTGGTAAAACAAATGATTCCTCCTAGAGACAATTTCTATGAACAAGATTAGATGTTACTTGAAAAAATTAAAATGGATATATTGCCTAGAGTTGTAAGAGATGAAGAGTTGCACAAACAAAAGAAAACATGAATAAAGCATAACCACAAATAGATGAGAAAATGAGATTTCAACCTAAATGTATGCCCAAATATTTACAAGATATTGAAAAACTATGTGAAGGAAAATGTTAGAACAATGATGTGGAGAAAGATAACAAGTAGGATGTGTCTCTACTATATTACAAAGTTTAGCCCAAAGTCTGAACTATTTAAAAAATCATATATAGGGAATGAAATTAAATGAACGGAAAAATCATCATTGCTTAGTTAAGGACTAGCTCCCATATGATTATATGTAAGAAATGAGTATGGGAAACACCTGAAGAACTGCAAGAACATAGGACTTATGTTTTGAGCATTATAGGGGAGGTCAAAATAAAGGAATATTGCATCCTTGAATGCCTAAGTAAAATATAGACATAAGACCCAATTATGAAGAAATTGTAAGAGTTTGGTCTATGATAGAACTACTCAAGGAAAGAAAAATAAAAGTTTAGGGGAAGATATTAACTCAAATTAACAAGAGGGGGGTAACCTTCTAAAATGTAATTATCACTAAGTCTCCAAGTCTTTACGTAGTTGATGTTTTCAGTGGTCCCATAGAACTTTTGATTTTGTGGACATAATTTAGACCATTTCATTTCAGTTCATTTCTAATGGGTCAATAAATCATAAAACTATTTCATGTTTTGATATAATGACTAGTCCCTGACATTTAATCACTTCGAGACATGTGTGCTTTAAATCCCAAAGCGATTATGTTTTTCAAAAAGTCATTTTGTTTTATCATTGTACAAAAATCAAGGTGTTTTATGTGGCATTTGAATAAGTAAATGGTGTTAGGTGCAATAGAAAAGATGACCCAATACTTGCACATGTACCAAATCATGTACATTGGATTTCACCATAACTTGATGGAAAAAGAACCAATTTTTTTTTCACTTCTTCATTAATGGTACTTTTTAAGAGCCAACCACAATGTGACACATATGGCGCTCGGTTATTGGTACACTTTTCAAATGCTTTATAAAAAAAATTGTATATTAAATCAATTCAAAATCCACTTTTCTCTCCAAATAAATGCATCAAATGAAAATAGTGATGTGAGAGGATCATATGCTACACAATGATATGTTTTTTTTCACTAACGAGGCCTCTACATAAACTAGTCACCCTTAAAGTTAAGGTGCACAGTTATGGGGTCATCTCCCCTACCATATGTCCATGTGGGCCTACCTTTCCCTTCCATGTATAATGGAATTGCACTACTTCTTTATCGTACATTGTGGGAATGTGTTTGATATATTATATAGTCTCTGTGATTGTGATTTATGACGGATCAAAAAATTATAGTGCAACAACACCTCTAAAAATGCATATTGCACATGTAGAGCTTTTACATTTTCTTTATTTAGGAATTCAGACTTCTATAGACATTATTTCTTTTTTTTCTCATTTTTTCCCATATTGAGAGTATATGTTACAATATAGTGTAAAAGCGCCACTACAAAAATTACATTAACGCTACATTTATTTAGTTCCATGGATAGCCTTTGCAAATGGGGTGGGTCCTCGACCATGCATGAGGGAGATAATAGTATGGAAAAAAATGTTTCATTTTTCCACCAGGGGATCTTTTGGAGATAATAACGTGTCAAAACTATGTTAGGAAAAGCAAGTATGGTAGAAAATTTCTAGAGAAAGAGAACATTGAAAACGCTCATGTTTGCTATTTACCATATTGGTTTGGTTGATAATTGTTCAATCAAGAAAATAAGGGATAAAATGTTGGTCAATTGAAGCCAACTACAATACCATGTATTTTATTTGTTCCTTTTATATTTTTCAATACATATATCTTCACTATATTATCTACAAATTATTGAGAGATTGAATTTGAGGTGCCTCTCTTTATTAACTATTAAATATTAATAAGAAGCACACTTAGCTAGAAATTTGGTTGTGTATTTCTTTTCTTTTGTGTGTGGGTCTACAAGAACACAATAACTTGAGATAATATGCCACATAAAATTCTCATTCAAAATTTGAAGTTATTTTATTTGTTATTTTTAACCCAAATCATGTATGTGTCTAATTTGAAGTTAAATAGTTTCTTAAATCATGTATATGTGTCTAATTTAACAGAAATTTAGTTAATCAGAGATGCGTAGAGCTACTATATGCTATGGTAGTTTATATCAACTCTTGTGATAGTATTCCTAGATGGACATCAAAATATTGTAGAAGTAGGAAAAGTAGAAAAGGAACTAGGAAACAAAGCATACGTGGAATATGAATATTAATATTTAACACATTGATGTTGATAGGCGATGATGCTCAAGAACGATGATAAGATTGAGAACTATCAATTTTTTTATAACCATGATATCTATGGCAAAGTTCTAAAGATTCTTGAAAGTGATTGGAAAGATGATTTTGAGCCGGATGACCACAATATAGCACCTACCACCATTTATGGTTTGATGGCTTATGTGAGAATACAATAATCTTGGGGACCCATTTTTACCCCATATAATTTTGAAGAGTTAGTGGTATGATGAAGTAACAATTTTTAGTGACATTCTATAATAAAGAACAAACTTATTGGCAAAAAGTTTGAGAATTTGAACTTTAGACAACATTTGAAATGAACCATGTAATGCACAACAGAAATTGACAACACGAGTGGATTCGAAGGGAATACAACTACCAAAACAACGAGAGATGTTGAGCGTAGTTGAAAGCCTCCAACTTTGTCATTTTAAGTATTTTCATTTCAATTCACTATGCTTGACCACATGAACACACTAATAAATATATCAATATTAATTTGTAATCGCTGGTTACATCCAAACATTTTAGACATTTATCTTCCGACACAACCAAACAAAAATAATGGCTTTAACTATTGAAGAATTGAATATGCTAATTCTAAACCAATAAGATGCTAAGATATTTTTAAAAATGATTAGAAACGAAAAATCCAAAACAATATTTACAAATTTGATTTATCTTCAACCGATGGTGGGGGTCCGGGAGAGGAGTAGCATTAAAGGGTTTATTCTTCCCTGATTTCCTTACTATATTTTAAAGGGTATATTCTTCCTTAGTTTCCTTCTTTACTAATGTCATGTTAAAAATCAGGTAAAAACAAATTTAAAAAAGATAGTGTGAAAACACATTTAAAATAAACGGGCAATCTTTCGCAGAATCTCTTGAGCTCTACTGCAGAATCACAGATTCACAACGCGTAAATCAGGCCATTAAACTACAGTAGAAATATTTTAGGGACAAATCTGCCGAGATTTTATGTGCACAAGATCTGCGACTTGTTCGGACGTCATTAAGTCTCATTTTAATGGCCGAGGGGGAGACGGAGTTATGATTTGTACCAAACTACAAATATGATTTGCGATCTCCATCATTTTTTTGTTAACAGGTAAAATAACTTGTGCGGACGGAGGAGTCCGGATACCATTAATACTGAACAGGTGTAGAAGTAACTGTTATGATGTGCACGAAACTCAAAATATCGCAATCTCCGTCATAATAAAATCACTTCCGTTTGATCACTTTTTCATAATAAATCATTAACTTAACTTCATCTGTAGTAGTGCGTGGGAAAAATAAACATTTAATGGAAAATGTATTAAATGAAATCCACGAATAAAACAATCCATTTTACATCCGACTCCCGAGCTTTGAATCCCGCTTGAAGGATATTTTTTCTTATTTTTTAGAATACATTAAAGGTTTCACGTCCGTTAGAAAGATTAAGACTACAAGGGATAACAAAAACCGTCGCATTAGAAAACAACTCCACACCAATCTCTAAAAAATTGAAGAGGATTGCATTGGCTGGCAAAGAGATTTAGGTTTAAAAATTGGATCTTGGAGCATCAAAGAGGAAAGCGAACGTCCTCTTTAAAAAACCATATTTATTCTATATTATAAAAAAATATATTTATTCCACAACACATCAATTATTAAGTTTTGTAAGAAGACAAGGTTATTTCACAACACATCACATCATCAAATTTTGTAAGAGAATATACTTACTCCACAACATATCAACCATTATATTAGTTAGAGGGCCACTTTCATTACACCACAACCCCTATTTCTATTTTTAGAAGGATCGTCGTATATTGGGGTTCATATGGTGTTGCGGAGCAAGCATATCAAGTAATATGTGATTAAGTTTTAGAATGAATGTGGAATTTTAGAGTCTTTGAAGTAAACCAAGATGCATCAATGAAGAGACATATTCGACCTGAGTTGGTAAGGCATATATTTAGAGGAGTGAGAAAGACCAAGAAAGCAAACAAACACGTCTAGCAACTAATAAACCATTATGTTAGTAAGAGGCCCATTTCTATTATGCTCGTGTGATTCTTGATAGTGAACATTGAGATATGAAACTAATAATCATCCGATGAAAACCTTCCATTGTAGGAACCTCCCATTTGTGCATGCCCATTTCACATGTGCATAATGACATGAAGTTCTTAGTCATCTTTGACATCATGGAGGAAATCATCTCCATAGCAATTCTTTTGGCTGACATGTCACCCACTACTATATCAATGTATATTCTTGGCTTTTTCGTTGTCTATTAGAAATACATAAAAAGTGATTAAGAGGCTTAGTTCCATTACGTGTCCTTGTGTTGATGGCAAACACTAGGACACAAAACCCACTAAGATCTTCATATTGATCATTTTCGTAGACATTAACACTAACTACCATGTCAATGAATACACTTGGATTATCCATCCTTTTTCACAAAACACACAAATACTTACATTGGCCCAATTCTACTATGGGTTTTGTTGTTGGTGAATACAAAGACATTAAACTAGTGATCACCGTTTTAAAAATTCCATTGCAAGCACCTCATAGATTTAAGCATGCACATTTCACCTGTGTACAATGACATGAAGTTCTTCTTCATCTTTGGTGTCACAACAATAAACATCTCCATATAAATTCTTCTTACTAACATGCCACCCATTACTATATCAATGAAAACCCTTGGATTTTCAATCCTTTAAATCAGAAATACGTAAAAAAAATGATTAAGATTTTTTAAAATGCAATGAACAAGTGCATTTTCCCTCAAAATTAGTTAAAACTAGATGAGTAAAGCCAAGATTTCAACATTTATTCAATCTTAACAAACCACATCCATGAATGAATGTAAAACTATTCATAGTTGGTTTGAATAACTCGGGCTACGGGTGGTAATGTTTTCTTCTTCTAGTTACAAAATATTTCAATTCATAAATTGGCCCATTGGTATTTACATAAATATTTTTGCCTTGAATAATAAATGGAATTATTTTTAATGGTCTTAAATTCCTTGAGAGGTTTGATTTTTTTTTATATTGGCAAAAGAGGGTTGAGGGTTCCCTACCTGTCACGCACCAAAATTACCAACACAAGAACAACACAGTGAAATACAGGATAACTTTTTTTTTTTGACTTGCTTGACTCAACACGGCACAACATGTCGTCACAAGGTTACAACCAACACTTGGAACCACTTGTTACGGGGAAGACCACAAGGTCAGCACAGAAACGTTCACACTTATCAAGGACAATTTATTTTTCTTTTTGACGAGACAACATGGAAGTCCAACCATATGACACACTCACAGCAAGGGCAAGCCACAGTAAGAAATGGTTAGGGTTTATTTATTTTGGTAAGACACCCTTTAGCTCATGACTTAAGTTTTCAGAAGGAAATCAATATATGGTTTGCACAAATTCATCTCACCAACTGAGTTAATTTCTTATACACTCAAGAGTAGTTCACTTAAAGTCTTCTCCTACTTACTAAATCTTAATATCTTCCAGAAACTAACCATTGTTTTCCTTTAAGCTTGTTTAAGAGTTCACCCCAAAGGGATAGTGTTCGTTAGTTTAGCTAGGGGTATCAATTAATAAATGTTTACCTTACAAAGGATGTTTTCATTTTGATCACTCATGGAATTATTTGACTTCAAATAGATCACCTTTACATTTATTTGTTGAATATAAAATCATTATTTTTGTTTAGCTTCTTTAAGGGTTAACCGACTCATTTTTCTTTACTTATAAAATATTGTCGCTAAGTCTTAGAAAGATTTAACTTAATAATTTATTCTCAAGATCAAAGTTTTACAATACTCATATCAATGTAAAGATTGAATGCCATTTCTCACAAGGATAATTTCAAGCTTAACTACACAAGAACAAGACACTTTATTTCACCATTACCAAACAATACAAGGCAAGAGGTCATATCAACTCTCTTTACAAGCAATGTTACACAATTTACAACACATTGGACATTTTTTTACAAGGAACTTCATAATGGTACAGATGAAACTTTTACACTCTTTTCTTCTAGTCTACTTGCATAATCCATCTGCACATTTGTTAGCACATGTCAGTTCGCAAGAACTGAGCACGATAAAAGCTATAACATTAAGACAATATGTTGTTATCTAACTGTTTCAAGGAAGAAAAAGACACTGTTGATTATAGAAAACAATAATCTAAGAGTCTAAACAAGAGTAATTAAGGAGTTGTCCAAAAACATAAAATGTCAAAATAAAAGTGATGGCACTAACTCTATTTTATTATCATTTTCTCATAGGAGCAGTTAATAAACATCATAGTGAATTTCACCCATATCACAACAATGATCGTCATTTTAACAAGATAACATTTCTAAACAAAAAAAATTACAAGAAGAGAATTAATTTCAAACGTGATCTGTCCTTATTTTTTTAATTTAGTACACCAAGCCAAGGATCCACTATGCCACTGGAAGATCCCAAACAATCAATCGACATGAGAATATCTAAACCAACATGACTTGTTAATATTAAGATGATGTGCCTATAACAGTTAATTTTTTTGTCAGTATCAGAATAAATAAAAATGAAAAGAAAAGGGATAAAACACACAAATGACCTCGCATGGGTCACATCCTATCCTAACAATCCTTCTATTAGACTTTCTTCTAATCAAGAGAATGTCTTAAGAAAAAGGACAAACTTGACAAGACCAAACATATCGATTATAAATCTTATAGGAGGGTTACTCAATCATTCACAAGAACAAAACACAAGATACATAGCTTCCAAAGGATATGTCATCAACAACAAGTTGACTTAAACCTTTTTGGTCAATACATAACCATTCTACTACAATGATAGCAAGGAGGTCGTATCACAACGATCATCACAAAAACTAGCCAACCAATGAGTTTCCAAACACACCAACCTATGAGTCACAGGAGAATGAAATTTAAGCATCTTTATGGAGCAAAACGTAGAGTAATTTCTTATGCATAAAACCAACATCCCAATTTTAAGATTTGAAAACTTCCTCACTAATGATCCAGTAGATCTCGTATCCTCCAACATGTGTGAAACAAAACCAAGGTACGAAAAAGAGTATTTCCTCTGACATTTTAAGCTATTTAAAATAAATGTGAGTAACGTCTAAAGAAGACATTCCATAGGATCAGCTACATTCCTCAAAACATACAGCAGTTACCAAGGGAGAGAAGGTGACTCCAAAGACGACAATCTCCAAACGGTGAACATGAATTGATATCAACTTATGATGATCAACCATGACACTCGAAGAATAAAAGTATTTCTTTGAGCGATTCAAACAAGTAACAAAAGGAACTAACCTAGTTCAGAGTAATATCAACTTGGCTCAAATCGATAATCAGTCAAGCTAAGCACACACCAAGCCAACCGGGAAGGGTTACTAGAAACTAAAAGAAAGAATAGAGACAGGAAAAGCATCATTCACCTGTACACAATGCACTTGTAGTACTCAATCCCTAATTCGCAAATACTCGACATAACCCAGAACTAAAGATCTCGAACCGAAACAAGAATAAGAACAAAACAGGAACTGTAAGGTTGAGTCCAACAACAATGTTTGATAAAACATTCAAATCGTGAGACCAACATAAGGAACTAGGGGGTGTTCATTACAGGACCCCACCTCTTTTGCTTGATTAGACTTAAGAACAAAGTTCACCCAACTAAAATTTATTAAAACCCAGAAACAATATAGAGGCTTCAACCAGCGCAATCATTTCTAACGCCAAAAAAATATACAAATGAGCAAGGGAACTGGAAACCAAACAATATACCATCACACGAGACATTAATATGAAGAGTAGAGTTATTTAGTGATTCAATTAAATAACAGCATAAGAATTAATGGTATAGAGAATATCGTGCCTGATTAAGCTCCCGCAGTCGATGACAAGATGAACGGGGCCTGCAACAGCAACCGAAGCCTAAATCCATTTTCTTCAAGCTCGTTGTGTGCCCAAACATCGAACATCTTCATGTTGGCACAGGTAGGAGTTCACGGCCAGGGTGGGTGGTCTAAAATGCTTGCCATCATTCTCCCAACACCGCTCCAAGATCAGCCCTAGAACTTCTGTAGGTCCCATTTTGGCAATTGAGCTTAATCCTTCGTCATTCATCCAAACACCTCCACCATCTCCATATGCATCTGATTGTTTCTAATTTGGACCTCCTAACCTTGGTGCTCTCATATTAGGAGCAGCCCTAGTTTGAGACAAAGCAAAAAGGAGATGGCCTATAACCAAAAACAATCTCTTGGTACAGACTCCATATCCATAAAACAGTCCTTAGACTTAGCATCCTCAATTAAGGCTGACCAGTCACTAGATTGCTTCAATGCAGCTTCTTTGCGAGCTCGTGCCAGCGCCACATTCATGCGGCGAATATCATCTACAAAGCCAACCCCATGATTTGAAGCTTGGACACAAAATAAACTGATTACATCACACTCCTGGCTCTGGTAGGCATCTATCTTATTGATGGATAAACCTTTTCCTTCATTAGATTGAGGACAGCAACATACACTCGGTGAAAACATTTCAGTTGTAGCTTGAAAGTGTGATAATTCCATCAGCACCCTTTATGCCTGCCAACATAGTGACTCGTAGAAGGTGCTCATATAGTTGCAAGGCAATTTGTGCTTTATGAAAACTCTGATATGAAACAGACCCGCCCCTATCAGATTCTCTTCCATGAGTTACATCCTACAACAAGTAAGATCTCAATTGAGACTCTTTGTAAATAAATTTCATCAGGCCTGTTGGTAACACCCTCACTGTCACGAATCAGCTTTGGAGAAACGACTCAGTGCAAGCTATGGATCTCAGGAATATCCTGCTACCTTTATCTCCCAAGACATTTTCTTCAACATTGCATAGATCTTCTGTGCCTGCGGGTGTGATCTGTCACCAACACAAAAAGCACGTGCCATTACTATGGAAAAGTAAACGTGCTTCAGGAATATTTTGATCTAAAACAGATCCACGCATATGGGATTCTCTCCCATGAGTTACATCAAACAGCAAGGTCTCCACAGAGAATCTCTGTAATAAATTTCATCGGGTCTCCTGGTAACACTCACACTGTCACTTAATCGATTTTGATAAAAACTACCTTGAAGGAGAAATCCCGAATTGAAAATGCATTCAAAACTGAACAAGAAACAACATAGTTGGACGAACTGCTTGTTGGAGCGCTCAAACGGGCTTCTGCCTCGCAGAAAAAACTCCTGTCGCCTGGCTATTAACTGTTACAGGCTGTCTGCCATGGAGATCCAGCAAGAACATGCCTCGCAACACCCACGAAAATGGAGGAAACGCGTCTTCCTTGCTCGCTGAAGCTCCACGCCCCTCCTCCACAAGGAACCAGACTCCAGAGGAGCCCATGCGGCCAGTAGGGAGGAACCAGGAAGAAGAACAAAAACGTCACGTAGATCTCGCCTGTACAGCATGATTTTTGCGAACCACACCCATTTCTCCATCTTCAACTCCCGCGCACAGGAAGGAAGGCAAGGAAAACGCCATGACTGAGAGGTTTGAGTAGCAGGAACAGGAATAGAACTGCGAAAAAGGGGCAAGAGACAGTCAAACACGTTTTCTCCCTCCATCAATGCCCGCAGCTCCAGAAAACGCGCCTCCCAACCATGCGCATTGAATAGAAGATCAAAAAAAAGATCACGGCAAGGAAAAACGGGACTCTGCCCACTCCCGTCTCCCTCACGCAAGGACAGATGAGACACAAAGGTCAAAATTCTGCAGGCCGGTTTGAGAATTGTCTGCTTAGATTATATATATGAAAGAAGACCTCCAGATGCAGATGTAGGAATAAACATTGGTATTAGAATTGAAAGGGATGTTGTAAACGATGCTAGGGGAGATGTTTTACCCCGTAGAAAAACTATTGGTGCATGATAATAATTTTAATCTAATACCACTCCAAAAAAAACATATAATGTTTTCATAAAAGTACAAAATACATATTTAGGCCAAGTGCATGCTTATAGTTAGGATATGCCATATGGATAAAACCCACTTATCTTTCACATCACTATCAATGAAATAATATTATTTATTATGGCATTTTTATTGTTATTTGGAATTTGTTTTCCTCTAAGAAGATAACACGTTGCCAGGTAGAAATTTTTTGTTGTTGAAAGAAGAGGAAAAGTTTCATGCCTAGTTTTCTTTCCTTCCTCAGAACCAGAAGTCGTCGATGCACGGGGCGTTACACTACCTATTATAAAGAAAAGACATTCCTTCCCAAATAAGCAATAACCACAAAGAGAAACAGAAATGACACAAAGGATGACACACAACACAAAAAAATCAAACGAAAAAAAAATATTAGAAATAAAAACAACCAAGAAGGAAACCAGTCTAAAGGATGAGAAATGAGAGACATGCAAAGGAATGGATACCTTGCTAGAAGAACTTATTTTCCTATTTTGGACAATTTTCCATTCATCATTCTTTGGTTCAGGCTTGTGCTGTAAATGAACTCCCAAAGTATCAATTAGCCGAAATGAATTATTTGGAGGAGAATAGGTAATATCAACCTTTTTCTCCCTAATTGGATTAGAGAGGAGAGACTCCTTGGGATCCTCCTTTTTCTCAACTTGAGTTTCAAATTTTATTTTGTCCTACTCCTTTGAAGTTGAATCAAAAATAAAATTGTCGTTTACCAGTTAGTGACATGGGAGGGAATTCTTCCACTAGAAAGTACATCCATTCATACGTCTTGAGCTCAAAAAATATGTGGCAATGTGCCTCGATTCGAAACGTCTTCTGCATTTGAAGGGCATCCCTTCATAGTCAGTAGTTTGGCTCCAAATTTTGTATTGAACTTTAAGGTCAATATAAATAGGGAGGTTTTGGGGGGTATCCAAAATCACTAGAATGCAGGCATAAGTGGTATGAGTATATCCTGCAGTATTGGAATCAGTGATGATAATGCTACTTAGGGTATTACCAATGGATTCCAAGCACTTAATATCCCAAAATTGTAGAGGAAGGTGGGGAAATTGAATCCAAACTAGTTCGTGTGAAAAAAAAAATTGTAAGAGGGTTGAAAGGATGGTACCATGGCTTAAAGTGCAAATGGTGTTTATGAAAACACCATGAGATTTCCAACAATGGAATCTCTATCATCCACTCAATCAAAAACAATAATGAATAAACCCTTGGCACAAGGGTAAATATCTAACTTACCTTGCAATGATGGAAGCCAAAACTGGGACATCTGAGAATGAAGAGCGGGAAGGTTGGGCAAGTAGTTGTTGAATATGCATATTAACCCATATTTCTTGAAAAATGATTCAAAATCTAAGACATCCTCACCAAAAATGATAGTAGGAGTGGAGCTAGATTTTAATCAACACTTTAGTAGGGGAAAAATGGTTTTTTCTACGATACTCATGGGACCATAAGGTAACATAATGTTCTATGAAATATAGCTTCCATGTTAGTATTTGTACATGGTGATTTTTGATTTAGGAAGCAATAAAGGGGGAGAGAGAATGGATTTGCAAGAAAACATACTCATCCCATAAAAAATAACCATCACATTAGTAATCACGCCACTTTGATTCGTGGTGTCACCCCTATTAACATAAGGTTCACGTATATTGGGGGTTATGCATTAATGCAAACCAATAATTTCAATAGATATGGGATTACAATGCTAAATAGATGAGGGTTTTCAACATCATAGAAGCAATTGCAAGATGCACTGAAGAGACGTATTCACCTTTGGGTATTGTTAGAGCTTAGAAATGCACCCTTGTTTAGATCATGGAAGATCATAATTTTGGGTTAGCATGGGATTGTCTCCAAGTGCGGGACCTTGCGGATTAAGACAAACCGATGTTTTCCCAGAATTTTAATCTTCTATGATCCATACAAGGGTAGAATTATGAGTTCTAATAGTATTGGCACACACGGTGGGAGAAGATTGAAGCACTTTACAACTTCATATCATCAGGTTTGATGTGTTCTTGGTGATATTAAGTGTTACACCCTTAGTCCTATTGGTTATATTGGATATGTAGTGTCGATTTGTGGCTTACATAATCTCTCTTATTTTCATATGTAATTCATTTATGTTTTAATATGTTTAGTAGGTCAGCCTTGGTGTGGGCCATAGTATAGTAATGGTATATATAGGTGGGAGTATGGAATAAATCATCATATTGAACATTTGAGTCTTATTGTATGGTTTTGAGGTTGCCCCTCGAAGTTGATAAGCTATTATACTTGTATATATTGTGATCCTTTATCTACAAATTGGTGTTCCTTGGTGTTCTATTGCTAATGATAATCAAATTTATCATAATAATTTAATTACAACTGGTATTAGAGCTCCATATTAGCTAGAATTGCGTCAAAACACTAATTGTAACAGTTTAGTTATGTCTCAAAACTAGTAGCAAATTTTTCTAAAAACATTTTTTGGTGTTGTAAAATAAATCAAGTAATATCCTCTCCAAATTTTAAACATTTTGGACTTGTTTTGCAAAAGTTATATAAGTTTTAGTTTTTTTTTAATAAATTAGCTTCCTAGGTTGCAAATTTGGGAATTCTTTCAAGTTTCTTATATTTTCATAAATCTTTCCAAAAGTTAGCTAGGGTTTACGATCTATGTTTCCAATTATTTAGAAAATAAATTTACGAAACCCTAAACCCTATATTTTTATCCTAATCCTTGTATCCTAACACCCAAACCCCACATCATGACCAATAGATCAACTCGATGCTAAGGGAAAGGTAAAAATAAATCCAAGAATGACTCCAAATAAGGAAGATATGGATTATGAATCTTAAGGTTTTTGAAGATCTAAGGTTGTTCATCATCTTTAGGAAAGGGTTAATAATATGGTGAGTAAGAATGACCTCAACAATAAGATGCATCTACTAGAAGGTAACCTTAACAATCAAATGAAGATGGGGTTTGAATCATTGCAGAAGGAGATGAAGTTTGTTCTTTCAAGCATGAATAATAACATTAATTCCCATTCTAGTCACATGGGTTCATCAAGCAATGCACACAAAGATCTCAATCACACCAACCAAGGAGAACCCTTTACACATTTTGGTGTTTCTTCTAACTAATAGCATGACATTATTCCAAAGGTGGAAATGCGTAAGTTTGATGGAAAGTATCCACTCAATTGGATTAACCAAATAGAGAATTTATTTGATATATATCAGATCACATCAATACAAAAGGTGACAGTGGCATATTTATATCTTGAGCATGACCAATTTTTGTGGTATCATTGGTTATGGGCTTAAAGGCAGAAGAAAGGTCTTAATGTCACATGGAAAATTTTCACTTAAGAGTTGCAAGTGCACTATAGTTCTATTGTGTCATATAATTACTCCATCTAATTAGCAAAGTTACAATAAACATGATCACTCAATAATTATGTTAATCAATTCCAAAACATATCCTTGCATGTGGAGAATATTACAGTAGGGTATACAAGTGACCTATTTATTAGAGGTCTTAAAGACCACATTGAGAATGTGGTACACATGTTTAATCCACTCAAGGTTTCTGATTCTATTACCATGGCATGCAGGGTAGAGGAAAAATTTATTTCCATCAAAAGGCAGACTTTCACTCACTTAAAACACCATAACACCTAGGCACCATCGTACTCTCAGCCAATTAGATTGACACCTGAACAACTTGAATAAAAAAGAGAAAAAGGATTATGTTTTAATTGTGATAAAGAATTAGGACCATTTCATAAATGTGTTGAGAAGAAATTGTTCCACATTGAAGGGACCGGTTAGGAGGAAGAATATGAGGAAACATCAAGTGCTGAAGTAGACAAACTAGAGGATGAGTTTGCAGAGTCCCAAATGACTATCTCATGCCATGTTCTATCTAGTATTAGAACTCCACAAACCCTTCAGGTCGTGGGTTACCTTAAGAAGCAAAAGGTGGCAGTATTGATTGATTTTGGGAGCACACATAATTTCATCAATAAAAAGATGACAACAAGGCTAAATTGTTTCATCTAGCCATCACCTAAATTTCAAGTAATGATTGCAAATGGTGGCACAGTCTAATGTTCAAGTAAATTCCATAAAATCATACTTTTGATGGGTGATTATGTGTTTTCATGCTAAATGTATAGCATAAAATTTTTAGATTTTGGCCATGACAATCAAGCCCACACTCAAAAAATCCCTGAACTGGGTGATGTGAACCTACCCTCCGGCTAATCTCTGATAATGAAAATCACATCACGACCGAGAGGGATGCGCTAACTGGATTTTTAGAGTTTGTTTCATATGTAGGTAATTTGATGAGAAACAATTCATGAGTTCATTATGATTCACCTGGAAGGAGTTGCTCTTGGAGGCCAAAAAGGCCTATTTTCAGACTTCTGGCACCTGCAAAGCACCTCCTGGGATGTAACAAGAATATATAATGTCTCTAAGTAGTGTATGACATAGCTATGGGATCATTTGAGGTATTTTAGGAAGGTTGTGGAATAAAATCAAGGTTTAGTAAGAGATCTTATTTATTTATATATATATATATATATATAATATATATATGGGATATATGCATATATATATAGTTAATGCTAATTACCTTGTTTCTTTTAGAGCTTACAATGCACATTGTTTAAGTATTATTTTTAAGACATATTGTCTGGAGCATGAGAAATCAAATTTGGATGGAGTTGTGTTTTACATTGTCTGATCAATCATATTGAGATGTGAATCAATATCAAACTACCAATGTGACACAAAGATCTTTGAGACAAGTTTTGTAACTTGCTCGAAAGGCAGAAAAGAAGACTCATGAATGTTTTCAAACATCACCAAAGCTCAAATGAGATGATTGCTGCCATAAAATAAAATTTGGAATGGTATATGAAGTTCAGAATTGAAATAAATGACACAAATTCATCATCCTACAAGTTTATAAGCTTCAAAAGAATTTAAGATTATTTCAAGAACTGATCAATAAGAGGCGCAAAATCCGCCCATAGAAATGAACTTCCACATAAGATTCTAGTTTGAATAGGATCATGGGATTCATGATCCCTTTTCCATAAATGCAAAAACATATTGGACGACCAATTAAATGAGCAAGTTACATAGAAAATGCAATGAGCTAACAAGAAAAGGTCAGATTACTCAAAGCTCTAGTCAGCACGAGTTAGCTCGAAGTCATTAAGAGCACCCATGATACAACATGTTGCAGTCATGTCTCAGTAATGTATTGGTCACCAAAAATAACTTTTGAGTCACCTTTTAATTAAGACCGGGCATCCAAAAGGCTATAGACATGTGACATGAAGGTGTATGGTGTGAGTTCACGTAGGCCTAGGCGATCACAGAAATGCAATTTGTGTGTCTGCACAAGTTTGGTCAATGCATCAGGAATTTAATAGTCGCATCTCACAAGTCTTTTCAGTGATAGTCGAGTGACAAAATTATGCAATTAGTTGACCCATCAGAAGTTGAATCCTCAATGTGGAGACAAAGTACTCATTAAAGTCACGTTTCAAAACTCAGAATCTGGGCGAGTCCAAAGATGATATTAAACATGTCAAGACTAAACAGTTTGGGTGACCTGGATAAATCATGTCGTGCAACATCTAGGAAGTTTTTGGAAACATTAGTGGTTACCTGTGATGAGTAACATGAAAAATGATGTAACGTTTGGTCAAATATCATAAGGTATTGATGAAGTGAACAAATAGATCACCAAAGCTCAGGAATTTTAAAATTCCAGCAATTGTGAAGTAACATTGAAGGCTCGTGCAAGAATTTATTGAAAAAAGGTCAATAGTCATGAATTTGAAGGTGAAAGCGTCATGTAGGGGAGATGTACAAATGATAGTTCAGATATGGCACTATAAATATGAATGACACCCTCATTTCAATAAGGATGGTTAATACTTGTTTACTATCTCTCATTGTCTTTCTAGAAATAAGTGCCTTCATTTTATTCTATTCCTGACATCTGCTACTGTTCTATCTCCATCTCAACTTTTACTCCAAGGAGCATTGTAAATTGTGAAACATGATGCAATAATACTTTGTGTTTCTTGTTGATTGTACCTATTTCTTTAAAATGGTTTTCTTCTTATTGATTGCAAGTGAAATGTTCTAATTTTGATGTAACCAAACTTTTGTATGTTATTTTTCAGTATTAAAATTATTTTCTTATTTTCTCTCTCCTATCTCCATCACTAAAAAATTTTCCTCTCTTGTATCCGAATGCAAGCAATTTCAAAACAGGTTTATGATAAGTATTCATGTGTGATCCCCGGTCTTTCGTGCCAACCCAAAAATTAGTTTATTATTAGTTATCATGATCTTTATTTTCAATAAATGGAGCTGCCCCATTCAAATAGAGGGACTTAGTCTTGCGACACTATTGGTGAGAGTCCAAATTTAACCAGTAGAAAAATTATTTCGTCAATGATAGAAACAAAGTTCTTAAGACCATTCAAGAATTAGAGTGATATCAAGCACTCAATATATTGTATTCTACAAAATCTTTGAGAAAAATAGCAAGACAATTCCAAATAATCAAAAATTTGAGCTGCTAAAACATAGTCATTGGGCCTTAATAATGGTGATATTCGCTAAAAGGCGAGCTATACATAAATCCCCCAGTCCTTAAGAAAGCAGACCAGCTCAAGTTTCCATCCTGCTCTGGACAGCACCAAGATAGATATGCATAAACTTGACTCAAAACCTTGAGGGACAGAATCTTGGCTCCATCTGACAAAAATCAACATTAGAAAGCTACAATATCAAGCGGTACTTGATTCTAAATAAAAACATGAAGAATGGATTGGAGAGAGCTCACCTATAACAAGTTCAGCCCTCAAGGAGAGGAAGATCCTAAAAGCTTGAAGAATTACTACATTGGAAGCCTGATAAAGGTATACAATATAGTTCTCCACTGGTGGTGTGAAGATAAAGATAACTTCGAAGACATCAATTAACAACATGATTTAGAATCAATTCAAATTACGAAGAATAACTGAAGTTAAATCCACTCATTCTCAAAATGTTGAAAGCTTTGTTAGTCAAATTGTAAAATTTCCAATAGTTATCGGATTAATAGTGGATTGTTCAAATTTAAAACTAGATTCCTCCATGAGAGGTACGTGAAAAGAAGCGAACTCATTTCCGATTCTATTTAAATAATCAAGAAATTTTTCTTTTAAAAGTGGTCAGTTATAAAAGCCCCTATTCAGAACGCTATTTAGAGAATCATTGCGAAGTTTGTATGCTCATGAAGCACCATTCCAATAGATGAAAAAATAGACCCTTCATCTCACCTGCCTCTACAAAAGATACCATGTGCAATTGACTACTTTATCCAAGAAATTAATGCAAGCATATATTTTATTTGCATTTCATAATAAGCAATTTGTATGAGGATAACATAAGTATCCTTTCATGCATTGTTGTAGCTTTCTTTGGATATGAAGATTTCATACATTAGTTTTTAATAGAATCCTTGAGCAAGATAAAAGCAAGAGAGACAATAGTAATCTTACATTGACTTCATTAACACATGCTATCGACTAAATTTCATGTAGACAAAGTTCCACAAAGATAGCTTGAATGCCACATTACAATATTTTACATACATTTCCACTTACTTACATTGGCTCGCAAAATTCATAGTAACAAGAATTGGACATACTTTCGGTATAACTTAGTCTATAAGGTCATATTGACTATGGAATAAGGTGTTTTGGAAGTTGCACGAAATTTTTGCCTCTAATAACAACATGTAATCTTTAGGTCCAATGTATTTTCATTCATTATGAAGGATTAAATTTCATGAAAACACTCACATATCAAGAACCTAGGAGTCTTTTTTGGTCATCATTACCTACCCAGACATGCAACTGGGAATGAACTCATCCCCATTTCCCAATATAGGGGCTTACTCACAAAGTGCTCTAGAATCGAAATCATGAGCTTCAAGAAAAAAACTGTTATCACCGAATCACAACACCAAACCCAAAAATGTGCATATACAAGTGCAAATATACTTGAACAACTACAGATGTATTGGATAACATGGGTACTATCTCCAAGTTGTGGGACTTGCTACTTGAGATAGACCTCCAGAGAAAGCTGGTTCTTGCTCCTAAACTACCTGCCACAATCTACTCTAATGCAGGATAAGCTAACTATTCTAATCTAAATTTCCAAGGGACCAGGGAGAGAGAATGCATAAAATGAAAGCCTACAATAAAGCGATGATACACCAGATAAGGAGGGTGGGACTAGTAGTCTCCAAATGTGTGAAATACAGAGGCAAAGTGCACACTAGAAGAGGTGATGACAGTTTACCATAATCTAGCAAAATGCATTCACAACAATATTCCAAGCATACACAATGATAATGAATCCCTGCAAGAACATAAGTGGGTAAATAGACACAATATTCTTGTAGAAAGATTAAAGGGGCAAGAAGAATGCAAGAAAACACAGCAGGGGAAGATACATCCACAAACTGGTATTTTATTGCTTCCTGATATGCACAGTTCAATCTATTACAAGATAAGGGCCTGGATCACCATGCAAGGAGTCCACTACAAGGGCCTCCAACAACACACTGGCTTCACAAAGTAATTTTGGCAAAGCTTTGCTATCCAAAAACTCCCCATTTACAATGAGCCCAACACTCCAATTTATAGAAAAAATGAGAAGGAAAAGAGAAGGGAAAATGGAAATCCCGAAATCTGTCCTTCAACCACCTGTAAGAGGCATTAAATTGAGTGAAAGGGTTGTAAATTATTTACAAAATTCTCCCCATTACTGTCCCATGTGCTGCAGCAGAGAAAGGATGATGACCATCTGCCTCTTAATTGCACTCCCAGCTACCAAAATAAAACATTGTTCTGAACCCGGGTCACGTTTTCTTAAAAAACCTCAATTAATTCCTAATTAAATCTAGAATTTCTTTATTGCTGTGCATCAGGAATCGTAACCAACGATTCCCAACGGTACCAATTTTGTGTGATTTCATTGAAAAATGCAAAAGTTATGGCCTTCTGAGTGCGGGCAACTATTTTGGGTATGGCAGGCGTTTTCTGTCATTTGACGGGAATGAGCATTGACTGACTGGAGCCGAATATGTTTCTTTTATTTAAATATATCTACCCTCATTAAAAATAATAAATTCTATCCTATGTGGCGTAGAGGACGTCGTGCTCGTTCCAGAAAGTCCAATTTTATCAAAATCGGAGCTCTGAGTCAAAAGTTATGGCCGTTTGAAGTTCCACGGGTCAAATGTTGACTTTTCTCCTCTGTCTTCGGCTATTTCAGCTTTTTGCATCCCACGCGTCCCTTTCTCCCAAATGTCCCAGTGCTGCGCGGGAAAAATTCTTCCGAACCGCCCGAAATGGGCTTCCATGTCCCTTTTCTACCAGTGACACGTGGCGTGATCTGATTGGATTTCGGCTCCTTCGGCTTTTCGCGTCCCATGCGTCCCTCTATCCCATTTAGCATAGTGCTGAAATTTCCCATTTCGACTGAACCCAGCCGGTTCGCGTACTCGCGGCCCAGATGTCCCATTTTCTTTCGGACCGTCAGGGACAAATTTTCCCCGATTCGCCCGATTCGGCCGGTTCGCGCACTTTTGTCCCGTGCATCCCTGACTGAAAAGTTCTCATTTTCAGCTGAACCGGCTGGTTCGCGGTACTTGCGGCCCAACTGTCCCCGACTTTTTTCAGGCTGCCTTGACTCATTTCGGCCGATTTGCATCCTCCGCGTACTAACTGTCCAGATGTCCCAGACTGCCTGTTTCAACAGTTAGTCAATTTTTTTCCATTTTTTGGCCAGTTCGGATTTCCGCGTCCCGTGCGTCCCTTTGTCCTGAATGTCCCAAATGCTACGTGGACCGCCTGGCAGCCTTTCGGCCAGTTCGCATCCAGATGTCCCATCTGTCCCGACTATTGCAAGGACCAGGACTTCGCCATTTTTCATGATTTTTCCTGGCCCAAGCTTATTTTTTGCAAATTTTTTCACGTTTCCTTAGAACTTTCTTTCTTCTTCTTGGACAGGGGAGTTAGAAAAAATATGAGGGGACCCTAGAAACATGACTTTTTGTCCGGACTTAATATAATTGCTTGGGACTAAAGAATTTGATGCATGTTATCAAAATTACCTTGAGGGGTGAATTTTGGATAACAGAAACCTTGTAGACTAAATATGCATTCTTATCATTACTGCATTGTGTATTTTGTCCATCGAGTTGTATTTGAATGATGCTTTAAGCTTGAATTTATCCTAAACTGATTTATGGGGTTTAAGGGTAAAAGATGGCTATAAAATAACTAAAACTGAGGTGATACACCAAATTTATATGAGGGATTTGACTGAGTATATGCACAATTGATATGGGAAGTATTCTTGATGCACGAGCCAATAATTTTCTACAAATTATTAAGGGTAAACACTTTGATGTATTGAAGGATATAATCACAAAAATACTGCTAAGTTACACATACACATTGATATCATGCAGAAATTATTGAAATTTGCAACAGGGTAGGATAATTAACAAGGGAATTTGCATTCACAAGATTAATGGAAAGATACACAAGACTGCAAATGATTGGAAAGGTAGAAAATACTTCACATTCAGAGGGTAAAACTGGAAAAAATTGCTTCAGTACTCCTATATCAAAAAAGCCCTTGAAATCTGATTCTTCTTTAGTTGCAAACTGAAACATGTACTTTTATTTTCTAGTCCCTTCTCTGTACTGTAACTTCTTTCATTTGAAGTATCATGGAATAGAGTTTATTGAATTCTATAATTTTTATCTAACAGTGGGGACCGTAAGACATGATTTTATTTATTCTTGACTTCAACTTGTACCTGCACATATAAGAAAACAGTTAGAAAATATTTAGGCTTTTTGGCCTCTCTTATGTTCCATAGTTTCCTTTTCTTCTCTCTCCCCTTATTTTTGATTAGATAATCATCTGTCATGGTGACTGCAAAGTAATTGTAATAGTTGTGCCATTGATCCTCATGTAATTTATATCTCCTGTTGTTAAGAGATTCCTCATGCACGAATTTTAGGATAGTATAGGAATATGAATTGTATCCCTGAGCTCAAAAATTGACAATTTTCTCTTTTTCTTCTTTTTAGGTATAATGCCTTCTGCAACAACATATGAAGAATGAACAAAAATTGGAACTAGAGATTCATCAAACCAAAGAAGAAAATCCTCAAGGTAATGATGGGTTCATTCATACTCCTCTAGTTTTTGCTTTCATGCATATGTACCTCCTATATCAGTAGTTGTAATTTACTTTTCAGTTACATCCCACGGCTTGTGTGGGAACATTTGAAAATTCCTTATGAATAAAACATTGAATTCTGAAAATTGATTTGTATATTTGTTTCTACATTTTAGCTTTCTGTATTGATTGTATGATGACCTAAACAAATTAGTAATATAATTGAATGTCTTAATCATGAAGGAAAAGACATTAAAGAAAACATGTAACATCCAGTAATGAAATCTGATTTCTACAATCTGTATTTATGTTTTTTGTTCCAAAACTTAGCATTTCACCTATTCTACAATTGAATGTCTTTATCAAGACAACAACAATTGTCCTTCAGGGCCTTGTGTTCTTTTGCTGAAGATAGTCATGAAATTGCAGACTATGTGATCTGTTACGTTTTGTAACAACACACATAGCTGCAGATTTCATGTAATCATTTAATTAATTCAACAGTAACAATATTATCTGAAAAAACTCCCCTAGCTTAGGTATACTTCACCAATGCTTCCATCCATTGTAATGAAGTTTCGAGTTGCCCATTTTTACACAAGTGCAAAAATTGTCAACATTTCTTGCGATCCTATGGGGAAAGATACCAACGATCTTGTAGACCAATGCCTTACTCTTGTCCATTGGGCATGGAGTCCAAACTATGTCATCAAAATCTTCCTTTTTGAAGGTCCAAACCTTTCAAAAAAACTAAAATTGGGAAAGGATCTGGTAAACCAGATCACGTACACGAATGCACTTATTGAAGGTAAAAAACATTGCAATGTGCAGAACTACACTTATTGAAGGGAAATCCTACTCTAAACAAGACATTGTAGGATTTTCAATAACAATGTTTTAGAAACATACCATTCACAGGAATGGGAAGTTCCTCTCCATTCAGCCTTGAAAGATGAAAAGCATTGTGTTCTTTGCAAGATGAAATCATGTAAGGACCACTCCATATTGTATCAAACTTTGTGTGTCTTCCTGGTTTTGCACAATCAACATCCCACTTTAACACAATATCTCCTTCATTGAAGATTCCGAATTTGGCTTTCTTATCAAAAGTCTTCTTTATCTGTTTCTGATTCTTTTCCATAGTCAAATGAGCTTGATCTCTTAGCTCTTGTAATTCCATTAATTCTGCATAACGAACCTGCAATGGTTCATTCTCAAGTAACTCCATTTGATGTAGAAAATCTAATGTAGGTAACTCAACTTAAATATACATTCTTTCTTCTTTTCCGTGCACAAGTTTGTATGGTGAATTGCCAACTAATCTTTTAGGAGTCACTCTATCAGCCCAAAGTGCTGAATTCAACATTAGATGCCAAGCTCTTTGATTATCTTTGAGTGTTCTTCTGATGATTCTTAAAAGATTCTTGTTAGTACTTTCAGCTAAGCCATTACCTTGTGGGTAATAATTAGATGAAGAACTTAAATAAATTCCATGGTTGACAGCCCAATATCTTACCTTTGCACTAAGAAATGCTAAAGCATTATCTGATATGATAGTTGTTAGAACACCAAATTTGTAAACTATACCTTCATAAAAGGATAGTATCGAAGTTTCATTAGCATCTTTCAAGGCTATTGCTTCAGTCCATCATGTAAAATAATCTGTAGCAGTTAAGATCCACTTGTGTCCTTGTGACAAAGGTGGGTTTATCATGCCAATAAAGTCAAGACCCCACTGCATAAAAGGTTGATCAATTGAAATAGGTTGTAAAGGCAGTGAAGCTAAACATTCTTTTCCAACAAAGAAATCACATTTCTTACACTTTCTTGATCCATTCAAAATAGTCCTTGAATATGCTAGGCCAATAGTAACCTAGCTTTCATAATTTTTAAGGCTATGGTACGTGTTGAAAAATGACCTCCTACAGGTCCTTCATGGAATTCTGACAATATTTTTTGAATTTTATCATAATCAACACATCGAACAAGATTCCATTTATATCTTTTTTGAACAATACACTATCAATAAAGATATAAGCTACAACTTGTAGTCTGAAATATCTTTGTTTATTTTTGTCCATACCTTCCAGATAGGTGTCATGCTGTAGATATTTAACCAAATCAGTCATCCATCTTGATTCTTGAATCTTCTTGAGCAAGTTCAGGTTGCTGATTTTCTGGTTGAACCATGATGTTTGATTGCTAATATGCAATTTCAGCATGTTGTTTTGAATCATCTGGGTTCTGTAGCTTACTGTTTTTCCATATCAGCAATTAGATATTCACACAGACCTTTCCCTCAAACTATCTTCACAACATGAATATCAACATCATATTCCATAACCTTCGTTATCCAGTTTTCTCTTTTCTCATTCAATTCTTTATTTAACAAGAAAGCTTTCACACTTGGATGAGAAACAAGAACATGGATTTTATTGTTTGAAAGAATGTACTTGAAATTCTTTAGTCCTCTGACTACTGAAAGTACTTCATTTTCGAGGAATGTGTACCTTGTTTCGTAATCATGCAAGCTTTGTCCAAAGAAAGAAATTGGTTGCTCAATATTTTCATCATTAACTTGAGTTAATATAGCTGAGATTGTTTCAGCTCCTACAAGTGCATACATTGTAAAATCTTTATCAAAATTTGGATTTGCAAGAGTAGGATCTTGAGAGATGGCTACTTTGATTGATTCAAACCCTTCTCTCCCTTTGTTGGTCCAAGAGAAAGTTTTCTCTTTCTTTAACATAGTTGTCAATGGTTTAACCAATGATGTAAAATTTGGAACAAATCTTCTAACAAAGTTTATTTTTCCAAGAAAACTCTGTAATGCCTTCTTATGATGAGACAATGATTGCTGTGATATAGCTTGATTATGAAAGGATCAATTGCTAATCCTTTCTTAGAAACAATATGACCAAGCAATTTACCTTGATGTACTGAAAAGATGGGATTTCTTGGGATTCAAAGATATTCCAAATTACCTGCATAACTGAAAAGTTCTTCCTTAGAATCAGATGTTCATCAGAATTTTTTAAAAATACAGTAACATCATCTAAATATACAAGGATGCATTTATTTAACAAGCTACAAAAATCCATGTCCATTGCACGTTGAAACATTGCACCGACATTTGAAAGGCCAAAAGGCATTCTTTTGTAAGCATAAGTACCCCACTTAGTGGTAAAAGATGTTTTGTACCTATCCTCTTCTCGGACTAAAATTTGATTATATCCACTATAACCATCTAGAAGAGATAGTCTATCTAAACTAGAAACTGTTCTCAAAATCTGATCCATATTTGGAAGTGGGTAGTGATCTTTTAATGAAGCTTTATTAAGATCTCTGAAATCTACACATAATCTGATTTCTCCATTCTTCTTCCTAACAGGAAAAATATTGGCTACCCAACTTGAATGCTTAACTGGAAAGATAATACCTGATTCAATCAACTTGGATAATTCTTTCCTCATTAGAGGCTCTATTTTGGGATTTACAGGCCTCTGTTTCTGCCTAATTGGTTTAGAATTTGGCTGTAATTCAATAGTATGTTGTGCTAAACTGGGATCAAACCCTTTCAGGTCTTGGTATTTCCAAGCGAAAACATCTTTAAATTCCTTGCAAAGATAAATAAATGACTGTTTTTCAGCTAAGGAACATACCTTTCCAAGAAACAAATTTTTCCCTTCATCAACTGAAATCTCTTCATAGTTATCAGCATGTGTTGACATCTTAGTAAAACTTGTCTTTTCTTAACTGATCATCAGTGCTGAAGATGTCTTCTAATGTGACTAGACCTCGAGGCTTATTTGTTCTTTAACTGAACAATCTGGTCACCATATAAATGTTGTAATTTATCCTGATTATTGTAGAAAACTCATCTTCTTTTGCTATAAAAACCTATAGATTTGATCATCACTTTCAAAAACCTTCCAATTCAAATCATTATCAGGGATAGAAGGCCTGACAATTAGCTTTATATGAGGCTGAATTTTTTTTATTTTCAATCTATTCCAGCATTTCAAAACTAGCACCAACTGCTGAAAGTATGATCTTGCATGCTTATTTTCATGTTCTAGGAATAGGACTAAATATTAAGAAATTTCGATTTAAAAAAATAAATCTTCCATTAGGTCTGAAACTCTATGTCTGTAAGACTTCATTAATGGATTCTTACAAAATTGAAATTTCTTACTTGATTAAATAACCAACTCAGAATCACCAAAATTTGTAATGTGTTAATACCTCTCTTTCTAGCCCAAAGTAAGCCATGAATTAATGCTTCGTATTCAGCTACATTGCAAGTAGTGCATGAAAATTAGAGACTCAAAGCTGAGAAATATTTTTGAAAAGTTTATTGGGGAAGTGAGCATCAAACCTGCTCCCTGTCCTTTCTTATTTTTAGCTCCATCAAAATGAAGCTTCCAAATCCCTTCTGCTAAATTTTTGTTTTGGACAAGCAAGGGAAGTGGTGTGTTTTCTTCATGCAAACAATACACACCAAACAAATGTTTTCAAATTCCTTAAAAGGATCATGAGCATGTTCTTCAACTATCTTTTCATCCATAAACATGTTAGAAACACCATCTAATGCTGAAACCTGAGCTACATCATCAAAATTAGACTGATCTAAGGTTGAATAATTAGCCACTGCATTTGAAGAGTGAGGCTCAATGTGAAATCTGGCCAATGGTTCTGAATTGATAGTAACTTTGGTGCCATAACATGTAGTGAAAAATAAGGACCAATCTGAAGAGAGATAACCTCCTATCTTTGCTGTGAAATCTCTAGATAAGCATAATGCAAAGTAAGGAGGTAAATCTACAATAGTGACATCTTGCAGAATAGAAACATTTGGGCAAGCATGCAATGTTACCTCTAAATTTCTGATTACACCAACTGTATTAGTTGCAGTTCCATCAAGCTGTAAGACACTCTTTTCTGTAGGCTCATACTGCAGACCCAATTTTTCTGCAATTGCTTTTGGCATAACTGTGCTACTTGCACCATTGTCCACCATATAGTTATGAACAAGATGTTCTCCAATAATTAGATAGATAAAATGTGGTGGCTTCTTGATGTCATGAGCATTTAAGAATTTCTAAACCATCCATTTAATTTCTTTGATGCAATCTTGTTCCATTGTTCCAAGGGCCATGCCTGCCTTCTAGACTTCCTTTTCTGTTGTTTTAGAAAAAAAATACAACTTATCTAGTTCATGAGAAAGTAAATCCTATTATCTTGGAATACTTAGAGCATCCCACATTGATATGTTAACATTATGCTTTTTCATTACATCAACAATGTTAAAAGAAGCAATAGTTTTAGAGACAAATTCAACTATTTTAGCATAGGCCTTAGCAAAAACTTATTCTGCTTCAGTTGTCTTTGATATATGAGGTATAAACAATCTTCTTGGGTCAGGCTGTAGTTGTTTTTGTTGTCCTTTATCAACTGAAACACTTGCTATTTTTTAGGAACAACAGGACTGTTAGCTGGTTTTGGGACTGTAGATGTTGTCTTATCAGTGATAGTGGGCAAGAACAGGCCTATTTTGTTGTTTTTGACTTTCAATAGCTTTTCCTTGAGCCCTAGTAGTGACTGCAATGAAATCATCCTCATTGAAACTAACTAAATTCTATTCAGGTGCTTTCTGAACCTGAGTATCTTGCTGCCCACTCTCCATTTGAGGCATGAATAATGTCTCATATTGAGGTTGTGCAACAAGACTTATGTTTAGAAAAGCATTTGGGCAACTTGTAGCTAAATGAGGTTGATTACAAGGTTGACACCACTCTTCTGTAGCCATATTAACTGGGACTAAAGCATTAGATGAACTAGGAGCCTTTGGGTCAAATTGCCTTTGCTGATAAGGTTGCCTATAATTTTGATTTTGTTGGTAAGGCTACCTATTTTGCTGATTTTGCTGATAAGGAGCCTGATAAGGTCTACTAGGTAATGCAAACCTATTCTCAATTGAAGTCAGCTTGTTCCCCATAGTCTCCAAAGCTTTAAATATGTCATCTGATGGGGCTGCAACAACAGGTTCTATAATCGTGATAGGTTGAGGAATAGGTGTTAAATCTACCAAAAAAGGCATTGAAGGCCTTGGTGCTAATTTTTCATCTTGAATAAGACTATTTTCAGCTCAGATGGTGATATCATAGGCTGCTGGGAGCGTATCTCCTCCCATAGACTGAATCATAGTTGAAATATCACTATTTAATTCCCTAAGATGATAAATAAGAGCGTGATCATCTTGAGGCTTGACACTTATTGGAATTCTTTCCCAAGTTCTGGAAAAATAGATGTTGAAACTTGACATAAATTCATTAGGAGCTCTTTTAATGGTAGAAAATTGTTCTATAAGAGATAAATGATCTGAATTATCTTGAAATTGTTTCAGTAATTTATCACCTAAGTCATCCCAAGTTCTTATGCATCCAATCTCTAGATTTCTATACCATTGCAAGGCTTGTCCTTTAAGAGATGCAGCTAAAAGTCTCAAAGCTACATCTTCATGAGTAATATTATGAACTACACATATGGTGACATATTTAATGTGCTCTGTAGGTGTAACCTGATTTTCACCAGTGAATGATGGAAATTTTTTCATGGCAGCATTAGGGATGTCATGGTAAACTGGGATTACTAATGGGTTGCCATTAGTAAAGGTCACAAAATTCCTTGGTAGTTGAATAGTCATTTGAAAAACTGGGATGTTAATAGAAAATTGATATGTGGTGAAGGAATATTAGGAGGAGGGTTATCAAAACCAGGTCTATTATAAGGTAAAGTATTACCAACTCTTCTCCTTCTAGCAGAATTCAAAGGTAAAGAAACAAACTCAGGAGGAATTCCTCTTACCGATGATCTTGTAGTCACTTTAGGCATGGAACATGCTGCAATACTAGTCTGAAATCAGCTTTACGGAGTCGCCAAAAGATCTTTAAATCTTTAAAAATAAATTGTTGCACCTTTCTCCTAAAAGTAACTTTAAATCTAAATCTGTAGATCTCTTTGTGCCAAAAAGATAGTTGTAACTTGCATGTAGATCTGATTCATTGTCCCATTGGGCATGCCAAAAATTGTTATCTCTCGAAAGTGCACCCTGTAGAGAGATGGTTGCAGGTGTTCTAAGCTTGCAAAATTGATCTCTCTCTTTCGTAGATACAATGGAAACACCTCAGGTCTGTGGGTATACCTATTTTGAGGTGAGTCTCTGGTATCAAGGCCAGTTCCTTATTGATGTATCCTAAACTGATTTCTGGGGTTTAAGGGTAAAAGATGACTGTAAAATAATTAAAACTAAGGTGATACACAAAATTTGTATGAGGGATTTGACTGAGTATATGCACAATTGATATGGGAAGGATTCTTGATGCACGAACCAACAATTTTCTACAGAATGTTAAGGGAAAACACTTTTGTATTGAGGGAAAGTATCACAACAATACTGCTAAGTTAAACATACACATTAATATCATGCAGAAATTACTGAATTTGCAGCAGAGTAAGATGATTGATCAGGGAATTTGCATTCACAAGATTAATGGAAACATACACAAGACTGCAAATAATTGGAAAGGCAGAAAATACTTCACATTCAGAGGGAAAAACTGGCAAAAATTGCTTCAGTACTCCTATATCCAAAAATTCCTCCTTTGTGCTTTGCCAAGGCACACAATATATAGCAAAAATAATTTGCCCCACCCTTCCTAAAAATAGTCTAAGGCTTGTACTCGCCCATGCATCCTATTTTTATCCTTTATTTAATAATAGATAAAGGAATAAAAATAGAACATGCAATTACAAATAGGCATTAATTACAGTCAAACTGAAGTTGACTGTTCTATTTTTAAGAAAACAAAGGTGAATAATTTGCTAATAATAAGCTTGCTTGCTGGACAAGTCTCTTTCCTTGTGCATGTGAATTTGTCTTCTTGTCTATTCTGTCCTCTTGTGAAGCATGCAAAAAATCAACTCCCTGTTTGTGAGTAAAATAATTGCAATACTTACAATATTTGCAAAAATAACCATCCACACATTCATTTGATGGGGACCACCTCCATGCTCAGATTCTGATGTTGACATTCCTTGTCTAAGTGGTCACATGGGTGACATACTACAGATCATCTTCAACTCTCTTGATAGTGGGGACCACCTTTGCACTCTATTTGGTTTGGCCACCTTTATGGACTTAGCAATTTATAAGGTCGACCACATTTGCACATTGCACATGCCATACTATAGTCTCCACCACCTTTGATTAATACATGCATTATATATCCTCGTTGGTTTTTGCATATTTGAATAACACATGGTTTGAATTTCACCTTTTTGGTGATCATAGTTGGCATGTATATTGGCACTTTGCATTATTTGGAGTTGGACTATAGTTTGGAATTTTTTTAAAAAAAGTAAAAAAATGCAATGATTATTTAATTCCAATGTGGGGCTGGCCCCTTCCTCCATGATGACTCACCCTTGGCATGTTGGTCGGTGGCAATTCAACCCAACACTAATTAGGGTTTTCTAAAATCTTTCCATGTATATAAATTGTTTAACCTATGTTGGGTTTGGTCCTTGATGAAGACCGTTGATCTCTATCCTTGATGAATTCGGTGTCATTGATCTGAAACTGTAATTAGGGTTTTAACCCTGTAATTAAGATGGCAGGTGGGAATTAACCATGATGGTTTTCTTTGAATTCTGGAGCTCAATCCTTGAGCATTGATCAATTTTCCTTTTGACTCATGACTGTTGATCCTCCAACCATGGTTGAGTTCGAATCAACTCGATGCTTGGGTTCAGGTGGTACAGAGAAGCTTGACCTTAATGATCATCCCATTTGGTTTTCTAGCTTGCGGTCGAAGCCTTGGCAAAATTTGTTTTTCTTGATGCCATTGTTGAGTTTACGAAGCTCGATTCAGTTCATTTTTCGGTCTTCTGAGCCTTCATGTACCTATATATTTTCATCTCTGATCTGTTTAGAGATTTATGAGCAAGATTTGATCGATTTTCACCGTTATTATTGTCTTCGAGCTCAGCTTTTCTATAAAAATGATTCTATGTCGTTCGAGCATTTGTATTACTTGTCCTTCATTTCTATTTGAGTTTTCTGAGGAAGTTTTGTGAGCTCATTCCTTGATACTACTCGATGCAGTCACCATTTTTGAGTTTGAGCTCGGCCCTTCTTTCTTAGCAAGATTCAAGTTTAGTTTTTGTATTGGCCACCATGGTTGACCTCTGAAACTCAGTTCTGTGTTGTTTCTTTTGATGGCCGCCATGGTTGAAAGCTTCGAGCTCAGTTTTTGTATTACTTTTTGGTCTCTGCGAGATTTTCTTAAAAACGGCTGCCACTTTGTGAGTTCGAACTTGGGACCATGGTTGTCATACTGTTCAATGCAGAAAGGTAAGTTTTGACTTGCTTGGATATAACTGTTACTTCATCATAACCACTTTATTGTTCGAGAAATACTGATAGTCCATTCTTTCTTTGCATTTTCTAGATTTTTGTGGCTCGACCTTGGTCTTTTCGAGTTAAACTCATTCTGAGCTTGATCTTCTTTCTCTGAACTTGATGATTCTTTGAGGGTTTACTCAGCTTCAAAAAACCAGTAAGTACTTGTTCTTACTCTAATTTTGATACCCATTAATGGGTTTTTATGATTAAGGTTGGAAACTGTAATTTCTTTTCTCGGATCTGTAACTTGAAACTGATTTTTGATGGGAATATTGACTTCTGAAAGAAAACTTTGAAACTATTTTAGCCTAGATGTGCATGTAATTTTGATTCAAGTTTTTCTGTCTGAGTTTGTGATTTGAATGCTAGAGAGTGTTCCTCTTGCTATGAACTGATTAGACCTAAAGGATTATTGATGTGGGTGTTTGAAACTTCTTCATTATTTAGTGATTCTGCAATCCCCTTCCCTTTTTTGATTGAAGATTATAATGAAATGCTTGTTCGTTTTGATCTATTTCTTGATCTTGTGCATTTTTTAGATGGCATTGGATTTTAATGTAAACCATGTTCTAGATTCTTGTCAGTGTGTATACCCTACATTATGTGTAGTTTTACTGTACTTTTGGATTTCTTCTCTTAATCACCAATGTTGTGTAAACAAGCTTTATTCCAACTTAGTTAGTTATTCCACATAAAGCTTTGGTTTGAGCTTTGAAAACTGGGAAAAGATCAAATGATTAGATTCTTTATTTCCTCTGGAATGAAAAGGTGAACTCTGTCTTTGAAAATTGATGGCCATGATTTGTTGTTTCAACTGTCTGAAGCTTTAATTTTCAATACCCTTTGTATTGATTCAGTTTAATGCCTGGAGCTCTATCTGTGTGAGTTTCCAACTGTAATTTATACTGCCTATTTCATCCTTTGTCTAGTGACTATAAGATCATCTGTAAATACCTGTAGCTCTCTTGTAACTTAAAGATGTTCTAAGATACATTGTACTCTGGATATTTTCCTTCAATGGAGCTTCTGTTCATTCATGCTTATTCCACTGTAACTAGATTGAGTCTTGAATTTCTGTGATGAACCTGATGTTAATCTTTTCTTGATCTACTTCCTTGCATAAATAGTTGTACCTCTTTGATATGGTAGCATCTCTAATTTTCATACTTGCTTTACTTGAAAACTTGAAATTCATTTGTAGAAGGGATGCACTTTGTAAGATCACTTTAAATTTCAAGTTATTTAATTTTAAGCTATAATGAATGCTCCACTTTGTACTTCAATTTGATGACTGAAAGTGAATTCCATTTCTTTTACATTATATATTGTATTTCCTTTTATTATAGCTTTGATATGCATGCTAGAAAATTTTAAAAGTTGATTTTTCATGGCGAAGCCCTGGCAAATTTTTTTCCATAATTCTCTCTTCCTTCCCTTTTCAGTTGTAGTAGTTGTATTTTCTGATTCAGAATACAGAATGTAACACTTTTCTGTTGAAGCTGATTTGGTAGTTGGAAAACTGAAACATAATAACTATTTATCTTGATCATGGCATGCTTTTCTACTTTTCTGTATCACTTACTTGATTTACATAATTATTTTAAAGCATGTAATAGTTGAAAACAACATGATGAAAAGTTGTAAATGTCCATTTTACATGGCGAAGCCCTGTCAAAATTTTCAAGAATCTTCTTTTTCATTTTGTTTCAGCTGTAACCCTTTCTTTCCAGTTAACTTCAGCTTCTTGAAATCTGATTCTTCTTCTTTAGTTACAAACTGAAACATGTACTTCTATTTGCATGTTCCTCCTCTGTACTGTAACTTCTTTCATTTGCAGAATAGTTACTGAAACTTGAATTACATTCTTCCTTCATTTCATCATGTACTTCTGACTTTTCTATTTCTTCTTGGCTACAAATTATACCTGCACACTTAAGAAAACAGTTAGAAAATACTTAGGCTTTTTGGCCTCTCTTGTGTCCATGGTTTTCTTTTCTTTTCTCTTTCTTCTTTCTGAGTGAGAAAAGCATGTATGCAGTTTGATCTTCAAGTAAACTATATCTCCTGTTGTTAAGAGATTCATATGCATGAATTAGGACAGTATAGGAATATGGATTGATCCCTGAGCTCGTAACTGACAGTTCTCTCATTTTCTTCTTTTCAGGTACAGTGACTTTTACAATGAAGATGAAGAAGGAACAAAAGCTGGAAATGGAGATGCTTCAAAGAAAGAAGAAAACCCCCAAGGAAATGATGGGTTCACTCATACTCCTTTACTTTCTCTTTCATGCATGTGTACCTCTTATTTCAGTAGTTGTACTTTACTTTTCAGTTACATCCCATGGCTTGTGTGGGAAACATTTGAAAATTCCTTATGAATAAAACATTGAATTCTAAAAATGAGTTGTATATTTCTTTCTGCATTTCAGCTTTCTGTATGAATTGTATGATGAACTAAACAACTCAGTGATATAATTGAATGTCTTAATCATGAAGGAAAGAACATTAAAGAAAACCTGTAACATCTAGTAATGAACTCTGATTTCTACAATCTACACTTATGTATGTTGTTCCAAAACTTAGCATTTCACCTATTCTGTAATTGAATGTCTTCATCAAGACAACACAATTGTCCTTCGGGGCCTTGTGTTCTTTTGCTGAAGATAGTCATGAAATTGCAGACTATGTGATCTGTTACATTTTGTAACAGCACACATAGCTGTTGCATATTTCATGTAATCATTTAACTAATTCAATAGTAACAATATTATCTAAAAAAACTCCCCTAGCTTAGGTATACTTCACCAATGCCATCCATCGTAACGAAGTTTTGAGTTGCCCATTTTTGCACAAGTGTAAAAATTGTCAACATTTCTGGTGATCCTGGGGAAAGCTGCCTACTAGCTTATAGACCAGTGCCTTGCTCTTGTCCATTGGGCATGGAGTCCAAACATGTAACCAAAATATGCCTTTCCGAAAGGTCCAACCCTTCAAAAACAAATTAAAACTGGGAAAGGATCTGGTAAACCAGATCACGTGCACGAATGCACTTATTGAATTGAAAAAAAATGCAATGTGTAGAAACTACACTTATTGAAGGGAAATCCTACTCTAACAATCACTGTAGGATTTTCAATAATAGTGTTTGAGAAACATACCATTCATAGGAATGGGAAGTTCCTCTCCATTCAGCTTCAAAAGATGAAAAGCATTGTGTTCTTTGCAAGCTGAAATCATGTAAGGACCACTCCAGATTATATCAAACTTTGTGTGTCTTCCTGGCTTTGCACGATCAACATCCCACTTTAACACAATATCTCCTTCATTGAATATTCTAAATTTGGCTTTCTTATCAAAAGTCTTCTTCATCTGTTTCTGATTCTTTTCCATATTCAAATGAGCTTGATCTCTTAGCTCTTGTAATTCCATTAACTCTACATAATGAACCTGCAATGGTTGATTCTCAAGTAGCTCCATTTGATGTAACAAATCCAATGCAGGTAACTCGATTGAAATAGGAATTATTACTTCTTCTCCGTACACAATTTTGTATGGTGAATTGCCAACTGATCTTTTAGGAGTCACTCTATCAGCCCAAAGTGTTGAATTCAACATCAGATGCCAAGCTCTTTGATTATCTTTGAGTGTTCTTCTGATGATCCTTAAAAGATTCTTGTTAGTAATTTCAGCCAAGCCATTACCTTGTGGGTAATAATTAGATGAATAACTTAAGTAAATTCCATGGTTGACAACCTAATCTGTTATCTTTGCACCAAGAAATGCTAAAGCATTATCTGATATGATAGTTGTTAGGACACCAAATCTGCAAACTATACCTTCATAAAAGGATAGTATCGAAGTTTCATTAGAATCTTTCAAGGCTATTGCTTCAGTCCATCGTGTAAAATAATCTGTAGCAGTTAAGATCCACTTGTGTCCTTGTGATGAAGGTGGGTTTATCATGCCAATAAATTCAAGACCCCACTACGTAAAAGGATGATCAACTGAAATAGGTTGCAAAGGAAGCGAAGCTAAACGTTCTTTTCCAACAAAGAAAGCACATTTCTTACACTTTCTGATCCTTTCAAAACATTCCTTGAATATGCTAGGCTAATAGTAACTAGCTTTCATGATTTTTAAGGTTGTGGTACGTGTTGAGAAGTGACCTCCTGTAGGTCCTTCATGGAATTTTGATAGTAATTTTTGAATTTTATCATAGTCAATACATCATAGAAAGATTACATTCATATCTCTTTTGAACAACACACTATCAATAAGGTACAAATTTTAATATGAAATACCTTCGTTTATTTTTTTCCATGCCTTCCGGATAGGTGTCATGCTGTAAATAGTTAACTAAATCTGTAATCCATCTTGATTCCTAGAGTTCTTAAGTTTAGGTTGCTGATTTTCTGGTTGAACCATGATTTCTGATTGTTGATACTCAATTTCAACACATAGTTTTGAATCATCTGGTTCTATAGCTTGTTGTTTTTCCATATCAGCAATCGGATGTTCACACAAGCCTTTCCCTTGAACTGTCTTTGCAACGCGAATGTCAACATTATATTCCATGACCTTCGTTATCCAATTTTCTTTTTTCTCATTCAATTCTTTATTTAACAAGAAATCTTTCACACTTAGATGAGAAACAAGAATATAAATTTTATTGTTTGAAAGTATGTACTTCAAATTATTTAGTCCTTTGACTACTGAAAGTACTTGTTTTTCAAGAAATGTGTACCTTGTTTCATAATCATGCAACCTCTATCCAAAGAAAGCAATTGGCTGCTCAATATTTTTATCATTAACCTGAGTTAGTATGGCTGAGATTATTTCAGCTCCTGCAAGTGCATACATTGTAAAATATTTATCAAAATTTAGATTTGCAAGAGTAGAAGCCTAAGAGATGGTTGTTTTGATTGCTTTGAACCCTTCTCTCCCTTCGCTGGTCCAAGAGAACATTTTCTCTTTCTTTCACATAGTTGTCAACGGTTTAACCAATGCTGCAAAATATGGAACAAATCTTCTAACAAAGTTGATTTTTCCAAGAAAAATCTGTAATGCCTTCTTATGATGAGGTAATGATAGCTGTGATATGGCTTCGATTATGAAAGGATTAATTGCTAATCCTTTCTTAGAAACAATATGACCAAGTAATTTACCTTGATGTATTGAAAAGATAGACTTTAGCAGATTCAAAGATATCCCAAATTGTCTACATAACTGAAAGGTCTTCCTTAGATGTATTAGATGTTCTTTTGGATTTTTTGAGAATACGGTAATGTCATGTAAATAAACAAGGATGTATTTATTTAACAAGATATGGAAATCCATGTTTATTGCACATTGAAATGTTGCACTAACATTTGAAAGGCAAAAAGGAATTCTTTTGTAAGCATAAGTACCCCACTTAGTGGTAAAAGCTATTTTGTACCTATCCTCTATTCAGACTAAAATATGATTGTATCCACTATAGCCGTCCAGGAGAGATAATCTATCTTCACTAGAAACTTTTCTTAAAATCTGATCCATATTTGGGAGTGGGTAGTTATCTTTTAATGAAGCTTTATTAAGATCTCTGAAGTCTACAAAAAATTTAATTTCACCATTCTTCTTCCTAACATGAACAAGATTGGCTACCCAACTTGAATGCTTAACTGGAAAGATAATACCTGATTTCATAAACTTAGATAACTCTTTCGTCATTAGAGGCTCTATCTTGGGATTTATGAGCCTCTATTTTTTCCTAACTTGCTTAGAATTTGGTTGCAATTCAATAATGTAATGTGCTAAACTGGGATTAAACCCTTTCACGTCTTGGTATTTCCAAGTGAAAACATCTTTAAATTCCTTTCCCAGATTAATAAAATAATATTTTTCAGCTAAAGAACATACCTTTCCGAGAAACAAAATTTTTCCTTCATCAACTGAGATCTTTTCATAATTATCAGCATGTGACATCTTAGTCTTGACCTTCCTTAACTGATCATTAGTGCTGAAGATGTCTTATAATAGGCTAAGATGATTAATCAGGGAATTCATCATTCACAAGGGTTAATAAAACACACACAAGACTGTAAATAATTGGAAAGGTAGAATATACTTCTCATTCAGAGGGTAAAACTGGCAAAATCTACTTCAGCATTCCTATATCTAAAATTCCTCCTTTTGTGCTTTTTCAAGGCACACAATATATAGAAAAATTGACTCACCCACCCTTCCTCAAAATAGGCTAAAATTGTACTCACCCATGCATCCTATTTTTATCATTTATCTATTAAATAAAGGAATAAAATAAAGCCAACTAATACAAAGAGGCATTGATTACATCTCAGTCAAACTAAAGTTGACTATCCTATTTTTAAGAAAAAGCATGGGTGAATAATTTTCTAATAATAAATATTTCTTGATGAGCAAGTATCCATCCTTGTGTATGAAAATTTGTCTTCTTGTCTTTTATGTCCTTTTGTGAAGGTATGTAGAAATACTCCTGTGCAAGAAAATAAATACTTTTGATCTCCAATACTTAGCAAAATTATTCACCTCACTATGGGGACCACTAGGAACACACGTGTAATCATAATCGACTCTTATCTATGAAAAATAAGTTAATCAAGTCTTCAAAAGGTTGCTTGCATTTTGATGTTGACCACTGCTCCATCCCTTGTGATCACATGAAAAATTTCCATACCAAGTCATTTTCAATTCATCACAATCAGTGGGGACCACCTATGGCTGTGAGAACTTGTATTCATTGGGTTTGGCCACTTTTGTGGACTTAGAACATTACCATGGTTTTAGAAAACACATGGAGTTACTTTGTAAAAGGCTACCATGACATACTCGGCCACCTTTGATTAACACATGACCATGCAATTACTTGTCAACTTTTGGAATATTCGGTACTAGGACTATAGTTGAGATCCCCTTTTCATATGTGCAAATGCAATAATTTTAAAAAATAATATGGACTAGCCCCCTCGTGACGATTACTCACCCCTTCATCATTGTGTTGGTGGCATCTTGACTTAGGATAAGTTAGGTCCTTTTGATTAAGACCGTCGATTTGTGTACTGTTGGATCTCAGGCCGTTGATCTTGTACTCATGGTTAGGGTTTCAATCCTGCACTTAAAGTGGTCGGTGGCATCTTTACCATGGTGTTTTGCATTGATTTTGGAGTGATCCTTGATTGTCAATTTTTTTGTACTTGGTCGAACGTTGATTGTTGATGTTTTGATCGTGGTTGAGTTCCACTCGCCTCTCGAGCCCAAATGGTAAAGGTCACTCAACCTTAATGACCACTTCATTTGATTTTTCGGCTTACATGCAAAGCCCTGGCAAAATTTTCATTGACGCCATTGTTGAATCTTTCTAAGCTTTTTTCTTCTTATCAACATGATTCTCTTCCACTCTTTGATTATCCTAAGCTATCTGCAAGGTCCTATGGTCACCATTTTTCTGATTATTCAAACTTTATTTGGTTCTCTGATGTCTTGCGGCCATGAGGGATCGAATGTTGGTATTTCCTTTTCGTTTTGAGTTTTCATTGTTTGGCCTATGTGGATTTGGCTTTCAAAACCCTATTTGGAGTTCAAGGCTATGAGTTGTATTATTCGTTGTATTCGCTTTGTCAGAGCTTTCTAGGAAGTTTTGTGAGCTCTCAAGATATTTGCAGATTTCGAAGCCATGTGCATGTAGTTCATGGCTTCACTGAGGTTTTCTGATTCTCATCCATTAGTGTCACCAAGGTGAGTTACTTGTTTCTTTTAAAACTGTAACTGCTTCTTGGACATTTATGGCTTTATTAGCACTGATACTTTGAAACCCTTGTTTTCTTGTGATCTATGGTATGACCTTGGTCAATTCGAGTTAAAAATAATTCTGGGTTTACTCCTTAGCTCTAGACTCGATCATATTTAGAGGGTTTGATATCTCTGACGAAATGGAACTAGTAAGTCACCCCACCTTTGAGTTTCTCCCCTATATTTTAAAATGTGAAAAATTACCTTACGGCTCTTTTCCTGATTTATTAAGTTCTAAATATAAAATGGGTATTCCCATTTCTCTCAAAACTTGAGAGATCTGAATGTTTGTCGACGTGGGTATTCACACTTGTTCATTTCTTTTGTTCATGTAATCTATTGTTGAGGATTATAATGTTTTCTAGAAAATTTTAAATCCACTTCACATTATTTTAAGTTCTACACTAACTGATTCGATTTGACCTTACACTCACCGAGTTTGAATCTTGTGTTTGATCCATTTAGTGTTCATCGATGTCCTTTTTTCAAGCTTAAGTCTTCAAATTTGCATTTATTTCAGATTTCACCCTTGTGTAGAGCTCCTTCACTTTGATGTTTGTACCTTTGGGTTTGCTCTCCATTCGAGCTTCTGGAATCTTCTTTTGTTTTGATTCATTCTCAAACTATTATGTTCTTTATGTCATCTTTGTTGAGTTGAGCCATGGTCAAGTTGAGATCCCTTTGACCTTTTTTGGGTTTTTTCTAGTTTTGTTCACTGTGAATCTTGCATTTAATTGAGCTCATTGACTCTTAGTTAGGGTTTTCTTATCCTGCATTGAATGTGGCACTGTAATCATGGTGATTAGATTTGAATTTTTTGAACATTTCTTTGATTTCTTGATAGTTTGAACCTTTGTATAGTTTTCTCTGTAAATGATGATAAACTGAGATCATAGAAGTATTAACTTGCTTTTACTTTTGGTATTTGCCTTTTTGACTGCCTATTCTGAAACTTGTATATATTGAATAGTACTTGATTGCTTGACCTTTCTACAACTCCGTACTAGAGATCCTTCTTCATTTTCAGTTGTAAATGAATTTTGAAAATTTGATTATGAAAACTGAAAACTATAGAAGTTAATCATTTACTTCTTATTTGAGAACTTGGGCAAGACATGTTATTTTCTGGAATTTTTTGTTCATTATTCCTCCATGTTGAACATTGAAGTTTTTATTGAGATGTTGTAGTTCCATTTCCTTTCTATTTAAATACTACATTTGATCTTCATTATAACTTTAGAATGCATGCTAGAAAATTTAAAATGTCAATTTTACATGGCGAAGCCTTGTCAAAATTTTCTCAGATTTCCTTCTTTATTCTGTTTCAGCTATAATGAATGTACTATCTTGATTCAAATGACAAAATGTATTACTTTTTATATTGAATGATGGCTTGTTGTTGGAAGCTGAAATATGATAACTGTTATCTTGATCATGCCATGTTTTTCTGCTTTATGTATTACTATTTGATTTACATACAACTTTTAAAGCATGTATTAGTTAAAAAACAACATGATGGAAAGATGGAAATGTTTATTTTACATGGTGAAGCCCTGTCAAAATTTTCTCAGATTTCTTTGTCATTCTATTTCAGCTGTAACCTTATCTCTCTAGTTAACTTCAGCCTTTATATTCTGATTCTCCTACTTCACCTTTGAGTTCTATTCTTCCTTCATATCAATATGTACTTGTGATTTACTCCAATCTTGATGTACCATAGGATAGAAGTCATTGAAATCTGTAATCTTAATTTAACAGTGAGGGTTGTAAGACATGATTTATTTTCTTCTTGACTGCAACCTGTACTTGTAAACTGAAGAAAATAGTTAGAAAATATTTAGGCTTTTTTGGCCTCTCTTGTGTTCCATGGTTTTTATTTTATTCTCTCTCCATATTTCTGAGTGAGTAAATCATGTATGTTGTTTACAGAAAAGTACTTTATCAGTTCTACCTTTGATCTTCATGTAATTTATATCTCCTGTTGTTAAGAGATCCATCTGCACGAATTTGGATAGTATAGGAATATGGATTAACCCTGAGCTCATAACTGACAGTTTTCTCTTTTCTGTTTTCAGGCACAATGCTTTCTACCAAGCAGCAAAAATGATGATGGAACAAAGCTGGAGCTGGAGATGCATCAACCACAATGAAAGAAACCCCCCAAGGCAATGATGGGTTCATTCATACTCTTCTACTTTATTTTTCATGCATATGTACCTCTTACTTTAGTAGCTGTATTTTACTTTTCAGTTACATCCCACGGCTTGTGTGGGAACATTTGAAATTCCTTATGAATAAAACATTGAATTCTGAAATTGAGTTGTGTATTTCTTTCTGCATTTCAGCTTTATATATGGATTGTATGATGAATTAAACAAATCAATAATATAATTGAATGTCTTAATCACGAAGGAAAGAACCTTAAAGAATACTTGTAACATTTAGTAATGAACTCTGATTGCTACAATCTACAATTATGATTGTTGTTCCAAATATTAACAATTCATCTATTCTGCAATTCAATGTCTTCATCAGGATAACACATCTATCCTTTTGCTGAAGATAGTCATGAAATTGTAGGGTATGTAACAACACACATAGCTACAGTTTTCATGTAATCATTAATTAATTCAAAAGAAACAATATGATTTGAAATAACCTCCCCTAGTTTAGGTTCACTTCACCAATGCCATCCATCGTAATGAAGTTTCGAGTTTCTCATTTCTACACAAGTGTAAAAATTGTCAACATTTCTGGTGATCCTGCGGGGAAAGCTACCTACTAGCTTGTAAACCAGTGCCTTGTTCTTTTCCATTGGGCATGGAGTCCATAGTATGTAACCAAATTCTATCTTTCTGAAGGTCCTACACTTCCAAAATAAACTAAAACTAGAAAGGATCTGGTAAACTAGATCATGTGCACAAATGCACTTATTGAATTGAAAAACATTGCAGTGTGTAGGAACTGCACTTATTGAAGGGAAATCCTACTCTAAACAGACACTGTAGGATTTTCAATAACAGTGTTTGAGAAACATACCATTCACATGAATGGGAAGTTCCTCTCCATTCAACCTTGAGAGCTGAAAAGTATTATGTTCTTTGCAAGCTGAGATCATGTAAGGACCACTCCAAATTGTATCAAACTTAATGTGTCTTCCTGGCTTTGCATGATCAACATCCCACTTTAATACAATATCTCCTTCATTGAAGATTCTAAACTTAGCCTTCTTATCAAAAGTCTTCTTCATTTGTTTCTGATTCTTTTCCATGTTCACATGAGCTTGATCTCTTATCTCTTGTAACTCCATTAATTCAGTGTAATGAACCTGAAATGGTTTATTCTCAAGTATCTCCATTTGATGTAGAAAATCTAATGCATGTAACTCAATTGAAATAGGCCATTCTTGCTTCTCTTCCGTAAATAAGTTTATATGGTGAATTGCGCAACTGATCTTTTAGGAGTCACTCTGTCAGCCCAAAGTGATGAATTCAACATTAGATGCCAAGCTCTCTGGTTATCTTTGAGTGTTCTTCTGATGATCCTTAAAAGATTCTTGTTAGTGCTTTCAGCTAACCCATTACCCTGTGGGTAATAATTAGATGACGTACTCAAATAAATTTTGTGTTTGACTACCCAATCTGCTACCTTTTCACCAACAAATGCTAAGGCATTATCTAAAATGATAGTTAATGGAACACCAAATATACAAACTATTCCTTCATAAAAGGATAGTATTGAAGTTTCGATGGCATATTTCATAGCTATTACTTCATTCTAGTGCATAAAATAATATGTAGCAGTCAAAATCCACTTGTGTCCTTATGACAAACTTGGCAAAACAGAAAGGAAAGAGGAAGAAGGAGGAGGAGCTGGATATTGATAATAGCCAGATTGAAGATATCTACAAGAAGCTGAACTCCTTAGACTCCCGTTTAGGGAAGGCCAAAACTCGTCATGACTATAATATGGCCATTTTTAGTGCAATTGAGGAATTCATTGAGAAACATGTCAGAAGTGTTTCCAATCTCAGTGGAGTTCCGGCAACACTTTGAGGCAATGATAAAGAAAGAAAAAGGACCATTGATCAGCTGGATAAGACTGACGTTTCCCACATGACTACTTTGGGAATGTTCAGATCCTAGAAGAACATCAAAACCAGCATCGACAAAGCTGCCAAGAAGTAGTTGTTGGTGCTTTAGCTACTCTTGTTTGTTTTTTTGCTGCTTTTGTGCAGAGTTTTTGTTGTTTTGTCTTGTTTGGGTAGCTGTTTTTTGGCTACTTTGGGCTTCATTGTCATAATTGGATTCTGATCCTTTTTTCTCTGATTTTCATTCCTATTATGGCTCCTAGGCCCTCTATTGTACTCAAGGGTATAGTCCCTTTCAAAAAAATATTTGCCAATAATAAAAAAAAAGGTGGGTTTATCATGCCAATAAAGTCAATACCCCACTACATAAAAGGTTGATCAACTAAAATAGGTTGTAAGGGTAGCAAAGCTAAATGTTCTTTTCCAATAAAGAAAGCACATTTCTTACACTTTCTGATCCATTCGAAACAGTCCTTGAAAATGTTGGATCAATAGTAACCAGCTTTCATAATTTTTAAGGCTGTGGTACATGCTGAAAAATGACCTCCTGCAGGTCCTTCATGGAATTCTAATAATAATTGTTGAATTCTATCATAATCAACACATCACAAAAAGATTTTGTTTATATCCTTTTTAAATAACACACCATAAATAAAGACATAAGGTATAACTTGTAACCTAAAATACCTTCATCTATTCTTATCCATACCTTCTAGATAAATGTCATGCTATAGATAGTTAACTAAATTAGTCATCCATCTTGATTCTTGAACTTCCTGAACAAGTTCGGCTTGCTGATTTTCTGGCTGCACCGTGACGTCTGATTGCTGATACGTAACTTTAGCATGCTGTTTTGGATCTTTTGATTCTACAGCCTGCTATTTTTCCATATAAGTAATTAGATGCTCACACAAACATTTACCTCGAATTGTCTTCACAACACAGATATCAACATCATATTCCATGACCTTAGTTATTCAGCGTGCCCTTTTCTCATTCAATTCTTTATTTAACAGGAAATATTTTACACTTGGATGAGAAACAAGAACATGAATTTTATTTTTTTAAAGCATGAACTTAAAATTATTTAGTCCTTTGACTACTTAAAGTACTTGTTTTTCAATAAATGTGTACCTTGTTTCGTAATCATGCAAACTTTGTCCAAAGAAAGCAATTAGCTACTCAACATTTTCATCATTAACCTGAGTTAATATGGTTGATATTATTTTAGCTCCTTCAAGTGCATACATTGTAAAATATTTATCGAAATTTAGATTTGCAAGAGTAGGAGCTTGAGAGATGGCTGCCTTAATTGCTACAAACCCTTCTCTTCTGTCATTGGTCCAAGAGAAAGTATTCTCTTTCTTTAACATAGTTGTCAATGGTTTCACCAATGCTGCAAAATTTGGAACAAATCTTCTAACAAAGTTGACTTTTCCAAGAAAACTCTGTAATGCCTTCTTGTGATGAGATAATGATTGTTGTGATATAGCTTCAATTCTGAAAGGGTCAATTGCTAAACCTTGTTTAGAAACAATATGATCAAGTAATTTACCTTGATGTGCTGAAAAGATAAACTTTAGCAAATTCAAAGATATTCCAAACTTTCTGCATAACTAAAAAATCCATCTTAGATGTAATAGATGCTCTTCTGAATTTTTTGAGAATACGGTAACATCATCTAAATAAACCAAGATTCATTTATTTAAGAAGCTACAAAAAGCTATGTCCATTACACGTTGAAATGTTACACCAAAATTTGAAAGGCCAAAATACATTTTTTTGTAAGCGTAAATACCCCACTTGGTGGTAAAAGTTGTTTTGTACCTATCTTCTTCTCGGACTAGAATCTGGTTGTATCAATTATAACCATCCAGAAGAGATAATCTATCTGAACTAGAAATTTTTCTTAAAATCTGATCCATATTTGGAAGTCGGTAATGATCCTTTAATGAAGCTTTATTAATATCTATGAAATGCACACATAATCTGATTTCTCCATTATTTTTCTGAACTGGAACAAGATTGGCTACCAAAATTGAATGTTTAACTGGAAAGATAATACCTAATTCAATTAACTTAGATAATTCTTTCCTCATTAGAGGTTCTATTTTGGGAATTACAGGCCTTTGTATTTTTGTTGTAATTCAATAGTATGTTGTGCCAAATTGGGATCAAACCCTTTCAAGTCTTGGTATTTCCAAGAAAAACATCCTTAAATTCCTTACAAAGATTAATAAAGGAATGCTTTTTAGCTAGAGAACATACCTTTCCAAGAATCAAATTTTTCAATTCATCAACTGAGATCTCTTCATAGTTATCCGCATGTGTTGACATCTTAGTTTTGTCCTTAACTGATCATTAATGTTGAAGATGTCTTCTAATGTGACCAAGCCTTGAGGTAGTTTATTCATCTTTAGCTGAACAATCTGGTCACCATATAAGTGTTGTAATTTATCTTGATTTACTACAAAAAATTCAGCTTCTTGCTACAAAAACCTACAAATAAGTTCATCATTTTCAAAAACCTGCCAATTCAAATCATTATCAGGGATCGAAGGCCTTACAATCAGCTTTATGTGAGGCTGAATCTCATTGTTTTTAATCTGTTCCAGCACTTCAAAACTAACACCAATCGCTACAAGTCTATCTACATGCTTATTTTCTGTTCTAGGAATGGAGTGGGTATTAATAGCGTCAAAATCTTCCATTAAGTCTAAAACTCTATGTCTGTAAGACTTCATTAATGGATTCTTATAAACATTTAAATTTCTTACTTGATTGATAACCAACTCATAATCACCAAAAATCTATATCATGCTAATACCTCTCTTTCTAGCCCAAAGTAAGCCATGAATTAACGCTTTGTATTTAGCCATATTACATGTGCATATAAATTGGAGACTTAAAGATGAAAATATACTTTCATTTGTGGGGGAAGTGAGCATCAAACCTGGTCCTTGTCCTTTCTTGTTCTTAGCTCCATCAAAATGAAGCTTCCAAATCCCTTCTGCTGCATTTTTTGTTTTGGACAACAAGGGAATTGGTGTGTTTTCCTCATGTAAGAAATACACACCAAATATATGTTCTTCAAATTATTTGAAAGTATCATGAGCATGTTATTCATGTGTCTTTTCATCCATAAACATATTAGAAACACCATTTAATGTTGAAACATGAGCCGTATTGTCGAAATCAGATTGGTCTAAAGATGCATAATTAGTTAATGCATTGGAAGCGTGAGACTCAATGTGAAATCTAGCCAATGGTTCTAAATTAATAGTAACTTTGGTTCCATAACATGTAGTGAAAAACAAGGACCAATCTGAAGAGAGATAACCTCTTATCTTTGCTGTGAAATCTCTAGATAAGCATATAACAAAGAAAGGAAGTAAATCCACAACAGTAATATCTTGCAGCAAGGAAACATTTGGGCAAGCATGCAATGTTACCTCAAGACTTCTAATGACACCAATTGTATTCGTTGCAGTTCCATCGAGCTGTAGCACACTCTTCTCTGTAGGTTCATAATGCAAACCCAAATTTTCTGCAATTACTTTTGGCATAACTGTGCTACTTGCACCGCTGTCAACCATACAGTTATGAACAAGATGTTCTCTAATAATCAGTGATAAATAAAATGGTGGTGGTTTCTTGATGTCTTGAGAATTTAAAACCTTTTGAACCATCCATTTAACTTCTGTAATGTGGTCCTGTTCCATTGTCCCAAGGACCATATCTATTTTATGAACTTTCTTTTCTACTATTTTTGAAGAAATCCGAAGCTTAGCAAGTTTGTGAGAAAGTAAATCTTTTTGTCCTGGAATACTTAGAACATCCCACATTGAGATGTTAACATTATGATTTTTCATTACATTAACAATGTTAAAAGAAGCAACAATTTTAGAGACAAATTCTATTGTTTTAGTATAGGCTTTAGCGAAAACTGATTCTGCTTCAGCTACTTTTGAGATTTGAGGTATAAATAACCTGTTATCACCAAATCACAACACCCTTATGTTTACACAAGTGCATAAAATTGAGCTCGTGGTGTGATTGGATAACATGGGTACTATCTCCAAGTTGTGGGACTTACTACTTGAGATAGACCTCCAGAGAAAGCTGGTTCTTGCTCCTAAACTACCTGCCACAATTTTCTCTAGTGCAGGGTAAACTAACTATTCTAATCTAACTTTTCAAGGGATAAAGGAGAGAGAATGCATAAAATGAAATCCTATACTAAAGTGGTGATACACTAGAAAAGGAGGGGAGTGAGAGTAGTCTTCCAATGTGTGAAAAACAAAAGTTAAATACATACTAGAAGGGGTGATAACAGTTCTCCACAATTTGCTAGATCATTCAAAAAAATATTTCATACATGCACAATAATAATGCGTCCTTGAAAGAGAATAAAAATAGACACAATATTTTTATAATGAAGGTTGAAAGGGCAAGAAGATTGCAAACAAACATAGCAGAGGAAGATGCATCCACAGACTTGTATTTTATTCCTATTTCATTGATATGCACAATTCAATCTATTACAAGATAAGGGCCTGGATCACCATGCTAAGGAGTCCAGTTACAAGGGAAATACCAGGACATTGACTTCATAAAGAAATTTTGACAGAGCTTTGCTACAAAAAAAACTACTTCCTTTTACAATGAGCCCAACACTCCAATTTATAGAAGAATGAGAAGAGAGAGAGAAGGGAAAAATGGAAATCCCATGCATGCTATCCTCCAACCAGGTTGTAAGGTGCATTAAATAGAGTGAAATGACTGTATGTTACTTACAAAAGGCTCCCCATATTGTCCCAGGTGTTGTAGCAGAGAAAGAATGATGACCATGGTGCTTAATTGCACTCCTAACTACCAAATAAAACATTGTCATGAACCCGGCCACATTTTATAAACAATCTCTATTTATTTCTCATCAAATCCCAAATTTCTTTATTTTTGTGTTTCAGGCTCAGAAACAAAATTCCAACGGTACCAATTTTGTGTGATTTCATTGAGAAATGTAAAAGTTATGACCTTCTGAGTGCGAGCAACTATTTTGGGTCTTGCAGGCATTTTCTGTCATTTGACGGGAATGAGCATTAATTGATTGGAGCCAAATATGTTTATTTTATTTAAATATATCTACCCTCATTAAAATTCCAAAAAATCTAATTTTATGAAAATCAGAGCTCGGAGTCAAAAGTTATGGCCGTTTGAACTTCAAGAGGTCAAACTTTGAATTTTCTCTTTGCTATGGCTATTTCAGCAAAATCGAGTCTGCATGTCCATGGGCTGTCCTATGACACATTTTATTCTGCTAATCAGCCGATTTCGGAGCTATCCTTGTCCCTGCACGTCCAGGGATTGACTGGGACCGTGACGACCATTGAATTCTGTAGAGTTGGCACGCTTCCACTTAGCTTGGCATCTTTGAATTTTCAATGGTGATTTCTCCTTTGCACATCCTACGCGTCCCATGCGTACTTTTATCCTGAATGTCCTAGATGAAAATCTCTGTGCCACCCACAATGCACTAACTTGCAGAAAAATCAGGTTTTCACGTCCCACGCATCCTAACTATCCCACAGACCACCTGGGACAAAAATGTTCGATTTTGCCGATTCCTTTGTATTTCGGCCCCAAACTTGGTACGGCGAACCTTAGTACGACCCGCAGCCTCCAAACCCGCAATGCTTTAAAACAAGCCTGTGACTTCATTTTTTGGATTTTTTCAAATTTTTGCTAACTTGTTGGATTTTTTCCTTGGATGGAGAAGTTTAGAGAGAAACCAAAGGGACTCCAAAACATGATTTTTGGCCTTGAATCAATCCTACTTGCTCGGGACTGAAGAATTTGGTACATGTTATCAAAATTACCCTGAGGGGTGAATTTTAGATAACATAAACTTCTTGGGTCAGGTTGTAGTTGTTTTTGTTGCTCTTTACCAATTGAAACACTTGCTATTTTTTTTGGAACAACAGAACTATTAGTTGGTTTTTGGCTTGTAGTTGCTGTTTTATCAGTGATTGTGGGCAGAACAGGCCTATTTTGCTATTTTTTACTTTTCACAGCTTTTTTTTTAGCCCTAGTGGTAATTGCAATGAAATCATCCTCACTAAAACTGACTAATTTTTGTTCGGGTGCCTTATGAACATGATTTTCTTGCTGCCCACCCTCCATTTGAGGCATGAGTAATGTCTCAGGTTTAGGTTGTGCAACAAGACTTATGTTCAGAAAAGCATTTGGGCAATTGCAGTTGAATAAGGCTGATTACAAGGTTGACACCACTCTTCTGTAGCTATGTTAATTGGGACTAAAGCGTTAGATGAACTAGGAGCCTTTGGGTCAAACTGCCTTTGCTAATAAGGTTGCCTATTATTTTGATTCTATTCGTAAGGCTACCTATTTTGCTGGTTTTGCTGATAAGGAGCCTGATAAGGCCTGCTAGGTAGTGCAAGTCTATTTTCAATTGAATTCAGCTTGTTTCCCATAGTCTGCAAATCTTTAAACACGTCATCTGATGGGGCTGCAATAACAGGTTCTATGATGGTGATAGGTTGTGGAATAGGTGTTAGATCTTCCAAAAAATGCATTGAAGGCCTTGGTGCTAACTTGTCAACTTGAATAAGACTATTTTCAGCTCAGATGGCGATATCATAGGCTTCTGGGAGAGTCTCTCCTCCCATAGACTGAATCATAGTTGAAATATCATTGTTTAATGCTCTAAGATAATAAAGAAAAGCATGGTCAGCTTGAGGCTTAACACTTGTTGGGATTCTTTCCCAAGTTCTAGCAAAACAAATGTTGAAACTAGACATGAATTCATGAGGAGCTCTTCTAATCGTAGATAATTGTTCTATAAGAGATAAATGATCTAAATTATCTTGGAATTGTTTCAGTAATTTACCACCTAAATCATCCCAAGTTCTTATGCATCCAATCTCTAGATTTCTATACCATTGCAAGGCTTGTCCTTTAAGGGATGCAGCTAAAAGTCTCAAAGCCACATCTTCATGAGTAATATTATGGACTGCACATATGGCTGCAACATCTTTGATGTGCTCTGTAGGTGTAACCTGATTTTCACCCATAAATGAAGGAAAAATTTTCATGGCAACATTAGGGATATCATGATAAACTAGAATTACTAATGGGCTGCCATTAGTAAAGGTCACAAAATTTCTAGGTGGTTGAATAGCCATTTGAAAAACTGGGATCTGAATAGAGAAATTGATACGTGGTGAAGGAATATTAGAAGAAGGGTTATCAAAACCAAGCCTATTATAAGGTAAAGTATTACCAACTCTTCTCCTTCTTGTAGAATTCAAAGGTAAAGAAATAAAATCAGGAGGAATTCCTCTTACTGATTATCTTGTACTAACTTTAGGCATGGAACATGCTGCAATACTGGTCTGAAATCAACCGTATGGAGTCACCAAATAAATATTTAAATCTTTGCGAATAAATTGTTATAGCTTGTCTGATCCAAAAGTAACTTTTTTTTCTTTGCTGTAAATTGTTGTAATTTGCTTACAGATATGATTCGTTGTCCCACCGGGCGTGCCAAAAACTGTTATCTCTCAAAATTGCACCCTGTAGAGAGATGACTGTAGGTTTTCTAAGCTTGTAAAATTTTTTTCTCTCTTTTATAGATACAATGGAAACACCTCAGGTCTATGGGTATACCTATTTTGAGGTGAGTCTCTGGTATCAAGGCCGGTTCCTTATTGATGTATCTTAAACTAATTTTTTGGGGTATGAGGGTAAAAGAAGACTGTAAAAAGATTTAAAACTGAGGTGATACACCAAACTTGTATGAGGTATTTGACTGAGTACATGCACAATTGATATGAGAATGAATTCTTGATGCACAAGCCAACAGTTTTCTACAGAATATTAAAGGCAAACACTTTGATGTATTGAGGGAAAGTATCACAACAATACTGCTAAGTTAAACATACACATTAATATCATGAAGAAATTACTAAAATTTTGCAACAGGGTAAGATGATTAATCAGGGAGTTCAACATTCACAAGGGTTAATAAAACATACACAAGACTGTAAATAATTGGAAAGGCAAAACATACTTCTCATTCAGAGGGCAAAACTAGAAAAATCTGCTTCAACACTCTTGTATCTAAAAGTCCTCCCTTTGTGATTTGCTAAGGCACAAAATATATATAAATTTAATTCACCCACCCTTCCTAAAAATAGGCTAAAATTGTACTCACCCATGCATCCTATTTTTACCCTTTATTTATTAATAAATAAAGGAATAAAATAAATCATGCTAATACAAAGAGGCATTAATAGCCATTGATTACATCATTCAATCAAACTAAAGTTGACTGTCCTATTTTTAAAAAAAACATGGGTGAATAATTTGCTAATAATAAATCTTGCTTGATGAGCAAGTCTCCTTCCTTGTGTATGTAAATTTGTCTTCTTCTGCCTGATGTGACATGTCAACTTGCCCTTTTGAATGTATGCAAAAATACTCCTGTGAGCAAGAAAATAAATCATTTTAATTGTTAATACTTAGCAAAATATTCATCCTCATGTGTGGGGACCACTTGTGAACACATGTGCAATCATAATCAACTCTTATTTTGTGAAAAATAAGGTAATCAAGTCTTCAAAAGGTTGCTTCCATTTTGATGTTCACCTCTTCTCTATCCCTTGTGATCACGTGAAAAATTTGCATTCCCAGTCACGTTCAATCCATCACAATTAATGGGGACCACCTGTGGCTATGAGCACTTGTATGGGTTGGGTTTGGCCACTTTTATCGACTTAGCACATTACCCTGATTTTAGAAAACACATGTAGTTACTTTGTAGAAGGATACCATGCCATACTTGGCCACTTTTAGATTAACATGGAATGTTAAACTTTACCTTTTGCAATTACTTGTCAGCTTTTGGAATATTCGGTGCTAGGACTATAGTTGAGATCCCCTTTTGATATGTCAAATGAAATAATTTTTAAAAAATAATATGGGTTGTCCCCCTCGTGACAATGACTCACCCCTTCATCATTGTGTCAGTGGCATATGTTAACTCAGGTTGAGTTAGGTCCTTTTGATTAAGATCAGCCGTTGATTTCTGTATTGTTGGATCTAGGCCGTCAATCTCGTACCCATGGTTAGGGTTTCAACCCTTGCAATTAATGGAGTGGTCGGTGGCATCTTGACCATGGTGGTTTGCATTGATTTTGGAGTGATCCTTGATTGTTGATTTTTTTGTACTTGGTTCAAATGTTGATCTTTGATGTTCCTAATCATGGTTGAGTTCCACATTAACTCTAACCTCTCGAGCCTAGATGCGGTAAAGTTCAATCGACCTTAATGACCACTTCATTTGATTTACCGACTTGTGGGTGAAGCACTGGAAAAATTTTCATTGACGCCATTGTTGAAGCATTTCATGAGCTCGGCTCTTCTTAAAAATGATTCTCTATTCTTGTTCTTTGATTCTCTTGAGCTATCTGCAGGGTCCTCTGGCCACCATTTTTCTGATTATTCAAGATTTATTTGGTTCTGTGATGTCTTACGGCCATGAGGGCTTGAATGCTATGTATTTCCTTGAGTCATTTTGAGTTTTCGTTGTTGAAAAAATTGGCCTCTGTGGATTTGGATTTTGAAACCCGGATTCGGAGTTTGAAGGATATGAGTTGTATTTTGTCATTGTATTCTCTATGTCAGAGCTTTTTGGCAAATTTTGAGTGAATTGAGATCTCGATCATCTTTAGGGTAACCCTCGAGCTTTTCCCGAAGTTGTGTTCATGTATTTCATGAAGCTTCATGAGGTCTCTTCTGATGTTGGGTCATGGACACCATTGGTTTCACCAAGGTGCTTTATTTGTTTCTTTTAAAACTGTAACCGCTTATTGTTCTTCCAGCTCAGTTCTAGCTTTATTAATCATTGTTTGATGAGGAATGGTAAGTTTTCTAAACCCTTTGTCATTTCTTGGTACTGATCTCTAATTATCTTTGTGATTTTTGGTCATTTCGAGTTGAAACTCATTCTAGGTTCCTGATTCTCCCTAGCCCTAGATTTGATCATCTTTTGAAGGTTTGATAGCTCCAATTTGAAAAGTGATGGAACTTAGTATTTTTTAACTCGGGTCATGCATTACCTTGATATCTTTTCCTTGGGTTTATTTTATGAATACTAAAATGGGTATTACCATTTTTCCTCAAAACTTGCCAGATCTAAATGATTTTTGATGTGGGTATTCAAACTTGGTCATTTTTATCATGTAATCTATTGTAGGATTATAATGTTTTCTGGAACATTTGAAATCCACTTCACATTTGTTTTAAAGCTCTGCACTACCTAATTTGATTTTACCTTACACTCACTGAGTTTGAATCTTGTGTTTGATCCATTTAGTGTTCATCGATGTCTTATTTTCAAGCTTAAGTCTTCAACTTTGCATTTATTTGTATGATTTCACCCTTGTGTAGAGTATCCTTCACTTTGATGTTTTACCTTTGGGTTCTCTCTCCATCATTAAGCTTCTGGTATAACTTCTTATATTCTGATTATTCCTAGGACTATTCTATTCTCTATGTCAAATTTATTGAGTTGAACCATGGTCAAGTTGAGATCCCTTTTACCTTTTGTTGTTTTTTCTGGTTCTGTTCATTGATAATCTTACCCATTTAATTTTGAGCATTCGGATTGACTCTTACGATTGGGGTTTTGTGAATCCTACATTGAATGTCCGGTGACTGATAACCATTTTGAATCTTCCTCTAATCATTCTTGAACATTTCTCTGATTTGATTAATCATAGTTTGAGGATCATATAGTTTCACTCTGTAAGCATGATGATAAACTATGATCATTAGTGTTTTAACATATTCTTTTACTCCTTAATGAATTTCTATTCAGATTTACTTTCTACATCTAAAAATTCCCTTGTATCATACATTGATCAATAGTTCTGCACTGTATCTATCTTTGAAGTTCTCTATTGCTTTTGATACTCTGATTGCTTGATGCTTTGTTCTCACAATTTTAAGTCCATGGTTGATTTTCTTCTATTTTCAATCTAGGATGACTTTTCCCTTTTGATTTGAAAACTGATAATCTTAAAACATTTCCTTTCATCTTCTATTGAGATTCTTGCTCAACAATGTTCGTTTCTAGAACTTTTCAAGCTGACCATTATTTCTAAAAGCCATGCTGAAAACATATGCTTTTGAAATTCCTGTCAATATTGAATTGTACCTTCATTAGTACTGGTGAATTGATTCCCTTTGATTTTGGAACTCCTTTACTGACATTCATGAATCTTCATTATTCTTTTCATTGAATTCTAGTAATGACTATTCTGAAAATTTGATGTCTAATCTTACTTGAAGCTATGTCGTAGCATTTTGTGCACTTGATTTGCTTCATTTGAAAATTTTACTTCTACTTGAATGGTTGTACATGTGAGATTCATCTTGCAGAATGCATTACTTTGTTCACTTGAATCGTGGCTTATCCTGAATGCTCCAAAGTCCTTCACTTTTATGACTGAGAAGTATAGTTCCATTTCTTTTCTTACTTAAATATTGCATTTGATCTTCATTACAACTTTAAAGCATGTATGCATGATGGAAAATATAAAAGCTCAATTTTACATGGCGAAGCCCTATCAAAATTTTCTCAAATTTCCTTTCTCATTTTCTTTCATCTGTAATCTTATCTTTCTAGTTAACTTCAGCCTTTATATTCTGATTCTTCTACTTCACCTTTGAGTTGTATTCTTCCTTCATATCAATATGTACTTGTGATTTATTCCAATCTTGATGTACCATAGGATAGAAGTCATTGAAATCTGTAATCTTTATTTAACAGTGAGGGTTGTAAGACATGATTTATTTTCTTCTTGACTGCAACCTGTACCTGTACACTTAAGAAAACAGTTAGAAAATATTTAGGCTTTTTGGCCTCTCTTGTGTTCCATGGTTTTTCTTTTCTTCTCTCTCCTTATTTCTGATTGAGTAAATCATGTATGTTGTTTACAAAAAATTACTTTATCAATTGTGCCTTTGATCTTCATGTAATTTATATCTCCTGTTGTTAAGATATCCATCTACATGATTCTGGATGGTATAGGAATATGGATTAACCCTGAGCTCATAACTAACAGTTTTCTCTTTTCTGTTTTTAGGTACAGTTGCTTTCTACTAAGAAGCAAAGATGATGATGGAACAAAGATGGATCCGAAGATACATCAACCGCAACAAAAGAAACCCCCCAAGGTAATGATGGGTTCATTCATACTCTTCTACTTTATTTTTCATGCATATGTACCTCTTACTTCAGTAGCTGTATTTTACTTTTCAGTTACATCCCATGGCTTGTGTGGGAACATTTGAAATTCCTTATGAATAAAACATTGAATTCTGAAATTGAGTTGTGTATTTCTTTCTGCGTTTTAGCTTTCTATATGGATTGTATGATGAATTAAACAAATCAATAATATAATTGAATGTCTTAATCATGAAGGAAAGAACCTTAAAGAATACATGTAACATTTAGTAATGAGCTCTAATTGCTGCAATCTATAGTTATGATTGTTGTTCAAAAGCATAACAACTCATCTATTTTGTAATTCAATGTCTTCATCAGGATAACACATCTATCATTTTACTGAATATAGTCATGAAATTACAGACTATGTGATCTGTTACGTTTTGTAACAACACACATAGCTGAAGATTTCATGTAATCATTAATTAATTCAAAAGAAGCAATATGAACTGAAAGAACCTCCCTTAGTTTAGGGTCACTTCACCAATTCCATCCATCGTAATGAAGTTTCGAGTTGCCCATTTGTGCACAAGTACAAAAATTATCAACAGTTACTCAACACCTCCTATATGTACACCTCTTTGGATCTATGAGAGAGAGAGAGAGAGAGAGAGTTTGTGGATTGTAACGAGGTTATAACCATGTTTCAAATCTTTTCATACACATTTAGTTGATGCTCGCTCCTCTTGAGATCCCTTCACGTTGTCATTCGCACGTCCATTGATGTGTACAGTGTCCCTTGTGAACCTCACATTTTGGGTTTTGAATCCTCTTTCATGGTATCAGAAAAAATCTTGTGGATCCGTGCACCCCTCGGTGTCTTTTGAGTGTTTTCCAACCTTTCAGTGTGATATTCATATCTCTTTCAGTGTGTGTCATAATGGTGATTTCATTCGGGTGCTTCTTACATTATTTCAGGAATTTATACCTTTGTTCGGGTGATTCATGGTTCTTTTTCGGGTGTTTGTGGGGTTTTCTACCTTACATGTGGTTTTGAGGTGATTAATAGTCTCTAGTTGCAGTTTTGGGTGTTTTATAGTTTCAGATATGATTTTTTCACATGTTGGTTTTACTAGGTCTTCTTGGTGGGCAGTCCTCCTCATACCCAACTTGGCCCCAAATCACTGAGCTGGGAACCGAGTTGATTCTTGGCATCTCACCGCTCACTCTATCAGATGGCTCAATTTTTGGCTCACTCAGCCTACATTGGTAGTGACTCAACATGTTTTCCGTTCACTGCCTTGGTCTTTGCAACCTTTTTTGACTTGTCTTTGGCCTCACTGATCTAGTTCTGAGTTTTTTGCATTGGGGGTTATCAAATTGGTCTTTGAATCAGCTTGCCATTTGCATTGTTCACTCGGTTTGGCTCTGCATTTCTTTTTCTCAAGTTTGTTTGACCTTCCTTGACCTGCATGTTTAGGTGCATTGCTTCGAGTTTGAGTTTTAATCTTTGACCGATCGGTAACTTTCATCTCCCTTCACTAGCATTTGGAGTGCTTTGTGTGTGGTTCTTTGTACACTATTCCACACCATTCGTGCATGGTCCTCAATTCAAATTTTTACTTCCCCCAACTCCATGCATCATTGTTCCTCTCGACATCTCCCTGCACGCATTGATATTCCCGAACTAGTTCGTTGTTCTGCGTTGCATGAGGTTTCTTTGCCCATCTAAGTTTCTCATTCCTCTATGTGTATTTTGCTTGGCGTTTGGCATTTTAGCTCATGTGCATGCTCCCAAGCTTGGCCACCCCATCATTTTTTCTGTCTGGTTCATGTCATTCCCAACTCACTTGGATTTCGTCACTATTTGCTCGACGTTCTATGTTTACAAAATTTGCCTCGATCTCTTCCCATTGGCTCGTTGAACCATTTGAACTTGGCATTTCACATTATCTCAACGTGCACTACGGCTGGTTGGATGAATTTTGTGTGTCATCCACCATGTGCACCACTCTACATAGCTCGTGAAACCTCCACAAGCTCCAACAGTCCCCCACGTATCTCGCTGCACGACTCGGCACTTTGCACATCATGCCCAACTCAGCATATACTACGTGGACCCTGACCTTCAAGATCTCAATTTTCAAACCCTCCAGAACACATCCAACTCCCTCAACTCAGCGTGACTAGCTTAGTAACTAGGGCATCATCACCAACTCACCTGAGCGAGTTACACTGCTTCATCTCCGCAACCGATTTGGTTTCCCACACTACTCTTTTTTTCACTCTGGAACCCTTTAGACCACCCTCCCTTTGGATTTTTTCACCTTTTCCCACCATTTAATCATTGTGTAAACATTGTAGATGGGAAAATTAATAAAAAATTCATTTTTAGGGAGGTGCATTTTTTCTGGGGTGTTTATATAGGGTTACTGGTATTTCCAGGCCATTTTTTGGCTCCTTTAGTGTAGCACTCTTCTTTGCCTATGGCTAGTGGACGCATCTGGCATAGTGTTGCGGCAAGAGATTCTTCTGTTTTACATTGTGAGATTCCATTTTTCTCATGTTGCGTAGTGGTGTACCTTGTTGCTTACACACTTTGTCCCTGATTGCGTGTGTCCCTCTACTTTCGACTAGGACTATATCGTGGTCTCGACTCACGCACACTTTTCACCTACTACAAGGTGAGTGGTCAACTATTCGATGTCACATGTACACACCATATTGTAGTCATCCACTATCCAGTGCCACAGACAGGGGGTTATCACTGCTCTTTTCGAGTGTTGTATTGCTCGTAGACGCATTATTGGCTGAGTCCGACATCTTGCATTATTACACTCATCTCTTGTGCACCTTGCACTTATTACTTCCTTGTCATGGAGGGTGCTCTTTCCAAAATTGAGCATCATAGGATCGCATTATAGCCTCCAGCACTTCTTAATGAGAGAGAGAGAGAACTACTCAGCTTGGTGTGCTTCCATGGAACATTATTTCACCCACGAGGGCTTTTCACACTTCTTGATTGGGTTAGTTCTTGCACCCACTAATCATCATCAGGTTGAGGAATTTCCCAACACTTGTGACCATGTTTTTGGTCACTTGATGATGCATGTCTCTAGACCTCTCTGCTTTTACATGGAAGACTCAGATCCTCCCCACCATATCTGGAGCATATTTCAGTCCACCCTTCAAATATGGTCGTCATTATTGCTGCTGTTGATTCGGTTGTATCCTCTATTTCTTCATGTGATGACAGTTTCACTGAATCTGACTCACTTATTTCTTCTTCTGATGATAAGGATTGTGCACCCACTTCTGATGCAAAGAGTAATATAAAGGACTTATCTCCTCCTTCTCTCATTATTCGAGAGAGTGTTGACACATCCCACATCTCATCAAATACTGAGTAGTCTCCTATACAGTCTCATATAATCATCTCACTCACCTCTTTTCCACCTTCAGTGTGTGAGGACCTTTTCAATCCTCTACCTTCATTGGATGACTTATACCTATTTAACATCGCTCTTCTATTTATCGATTCCCCTCATTAGGATGAGTATCTGCCTGACCTTAGTCATCTTTTCATAGATTCCACTTGTGATGTACTACAGGTTCCTCACCCATCTACAGGTGCCTCGGAGGAGTTCATCATCTCCATTGTTGGGAGTTCCCCTTCTGGGACTCTTATCACTTCCACTTTTCCAGAGACCTTCACTGATCCACCCTTTCTTGTGGATACATTTTCTATTGTGGGGGATGTTTTGTTGCCTTCACATCAATTGGACATCTTTTCAACATGTGTTCCCCTTCTTCACTTTGACAATTATACGCATGTGGCATTACCTTCAGTTCCTTAGCGCTCATGTGCTAGAGCTATGCCGTACTTTCATGGACCATACTCAGAGTTCTTCATTCTTCTTTCTTTAGTTTCATTCGCGGAGTGGGTGGACTTCCAACACATCATTTCTATCTTTTCTAAGGGCAGACATACAATTCAGTGTAGGTGGCTCTTCTTCAGTCCAGAGGAAGAGGATCACGTCATTGAAATTCTTCTGCGATACTTCCTAGAACTACATATTTCAAATCCATCCAATGCATCTTTTGTATCCCTCTCATCTCCCTCTTCTTCTCTCTTCTTCATCTTTTCAAGATATTTCCCCTTTCTACATGGGTACCTTTTTAGGATAATCTATGGTCGGGACCCATCTTTGACATCTTTCTTAGATAAGAGAGTGTGTTGTTCTCTTATGGTGGATGTTTTTCCCATTAGGTTTTCCTTCACTGCTTGGGATCTCTCTGTTGTGCATGGGTACGTCATCAGGCTTTACGCTGGGACCCATTTCTCATTTCTAACTTGTTGACTCATCGTAAGTTATGATGAAGTGGGGTTTTAATGTAAGTTATTTTCCACATCATTAGGTGAGTCATCTCACTTAGGTGTGATTGTAGGTCCACGTGTCATTTAGGGTTCATTATGAGATTATCTTATGTGTCATTGTGTCATATGCATCATTGGGAGTTACACTTCTATTCTGGGAATGTAACTCCCCCTCTTCACTTGATTTGTCATGATTGCAGCACCGGGGGTTACTCAACACCTCCTATATGTACACCCATTTGGATCTATGAGATATAGATATTTTTTTTATTGTAACGAGGTTCTTCCCATGTTTTGAATATTTACATGCACATTTAGTTGATGCTCTCTCCTCTCGAGATATTTTCATGATTTCTTTCGCATGTCTGTTGATGTGTACTTCATCCCTCATGATCCTCGTGTTTCAAGTTTCCAACCCTCTTTTATTTTTTTCACAAATTCCCAACTTATTGAGGTGAGTTATATGCTGAGAATAACTCAACCAATAGATTTGGATGAAGCAAAAAATATTGTAATTAAAGTGGAGGATAATATGATCATGTCATGGGAGATAAAGAAAATTCCTAGTAAGGAGAAAGGCCAAAGCTCAAACACCGATACCATAGATTCATTAGTTCATAAATTGGCTAATGATGTATTGTCTCTCAAGAAGCAATTGACTCAGGTTTTTGTGAGTAGAGAGGCACCTAAGAAGAACTTTCCAAATAGACAAAGGATTAGCTTACCACCTCAAAGTCTTGCTTTAGAGTCTCCCCATGTAAATGCAACATGTGATACAAAGGGTGATGATGAAGATGATATTTTCAAAAAAGACGATGATGATGGGCTTGAAATTGAAGAAGTTGATGATCCTGATATTGGGTATTTCAAATACTCATCTGGATATGAAAGTGAGGAAATTGATGCACCAAGTTTCTCTTGTGCAGTGTTCACTCATTATCAATCAAAAAAGAAAATTTCTTCCACTGCTACCCCCAAGAAGAAAAAGGAAGGAGATTTTCCCGCGGCAACTCAGTATAATAAAATAATTAATATAGGAGTTGTGCTTCCGCCTTCTATGGAATCTGCTAAATAAAAATCAAAACTCGTGGCAGCCAAGAAGACCATAACTAAAACAAGAAAGTATCCTAAGTATACATTTGTTAAAACATCTTCTTCTAAGGTTTATAATGCTTCTTCCAAAGCAGTAAATGTATCTAGAAAAACTTATGGGTTACCTAATAAGCCCGTAGTAGCTTCCAATTCTGCATCTGCTGCCAAATTTACCCCTACTTACAAAGTAGTGTCTCCTTCCAAAACTTCCACCACCTCAGAGATGTTTACTTCATCCTCTTTTGATATCATAGACCATGTCAAAAAGTCTAAGGTCCAAATCTTTGACTCTGAATATTTGCAGACCCATCCAGAGTAGTTTGATAAACTAGTTCAGTTTATCAAGGGTAGCAACCCAAAGCCCAATTTTGTCACACACCCTATTCCAAATGGTTACTACCGAATCCTCCTTCCCCATCATCTCAAAACATGCTAGCCCTAATTAAATCCAAGACTGAAAAGGTTGAACAATTCTACCTTTCTCTTCTTATTGGAGGCTACCAATTGAACAACTGTATCATAGACTCAGGTGCTTCTGACAATGCGATGCCAATAAAATTAGCTAATTCCCTTGGTTTGAATGTAACATGGGCTAAAGGCCGGTGTTATTCTATGGAAACAAAAGAAGTCCCACTTGTAGGAAGAATAAAGGATACCCAAGTTGCTTTAGCATACTTCCTTGAGAAGAAAGTGTTATTAGCTATCCTAGTAGCAGATATTCCAACCTCATACGTGATGTTGTTGAGTAGAAGCTTCTGTAGAGATTTGGGAGGAGAAATTCAGATGGACTGGTCTTCAACAATTATTCCAGTAAAGAAACAAATGCAAAAGTTGTTGCCAATGAGAAAAATGAAATATACAGTGTAAAAATAAGAAGATCCTAGGGCAGATATTATTTATCAAGACAACTAACATGGGAATTACTTCATGAATTCCAGAGGAAATGAGGATGTGCCTCTCATATCATAAGAATATGAATATAGACTATGGACCATGGATTTTGATGGAATTCATTGCAGTTTGGGATCCAGAGCTAGTGTGGTTTTGATTTCCCTATCAGGTGAGTTTTTTCCTTTTTATTTCAAGCTCCAATTTGAAAATACAAACAATACTATAGAATGTGAAGCCCTTATCTTAGGAATGGATGCATTTGAGTCCATGGGAATTAGAAAATTGAGATGCCTATGAGATGTAGAGGTAATTGTGAAACAAGTTTAGAATCAGTACTAAGTGAAGAATGCACTACTAAACATTTATAAAAATAAAGTATGGGATTGTATTGAATCCTTTGATGCTTTCTATATAAAATCTATTCCTCATGAACATAATGAAAATCTAGATTCTATTGCTATGTGAGTGTCTTTGATGGTACCACACCCCTCTTTTGATAAAGATAAATATTCCGTAGAGATGATTTTCAAACCTAGTGTGCCCGATAATGTAAATCTTTGGAAAGTTTTCAATGATGAAAAACAACTCTTTTCCTTATTAGAATAAAGAGATAATTTCAACAACCTCTTCTTTGAAGGAAGCAAGAACCAACATAGGGAGTCAACTTCAAAAGAAGGCAAAGCTGAAGTTGAAGAAGTTGATTTTGATGGAGTGCTCGTATTGAAAGGTAATACCATTCTTAAGGGCCTAGTATCACTTGAAGAACTATTTGATAGGCATGATAGATATGTGAAAGATAAAGCTAAGGAACCTCCCAAGAGCAGTGCTAATTGTGAGAAGGTAAATATTGGAATAGAGAAACAACCCCAATTTATGAATATAGGGAAATGTTGCTCACCAGAGAAAAAGAGAAGCTTTGTTTCATTATTGAAAAAGTATTCAGATGTATTAGCATACTATTATGATGAACTGAAATATTTTAGACTGGAGGAGATACAACACACAATACCACTCAAGTTTTAATCTAAGCCATTTCGGTAAAAGCAAACACAATATAATCCAAAAATTTCCAGAACAATCTGAGAGGAAGTGTTGAAAATTATTAATGCAAGAATCATTTTTCCAATCCATCACTCTACATGGGTCGAAAATATTGTCCCTGTCTAGAAGAAAAATGGAGAAATAAGGATTTGTGTAGAATTTTGAAATCTGAACCAAGATTCTCTAAAGGAAAATTACCGACTTCCAATCATGGATCATATTTTTCAAGCAGTCACAGGTTCAAAAATGCTAAATGGAGAAATAAGGATTTGTGTATTCTTTTAAAATATGAACCAAGATTCTCTAAAGAACAATTACCCACTTCCAATCATGGATCAAATTTTACAAGCAGTCATAGGTTCATAAATGCTTTCCATGTTAGATGGATTCTCTGTCTATAATCAAATTGAATTTCTCAAGAAGATCAATATAAGACTGTTTTTACAACTCCGTGGGGAACCTTTGCCTACATGCGGATGCCATTTTGTCTCATCAATTTTGGGGCCACATTTCAAAGAGCAATGGACTTGGATTTTAAGGATTTGAAGAAAAAATATATTTTCATGTATCTAGATGATCTCACAGTCTTCTATAAGAAGAGGACTGTACATTTGATACACCTGAAACAAGTATTTCTAATGTGTCAAGAACATGGCATATCATTGAATCCAAAAAATTCAATCTTTGGAGTGACTAAAGGAAAGCTATTAGGACATATTATGACCAAGGAGGGAACAAGGATTGATCTAGAAAGAGTACAAGCCATTCAATATCTCTTCTTTCCTACAAACAAAAAGGGGGTCCATTCATTCTTTGGTAAGGTCAACTTCCTTCATCGCTTTGTTCCAGATTTTATTGAGTTGACCAAGCATATTACAAAAATGATGAATCCCTATGAGAGTTTCAAGTGGATTAAGGATAGAAAAGAATATTTCAACAACATCAAGAGGGCCATAGCCAAAGCTCCGACCCTGGTATGTTTTGATTTCAATAAAGATTTCATTGTGTATTGTTATGCATCTAAGCACACTATTTCAGCTATTTTAGTTTAGAAGAATGAGGAAGGGCTTGAAGCTCCTATTGCTTTCATGAGCTTCCCATTGAAGAATCATGAGATATAATAATCCTTCATAGAAAAGCATTCTCATGCAATGGTTAAGGCAGTTAGAATTTCATATTCTACATCCTACACTCTCACACCATTGTAATAGTTCTTGGATCATCTATAAAGTATATCTTGACTCAACAAAATCTTGGAGCAAAAAGAGGAAATTGGCTATCGATAATTCAAGAGTATGACCTTTAAATAAGGCCATATAATTTGATTAGGGGTAATGGGTTATGCAAGTTAATATTTGAAGATGTTTCTCTCCTAAAAACTTATGAAGACAAAGAATGCCATTGCTATGGATGCGTAAGTAAGGACCTGCCCAAAGTAATCTTTGTAAATACTACTAATGAGTGGTACAATGATATTTCCTATTTCCTCACGTATGGTGATTATCCGAAGCATCTGTATTACAAGAAAAAAATGAATCTCAAACTAAAATCTGCAAGGTATGTGATTTGGAATCATGAATTGTATAAGAGATCCCATGATGAATGTTTCTTAAGGTGTGTTGAAAAAGAGAAACATGAGAAAATGCTGAAATCATATCATGACCAATCTTGTGGTGGAAATTTCTCTGCCATGGTCATGCACACAAGATTCTTTGAGGGAGGTAATACTAGCTTTCTCTCTTTCAAGATGCCTAGAAATGGGTATCTAAATTTGAGCCTTGCCAATAGTTTGTGGGAAGACCCCAACTCGCTACACTCCCACTCAGACCGGTGGTGATTAAAGAGAATTTATAACAATGGGGTATGTAATTCCTCGGTTCTGTTAATCCTCATTCTAGTGAAGGTCATATCTTCATGCTCACAGCAACATATTACTTCACTAAGTCGGTGGAAGCCATACCAGTCAAGCAAACCAATTTGGAGATGGTATGTAACTTCATCGAAGAAAATATTATTTTTTGTTTTGGCATTCCACATAAGATAGTTGTTGATAATGCCACATTTTTCTTTTCTTTGTAATTAACTAAGTTCTACTATGGATATGGATGACCTTAGTCGATGCATCTAACTATTATCCTCAAGGGAAAGGTCAAGAAAAATCTAGTAATAAGAATATTGTGACAACTATGAGGAAACTTGTAGATCAAAATAAAATAAATTAGCACAAGAAGCTATACGATGCACTATGGGATGAGAAGATTAATCCAAAAAGAGCTATTGTTATGTATCCATTCCAACTTCTATATGGGATAAATACATAGGTTCCAATAACTATAGAGTTTCCAACATTACAATTGATCAAAGCAGTAGATGATGGCGAGTTCCAAGACTCACTAGATAAAAGGATTTTGTACTTAGAGAAGCTATGTGAAGATAGGGTGTTGGTCGTTGATAGGATAAAGGAACATCAATTGAAAGTAAAGAAAATTTTTGATAATAAGGAAAAGAAAAGAGATTTTCAGATTGGTGATACAGTCCTACTATGGGATAAAAGAAGAGAACTAAGAAAAAGCCATGGAAATTTTGATTCATTATGGCTTGGAGCATTTTATATATGTAACATATGTGGGGAGAATAATTTCCAACTATATTATCTAGATGACACACACTTGGAATTTCCTTTTAGTGGGAAATACCTGAAATTATACAAACAATGAAAGCGGGTTGTCCCTCGCATGTACCATAGATGAATATAGGTGTGTGTGTGTATTTTCCTTCGTGTTGTGTGTTTCCCTTTTTTCATGTGTTCATTTTTGTTTTGTGTCATGTTCAATAAAGAATTTTTGTTGTATCCACCCTTATTGTACAATGACTCCTATAGCCCAATGGATAAGGCACTGATCCTCTTAGTGTCTTGAGATTCTAGGATTCCTACTTGCCTCATCTTCACTTTGTTCAAACCAAGATAAGTCCCCAAGATAGATCCAGTTTTTTTCATCTTAAATGTATAGAATACATTTTTTTTAATTTTGGCCACGACAATCAAGCCCACACTCAAAAAACTCTAAACCGGGTAATGTGAACCTGCCCTCCAGCCAATCTCTGACTATGTAAACCCTGTCACATCTGAAAGGGATATGGTAGCTAGATTTTTAGAGTTTGTTTCATGTGTAGGTAATTTGATGAGAAAAAATTCATGAGTTCATTATGGTTCACCTAGAAGGAGTTGCTCCCAGAGGCCTAAAAAGGTCTATTTTCAAACTTCTGGCACTTACAAAGCACCTCATAGGATGTAACAATAATATATAATGTCTCCAAGTAGTGTATGATAGAGATATGGGATCATTCGAGGTAGTTTAGGAAGGTTCTTGAAGAAAATCAAGGTTTAGGAACAAGTTGTACAAAATCAAGGTCTTTATGAGCAAGGTATTGGGAAATGCATGTTCTAAAAAAGATAGTCACCTTGTTTGAAGAGTTTTAGGAGCCCTATAAAGATTTAAAAGCTCATACCCTAGGAATTGGAGAGCTAAAATATCCTAATTCATGTTTGAATCATCAAGGAAATATTTTAGGAATTTTGAGAGGTGGAAAATAATCTGACAGCATGACATAAAGGCCCTTGTATAAGTTATAACTTGTCCGAAAGGTTTTAGGAGAATCATTAATATTTTAGAGCCCATCTAAATATAAAATTAAATTATATTTAATTCTCTTCACATCCTATATGATGTGTTAGTTCAAAGTGATCATAAACTCTTCTTATCACGCAGTTTAGTGGCGCACACCTCAAGGTAAAAGTGGAAATTTGGGTAAAACATGATGAATAACTCATTTTTAGGACTTATAAATATTATCATTGGATTCATTGTCTATTTTTGAACTTTATTACATTTGGAATTTGGATTTCAGAGTCCAAAATCATGTTACGTGGCACTGGGGATTCAACGTTTCAAAATGCCAAAACCCCAAAGTCCAAAATTTGGACTTCAGGTTTCAGACCTTTGTCTTTTCGGGGGTTTGGGTTTCAGGGTTTCGAGACTTTGGGATTTTTGAAACTTCAGGTTTCAAGGATTCAGGGATAAAGGACTTCTTATTCATCTAGATGACACATATCTCTGAAATTATAAAACCCTAGATTCCAAAATTTGGACTTCAGGTTTCAGACCTTTGCCCCTCCTCTGCATGACACTCTTCATCTCTCTGAGCTCGTGAAAAATCAAAAACTCTAAAACCCGAAGTCAAAATTCTGGATATTGGGTTTTGGAATTCTCGCTCCTTTTTCGTGTTTTTTTCCACTAAATCCTTGAATTCACTTCGGCCTAACTTCGAACAACCCCACCTCTGAAGTTTGAATTTTGGAATTCGGAGCTCCTTCATAACCCGAACTGGCTCAGAATCCCAAGCTCTTTTGCAATGTGCTGAGCCCACTTCAACTCATTCAGCATGAGCCCAAAATATGAGCTCTCGTGGCTGAATCGATCCTACTCTTTTATCCGTGTGAAGTCATGTTTATTCGATTTTTCTTGAGGGTCAAAATCAGATAACAGTAACTAATCACAATCCAATATTTACAAGAATTGTTTTGATTGATTCATTCTCTAATTTGGGTACTCAATTGGCCAAAATTTCATCTTGTCATCCCCAGTCAGATGGGAAAATTGAGGTGGTAAATACGTGTCTAGAGGGGTATCTTTGATTTTTACTCTGGATAAACAAGAATGTTGGATGAAATGGTTGTCACTCATAAAATGGTGGTATAGTACTTCATTTCATACTTCATCCAAAATGTCTCCATATCTGGCACTTTATGGGTACCATCTCCCATCACCCATATCTAGCTTAAAGGTCAAACCTAAGGTGAGAAAAATAAAAGATCACTTTTAACACCTAAACGAGGTACTCTCTAGCCTTAGAGAGAATTGGGGAATGACACAAGACCACATAAAGCAACATGATGATCAATACCATAGTGAGTCACACTTTTTAAGTGAGATATTTTTTTGTATGGTTGCAACCATTTAAGAAATTTTCCATAAAACAACATAATATGGATAGTAATCTTGCACCCAAATACTATGGCCCTTACTTAGTGTTGTAGAAAATTGGTAGTGTGGAATGTGAGTTGGAGCTCCCTCAAGGAAATAAAATATATCTAGTATTTCATATTTCTAGCTTGAATAAAGTCATTTTGTGTCACATTTCGACCCAGATAGTTCTTTTTAAATTGGATGAGGAGGGATGAATCATATTAAAAACTGAAGGTATTCTTGAGTTATGCACCAAAAGACTGAAGACTAGAGTCATTACTGAGTATCTGATCAAGTGGAAGAATATGAATAGTTAGGATGCAACATGGGAAGATGAATCATTTCGGTAGTAACATCCAAGGCTAGAAAACATCGGGAACAATGTTGCTTCTTAGGGGAGGGGCATGTTACATCCTTAGTCCTATAGGTTATATTAGATATGTAGTATCGAATTATGACTTGTTGGTGCTTGAATTAGTCTCGCCCCGTTTTCCATTAAAATCCCTTAGTTTGTGGCCTCTGTCACATTTTTTCTCACCGTGTTAGTGCTTGAAAACTTTGTCCTCCATTTTATTGTCATGATTGGTTCCTCCTTGGTTGAAGGTCACTTAAAAAAAACAGAATTTGTTGATTTGTTCGTCTGTCCATCTGAAGGTGTCTGTCAATTAGGCATAAAAATCTGATTATTCCTTCCCTTCCGTTTTCCGCAGTCATGTGTTGTTGTCCCTGCCGTTTTGTCCTAGGTACTTGAAGAAATGTGAATGGATATAGCTCGAAGGGTCTTGTGCGAACCTTACAACATTTCCAAATTCTATGTCCTTGAAGAATATTTCATCTCCGGGCTCAAACATTGGTTTCCCTGCATTTTTACCGCTTGACGGGTGTGTTTCTCCCGTTAAATTTAAATCTTTGCGTAAGTGGAAACATGGCCCTTTTTGGTTAGATGCGGCTCAGTGGGGCAATCTAAAACTTTGTGGATCGTTTTAACCCAAAAATTATCCACGTGGAGGAACAGTTCTTGTTTGAAGACTCACCTTTTTGTTTGTCCTTGGAGTTGTGCCGGGAGGACACGTGGATGATTCCATTGCTTTGCCTGGACTTAGGAAAAAATTTCATATAGTTGATATAGTTTTGGCGGGCCATGGACATGTGGTGAGTTGTAACTCATTTGAAGATCTATCTTAGGGTCCCACATTAACAAATGTGATAGAGGGACAGGTGGAGGTTTCCACCAGCTCCACTGGGAACTTAATTTTTTTAAATAAATTTTCTAAGGCTTGGGACATGTGGTGATCCCGTGCTCATTAAGGGTCTCCGCTTTTGGGGACCATCTTGAAGTTGTGCCATAAAAATAGTGGAGGTTTCTGCTGGGTCTTCCTTCCTTAGAATTTTTCAAGCAACTTCTTAAAATGCCTAAGACACGTGGAGGGACAACGCATGTTTGGGGACCGGCCCTTGAGTTTTATTTTGAAGAAGCACTAGGAGGACACTTGGAGGCTTCCTCTCACTCTCCCTTTTTGCTTTGAATTTTCAATGATTGAAGAAGGTTGTCTTAGACCTTGGACACATGGCACCTTCCATTGAACTCTCAAGCTTTTTAGCAGACTCTACCAGAATGAGACACGTGGTGAGCCCACACTCATTCAGGGTCTCTACATTTGGGGACCATCTCAAGATACGCCATTGACACGCGTGGTGGTTTGAAAAGTCAAAAGTTAGGGAGGTGGGCCATCGAAGGCAACTTGGATTTTTTTCCCCTTATTGTCAAAAAGATTAAATTCATCAAAATGACCCGCAAGCCCGACAAAGAATAGTCAAAATTTTCTTCAGTCAACAACGAAGGTGCGGAATTTCAGGGAAAATTTGGAAAATTTTCCTTTTGTGGAGAAAGGGGTTAAAAGTGTAAAAAGGAAGCACGGTTCCACTAGGACCCACATCAGAAACTAAAGGGGGAAGGGAAAAGCTGCGAGGAAAATTTTGAAAATTTTCTTGTTTCTAAAAATGGGTGAAATGGCAGAATTTAGCTGCGGTTCCTTTGGGACCCACATTGGGACACATGTCAAGCCCATTTTTCAAAGGCGGAGGGGCGAAGAAAATTAGAAATTTTGCATTTTTTCCAAAAGGTGTAAAAAGTAAAAAGGAACCCAAGGCCCGTCTTAACTCGGATCTCCCATCTGGATGGTCCAAATTCAAAAGGGAAATCAACGGCAACTGTGTGTCTGCATTTGATTTTCTACCATTTTTGCTCCAAAGCTCTTGGGGATGTAAATTTTTATGGTTTTTTTAAATCATTTCTTTGAGTCTCTTGCATTCCAAACGAAGAGGAACATTAATTTGATATCCTAGTTTGGTGGGAAAAAATCTGAAAACATCTTTTACCGTTAAGATGTGATCTGACTATTGGCCTCGATATGATTTTTCCAGGTTTTCCTTCCTTGGCACGCAAAGAACCAGATTTGACAGATTAGAGGAGGAATTAGCTGGCACGTGAGATGAAGAACGACTTACCAAGTCAATAATTGAATGCTGAAAATATTTGGAGATATTTTCCCTCTGCACACCTGACAACTTTTTTGCAAATCTAATTTTGGGAGTGACAATCAACGTCATCACACGCAATGGTGCTTTGAATGTTTATGGTTTTGTAGGAAAAACTCTGTTGTAAATGAAATATTATAAATTGCATGAATTTGTGGTGAAAATGGTGGGAGTGTTAAAGGTCATGAGCTAATTCCTGAGAGAAAAAGTTTAACAGAGCCCATCTTTTCTGAGAGACTATCTGAGGAACCTGTTTATTTATTTTATGTTAAATTTGATGATGTAAAGGTGGTTGCAAGTGTACAACCATTGACAAGCTCTGAGATTGTTCTAGAAACTTTCCGTTGCTAATAAATTTAATCAAATTTGAGTAAATCCATGTTTGATTTTGAGAAAAATTGTGTCTTCTTCATTTCTGAATGTCTGTAAACAGTTTCTTGTTCTCATTGCAATCTTACAATGAAATATCTGTGAATCAGACAAGATATTAGCTTTGTGATAGTTTGGTGGCACTTGCAATTTCATTTATCAGAAGAGATTTCATTTAATAGTGAAATAAACAAGTTTAACATCACTTTACTCCTGGCATGATGATTAAGATTGTTTGTTAGTCTTTTAGGGTATCTTACGCGTGATAAAAAAAAGGCTGATAGTTTTTAATTAAGTATTTCAATTTGAGCCTTCATTTTGGATCCTTAAATTTTGTGTGAAAACATGTTGATCTAGGCCTCCACTGAAAGCACACCATTCTAGTTAAAGGGACATTCCAATTGTTTTGAAGCTTTCTATTGATCAAGCCTTCCATTTTCTGTAAAATTTCTCAGAGATCTGGCGAATGAAAGTCTACTCTGCCTCACCTCCCACCAAAATTCACTTAAAAACAACCAATCATACCCATACTACCCATGTTTTTCCTATGTGTGCACAAATGAATAATTTCTATTACCAAAACATGTAGAAGCAATCATGTTTTCATTGTATTTAGTAGCCTGAACCTTGCCTAGAAAATATCTCCATTATCTAGGGTGACAGCTCGTGAGAGTTAGATTTTGTTGTATTGATCATGTTTTCTGCAAGGTCTTCTTAATAACTTTGCAAATTAGGATATCTCCATCTCCTCCACAAATAACAGGCTACAAAGGGGTCCTCTCACCCTGGTTGAAAGGCACAACCATAAAGTAGTGAGGATAGATCAAATCCTCTTAAGGGTGCTACCCATTTCTCCACATCTAAGTCATAAAGAGAAAGCCGCATTTCTTCCCCGGCTACAAAACAACACACAACATGCTCTGCTTACCTCTAAACTTCCTGTCAAAATTGTGATGCTACTCAGCTTCTGAGGGAGAATAAATTTGGGTACCAACATTGTTCTGGCACCATTTCCGTGGATTGATTTCCATTGTTGGGGAATTGATTTGAGTTTCTAAGACTAATTTGTTGATGTGTTGCCAGTTCGTATCAATTTGGCTCGTCAACACCACTCTAGCACTATTGCCAGGGAACTGATTTGAGTTGTTAGGAACTAATTTGTGCTATCGAGACTAATTTGTTGATTTGTTGCCAGTTTTTCATACTTAGGCCCTGGTAAACATTTCTTATATACTCTAAGTGCTAGTACATTGTTTTGACATTAGCCTGTGTTCAGGCCTGTAAGAAGTGTTCAAAGTTACAGGTGTTGTGTGCAATATTTCTAGTTTTTGTAGTTATTGCACTAAGTTTCAGTGATAAATCTGGGTAAAGGAAGGTCAGATTATTCCATTTCTAGTTTCTAGTGTTCACAAACATTTGACAGATCATATTTTTTAGCGCATTTACACAACTAAGGTGGAATTCCTTTGTGGTGACTCCATGTTAATCTGATTTTTTTATAAATACCAGTGTCTTAATCTCTTTCAAGTAAGATTTGTTACTATTCTTTACAAAGATGGAAGGAAGAAGATATTTCTTCACTAGGGATCCTACTAGGACATTACTTCTAGAGCTAGGAAAAACAAAGTCAGAAGGAAGAAGAGCTTGGAGATTGGTTGGATATCAACAGTCAAGAAAAGAGATCTCTGTTTATGAAGGTGATCATGCTATCATTGAATATTGCCATTCAAATGATTCTGAATCAGGTAGTCTTTTTGTGGAATTAAATTCTCCATCTAGAGAGGAGCCTTCATTTGAATTTTAAAAGTTTGCTTCTCATTTTTCTCATGTGTTTTCTGAATTTGATAGGGTTTTCTAAGAGACATAGCCTTTAGGGGATATCCATTTTGGAAGCTATACTCCTGTGTTTCAAAGAACCCTTATCCCTTATCAGTTTGATTCTCCTCCAAGGTCACCTCCTGAAAACAACATGGTTCTTCCCCCACCCAGACCTCCATTTGTTGTAAATACATTTGGTCCTATAAATTTTAGAGGGATGGCCAGTTATCTAAATGCAGTTCCCCAAGATGTAAGAAATAGACTACCAAAGTTCCAAGGAAATAATGCTATAACTGGTGATCAACATCTAAAGCTCTTTATCAACATGATGGAAGACTTTGAGATTGAATTTGAAGATGTATATATCAAATTGTTTATTCATACTTTGGAGGAGGATGCAAGGGATTGGTACAAATCTTTTCCAGATGATTCCATTAATTCTTGGACCAAGATGAACAATGAACTTAGATTGTAGTATGGTGACATAACGGATCCTAGGTTTCTTTTGTCAGAATTCAAGAATATTAAAAAGAATCCTAATGAGTCAGTGCATGACTTTAACACTAGATTCAATAAGACATTGAGGAGATTGCCTATAATTTTAAGGACATGTGATGAATCCTATCTTATAAAGTATTCAGATGCATTTGATAAGAAAGATTCTTACTATTTGAGGGACAAAAACCCTGCCAATATTAGGCAGGCCTTTACTATGGCTCTAAAAATTGAGAACAACATTAAGGCCATTGGAAAATTTTCTAAGAGAGAGGGTGTTAAACTGATAAACCCAGAAAAACCTCAAGCAAGCAAGAGTGTGGATATTGAGGAGGTTTTTAAAACTCTAGCAGGGGTTTTCAAAGAAATCTCATACAAATTAGTCTGGGTAGAGAAAGGAATTGGGCAGAGTTCACAAGGTCAACATAAGTAACAAGGCCAAGACATATTTACTAATCATCCTAGAAATTATTAGATATCTGATGAAAAAGGCAAGGGACCCATGGGATCTACAAATAGACATCCCCAAGATATGGAAAATAGAATGGTGCCTGATCCTTTGGCCGCCAGAGTTGTTGTTGTTGAAGAAACTAATGTAATTGGTTGGTGTGACAGGTGTTTCATGCCCCATGCTCCATGTGAAGTAGATCAGCAAGAAGAAGAGGAAGCTGATGATGATAACACATATGATGATGCATGCATGATGGAGTGCTCTACAAGCTCACAACAAGGAGAAACTTCAACTGAGGTAATAAGTGCTAGAACCGCTATTGATTTTTAGGATTGCATTTACCAGGTACCTGTTCTTCCTCCCTCTCATACTTTATAAATAGATACTGTACAAGCTTTTGAATTACCCAATAATGACTTTGAATATTTAAGAGCTTTAATGATAAATAAGTATGATGGAGGAATCCCATCTGAGGAGGATAGACAATTATTGATGAACATTGTTATTGCTCAAGAAAAGGATTATAATAGTAGGAGTAGAGTTGTCAAAGGAGCAGGGCCTCAATCCAAACCTAAAACTCCATTGCTTTAAAATATTCCTAAAGAGGTTCCTAAGAAAGACACACCATCTAAATCCCTTTCTGTCCCAATCAAGATTCATACTTCTCCTCATGCCCAAACTGTCGAAAACCCCATGCTATCTGATGAGTCTGTCAATCTCCCTTCCAATGTTGCCTTCCAAAGTCTTCTCCATATGACATTTCCAAAGTTTTGAGTCAAATAAAAGTTAGTGTTCCAATTATTGAGATGCTTAGGATTCCTAAGCACAAGAAGAGGGCATTGGAGTAGTTGGGATTGAAATAAGAGAAGAGTACCCCAGGCATAAATGTAAATATTGTGGAGACTCCTCCAATCATTTATGAGCTAGAAACACCACCAACATCAAAAGAGATAGATGAACCACCTGAGGTTTATTTGGGAACATCCTTGGTAGATTCTCAGCTAAATGTGGATCCATTCTTCACCACTCTGGTCATTAAGGATAGATTGCTACACAATTGTATGTTTGATTCAGGGGCATCATGCAATGTCATGCCTCTGGAATTCATGAATGAACTGAATATCAAAGTAACAATTGTATATGGGAAGTGAATTTCCATGGATTCCAGAGAGGTGTCAGTGGTGGAATGTGTGAAAGGTCTGGTGGTACAACTTGTAGCCTATCTAAGAAGGAACATGAAACTTGATGTTGTTATTGTTGATTGCCCGGCCAATTGGGGTATGTTGTTGTCCTGAAAATGTGCTACAAGTGTTGGTGGGAGTGTTCAAATGGATATCTCCTTTGCCACCATCCCAATTAAGGTCAGCCTTGACAATTTATATGGGGAAAAGAAGATGTTGCACCTCATTGAAGACCCTAATAATGCATCTTATAAAGTGTTGTACACAAGTGTTGATGCTGATAAATTTATTGGGTTTGCTGATAGGAAAGAGAACAAAATACATCAATGTAAGAATATTGAATATGTATACTCTCCATGGAATCTGTTGTTTGACGGAGCTTGCTCCAAATTTAGAAATGGTGCTGGTGTAGTTTTGATTTCTCCAAGCTTGGAAGAGTTTTTTTTCTTTCAAACTTAACTTTGAGTGTACTAACTGTTGGTATCCAAATTTGTTCTCATTTTCAGTTTAAGTAGCACCACAATTATGTCATGGAGCTTAAAGACATATTAGACCATGTTGTATGTCATTGGTAGCCAAGGATATGGTCTAGCTACCATTCAGGTTTGTGGAGAAATGGATAACACTCCAATAAGACTTGATCTTGTCTTAGTTGTTTTAGGTTGTGCCTTGCAACCAAGGTAAGAGGTCGTATTTTGTAACCTTGTAATGGTGAAGGAGATGAATATGCCCTTATCTTTGCTTGAAATTCTATGATGGAGACCTTTATGAAAACATGATCAACACCCCAGATCTGAACTCTCACAAGTTGTCACTTCTCAAAACATGGGTATGTTCTCAAAACAAGGCAAAGGTTACTAGAGACATTGGAAATCCTGATCTGTTATGTGTACTTTTACAAATGGATTTTGATCTTCTTTGGGTATACACATGAAAATCAGGGATAGTACATGATAGGATCTTTGGTGTTGGATGATTTTTGGTGGGAGCTTGATAAGACAAACTGGGATAGATCAAATCTTTGACAATCTATACAATACTTGAACAACTATCAGATGAAATTCCTAAAATAATCAGGATGCTATTTCAACTAGAAAAGGCACAAATGGAAGCCCAGGTTACACTCTTCACACAATATTTGAGAACTCACCACAAAATCTTGAAGTAAAGAACTCAATTAAACACAAAAATCCTTGATCAAACCACGCCTAAGGTACCCCCAAAGACTTACAAACAATATCTGCATTCAACAAAGGTGAAGTGATTTTGAATTTGTTTATCTCTTTATCAAATGAAGGCTCTTCTAAACATGAGATTGCAAATGCCACTAAACTATCAACAAGAAATGGAGATTCTATGTGATTTCTAAAGACTTTCAATGTAAGATTGCAACAAGAACAATAAAATTAATTTGCAGGCATTTGAAATTGATAACAGACATCATATTGCCCAAAGAAAAACACAGATTTAATTAAAAACTTGTTAGATTCAACAGTAGGGGAGAGTTACATGAATAATCTCAGAGCTTTGTGGTGGCTATACACTTGTAACCAACCCACATACATGAATTTTCCAACACATGAGACATCAACCTGGTTCTTTGGCGGATTTTCTTAGAAAATGAGCTTTTTCTCAAAATTTGCTCATGATTTTCAACTCCCGACCATCACAAATTATCAAAAAATCCCTCATACACCTCATGCCACATTGGAGTCTTCTTTCCCAAGCAAATAATATGCTATGGGATCAAATTTGTTACAAAAAACCTCATGATTTAATGACAGTGACACCAAACAGAAAAACAACTCGTAGGTTGCTAGGTATGCACAAAAAATTAAATCATTACACAAATTCAGATCATTATCCACCCTAGGGGCACATTTTTATCATTTAGGCATGTAAGCATCTTTCATTTATCATTTTTTACCTTTTCCCCTTTTCAATTTAACCTCTGCAACTTTTGATGTTGACATTTCATGTTTTTTCTTGGGTCTGAGCCAAAATTACGTCAAAAACACCATAGATCAAAGAATTAGGTCATGAAAATGATGCCATTGTCCTCAGAAGGCTAAGGTAACACAAAATCATATAAGATTTGATGAAGAAATCATGATTCCAAACTTCTTGGAGCTCCCATGGCGGCCCAAACAAACGAATGTACAGTAACCGTCGATCTCATCCACCTTTTAATATCAACCCTCCACGTGGAAAATGCCATTTTAAAAATAAGCTCAAAATTACCTTTTTAACCTTTTGATCAGGCGGGGCACGTGTCAAAACATGACTGGATCGAGCGCATGCCCTTAAAAATGCATTTGCAACCTTTTTAAAGTTTTGGAAAATTTTGCAAAGTTTCCCCGCTTCTCCCCTAGACCTGCCACGTGTCCATATGTGGGCACCATTTAAAACCACAGGCTAATTTAATCAATTTTGCAACTTTTTTGAAAAAAATAAATTTTTCCACAAAAACTCCATGGGCCCGGAAGCCCGATCTCTCCTCTGCCACATGGAACTCTTCAATTCACCGTGGGGCCAAGCCTCCTATTATACCTTTAAACCTTCCTGCAAAATTTTGAAAGTTTCATAACTTATCGCGGGCCCGTGCTCCTCCTGCCTGCTTTAGAATATGCCACGTGTTCATCATGGATAGGATGCAGAGTTATGATTCCCACTTACACTTTAGCTCCTTTTTCCAAAAAGGTAAAATTTTACTGTCCTTCGAGGTCTGAACCTCCACCTCCATTCTTCTTCCTTAGACACGTGTCACTTCCTGCCTTGTTACGGGCCTTCGGGCTAAACTTTGATTTTTCACCATTTGAAGTTAAAAACTTCAAAGTCTTTGCAAAACCCACTTCCCCATCCTATCCTTTCCTGGACACGTGTCCACCTGTGATTGGCCGCGGAGTTTCAGGCCAAATTTCCACCTTAACACTTTGAGCCATAAAACATCAAAATTCTCAAAGTCCCCCCACCATCCGCATGCCCTCCGTGCCATGTGTCCTCTCCCTATTTGCTGTGGGCCTTCGAGCCAAAAATTGATTTTGAAATTTTGCAAAATGAAACCAAAAATTCCTAAGGAAATCCTGCCACCCACCAATCCCCTAGCCAATCAAAATGTTCCACGTAGGCACTTCATTACAGAAGGCAGAGCCATGGATCAAAATTTTCCATTTTGTCAAAATTCAAAAAATGATAAGTTAGAAATATTTCCCAACAACCCCGGCCAATAAGAACCAGCCACGTTGCCATGACCCTGCAATGATAAATTTGATGGGCAAATGACACCCGTATGACCGTCAAATCGTGAAAAATTTAAAGGATTCCCTAGAATTCAAAATTTTCAACAAGCATGGTTGATTTCTTGATTTTAAACCAACTGAAGCATGATTTGTCATTATTTTCAACCTTGGGATTGGGAAATTAACTCATACAATTTAGCTTTGATCAATTCGATTTTTGTACACTATTTGGCAAAGGGAAAATGACACAGCCCAAAAATGGGAAAAACCTAGGGCACAAATAAGAGCATACACAAATTTCTCTTTCAAACTAGGGTAGAACAACAAGCTTATGTGCAATTTTGAAACATTTAACTAGGGGGAAGAAAATGCAGATCACCAATCTGAGAAATAAAATGTTTTTGAGCAAAATCAAACATGAAAAATTTAGGGCACACAAAGCAAGCTTAGAAATGGCACTAACATTGGCTCCCACCTGGGGATGGGCACTCCTAGCGAGTGGCACAAGGAAAAAACATAGACCAACTGCTAAAATACCATTGCGCAAAGGAGTCAAAACAAAAGGCAGCCCAAAAAACTAGAACCACCCAATAAAAACGAGCTGAGAAACCAACCAAAATGGCTGCCAAAAATAAAGGGCAAACCACAAACCACTAAACAACAAAAAATAGAGCATAAATAAAGACTATACAATTGTACAATTTGTGCATACCTCACTTTGGGGATTAATCCAAGAATTTTTTTAATTGTCTGCCATTAACAGGAAGCTCCAGCAATTCCCCAACTAGATCTTTAAGAAAAAATGTATGCTCACCAATTCTGATATCACTGGCATAAGGGCCCATCCATAATGCATTAATCTTGCCATGTTTTCCCTTGTCTTCATGCCTACTATCCCACAACAAAACCAGATCTCTGATATTGAAGGCTCTTGGAGTGACCTTCTTGTCAAACAATTTTTTCAATTTCTCTCTAAACCTGACATGCCTTTGATGGGATGCTCTTCTCTCCTCATCAAGCTCAATAATCTGATTGATCCTTCATTCATATGGGCCATGCTCTTGATCCTCCAACTGTTGGGCAATCTGAAATGAAGATAATTGCAGGTGTAAGGGCAGCAAAGCCTGAGTTCCATATACCAATTCAAATGGGTTTTTACTAGAGTCCCTTTTAGGAGTTATTCTATTAGCCCAAACTATAAACTTCAATTGTTATCCTCACTTTTTCTTGTTCATTTCCAAAGTTCTTCTAATGATCTTCAGCAAGTTCTTATTACTAGAATCAGCTTGTCCATTCCCTTGAGGGTTGTAGTTTGAAGAATAGGTCATATTGATTCCATATTCATTGCGCATTGCCATTAAAGGTTTGACTCTAAAGCACATGGCATTATTAGATACAATCTTAATTGGAACTTCAAATATACATATGATATGATTTAATAAGAAGTACATTACCACTTGGTGTGTTACCTTTTTAAATGGGATTGCTTCAACCCATTTTGTAAAATAATCAGTGGCTACAAGAATCCACTTATGACCAGCACTAGAAGGATCTAAAATCTCACCAATGAAGTCCATCCCCCATTTCTTGAAAGGAGCTTCAATTGATACATGATACAAAGGAAGGGAGCCTAAAGCTATCAGTCTTCCAGAGAAACGTTGGAAACTATCACATTTTCTAAGCAGCTGGGTTGCATCTTCAAAGAGAGTAGGCCACCAATAACCAACCCTTAAAATCTTATGTGCTGTCACCCTTCCAGCAAAGTGTCCTCCATAAGCTTCATCTTCAGTTATGCATTTCAAGAGGACACATTCAAGGTTCTTCCAAGCTAGCCCAAGGTCTGTTATGATATAATTTTGAGAAGCCAACTTGAGGGCTCTTTTTTTATTTTTATTTAGGTGACTAGGGAAACATAGATGTTTGAGGTATAAGATCACATATTTGTACCACTCAGAGCTCATTAATTTCTCAAGAAGATCTGCCCTTTCTTCCTCTAGCTGATTCACTTCTACATTTTACAAGTTTCCCTCAGCCATGAGCTTAGCAAGACCCAAACCTCTTACCAACTTTGTGGTTTGGATGTCCATATCATACTCCTACAGTTTTTTCACCCATCTACATCTTTTACTTGATATCTCCATCTCTGATAAGATGTCTTTCACCATGATGTGGGGGACATAGGTAACAACTTTTGAAATCAATATATAAGGCCTGAAACTTTTGTTGCCTTCACCAAGGCAAATGCTTGTTTCTCCATGATTGTATACTTTAACTCAATATCTTGTAAAGCCTTGCTAAAGAAGGCAATAGGCATCTCAGCTCCATTCTCATCCTTTTGTAAAAAAATAGAAGCAATGGTATATTCAGAGGAAAAAGAAAAGATTTGGAAAGGCCTCTCATAGTTTGGTGCTACTAGAACAGGTGCATGCTTAAGTGCATCCTTTATACCTTCAAAATCCTGAATGACAGCCTCCTCCCACCTAATGAATTGGTCCTTTTTCAACATGCTTGTGATTGGAAGAGTCAACTCAGCAAAGTTGGAAACAAACCTTCTAATAAAATTGATTTGGCTAAAGAAAGATTGGATGCCTTTCCTGGTTCTTGGGATAGGTACTTTGTTGATTGCTTCCACTCTCGTAGGGTCTATCATAACACCATCTTTAGACACAATATATCCCAGTAGCTTGGCCTTTTTCACGCCAAAATGACACTTCTTTGGATTAAGAGAAATGCCATACTCCCTACATCTGATCAGCATCTTCTCCAAGTGCTGCAAATGATCACCTCTCTGCCTTGAATATACAGTCACATCATCTTGGTAAACAGCAATGAACTCATTGATGTAACCAACAAAATCAACATCCATTTCTCTTTGAAATGTAGCACCAACATTCATCAATCCAAAGGGCATCCTGAAAAAAACATATGTCCCCCAAGGAGTAGTGAATGTTGTCTTAAGTCTTTCTGATTCTTTAACTACCACTTGATTATATCCGAAGAAACCATCCAATGTAGAAAGAAATTCAGACCCTGTCACAAGCTGCAACATATTTTCCATGTTTGGCAAGGGATATTTGTCCTTCATGGATGCTTTTTTTAGATTCCTAAAATCCACACAAAGTCGTATGTCTCCGTTCTTCTTTCTAACTGGCATAAGGTTTGCAACCCAAGATGAATATCTAACGGGCTGAATAATACCTCCATCTCTCAACTTATTTAACTCCTCCTACATTTTCATGGAGAGAAGTGGATTAGTTGGCCTTTTCCTCTTTCTGAATGGTTTCGTATTTGCTTCAAGAGGGATCTCATGCTGAAATAAATCTTCTCTGTATGCTTTCAGATCTGAATAGAACCAAGCAAGGGAGTCTTGATATTTTTTCAAGAGTTGGGCATAGGACTGTTTTCCTTCTTTACTTAAATTTTTGCCCAACCAAACCTTCCTTGGTTTTTCCTTTGTTCCCAAGTCATGCTCTTCCACATCCCTTAAAGAAAACATGTTTCTATTTATGATGTAATCAGCATTGTTAAAATTTGACTCAAGTGCAATAAGATAGATAGGAATGGTGTTTGTTTTCAATTGGATGATATCTTTTCCAAACAAAGTTTGTCTTCCTTCTGTCATGCATACCATTAGCTCCCAATCAATATTATGATTTGCAAACTCACCTTGGTTTTGCAAGAACTTGAGCACTTGAGCATCATTGTTAAAGACTTACCAATGTTTCACATTATCAGGGACAACTGGCCTAGTCGGCACTTCAATGTTGTATTCACAATAAGGTGAAATGGTGTAATTTTCAAATCTAGAACCCATTACTACCAACTTATCAGCAGCAACATTAAGACCTCTATCATGGTAAAAAATGTTAAAGGAATCAAACATTTCAATTAGATCTCAAACTGCATGCTTATACTGTTTCATACACTGATTTTTTGTAGCATACAATTTTCTTATTTGTTTAAAAACCAGCTCTGAGTCTCCTTTTGCAACAATATATTTCACTCCATACTTCCATGCAATCCTTAACCCCAGCAACAATGCCTCATATTTAGCAATGTTGTTAGTGCATTCAAAATTAAGTTTGAAGGAAAAAGCAAACTCTTCTAAAATAGGAGAAAACAAAACTATACCAGCACCATTTCCAAATTTGGAGCAAGCTCCATCAAATATCAAGGTTCAAGGAGAACCTACCATATCAAGGAACTTTGATATGTCCATATTGTGTTCTTTTCCATCAGCAAAACCAATCAAATTCTCAACATCCACATCAGGAAACAACACTTCATAGGAAGCATTGTTGGGATCTTCAATTAGGTGCAACATCTTCTTTTCACCATAAAGTTTGACCAAGCTGCCTTCAATGGGAATGGTGGCAAAAGAAATATCAATCTGTACACTTCCACCAACACTTGCAGCCCATTTTCTTGACAAAATCATACCCCAATTGGTAGGGTAGTCAATAATTACAACATGTAGTTTCAAATTCTTACCTGGATAGGCTGAAAGTTGCACTACCAAACCCTTCACACAACCAACCACATGCACTTCCCTTAAATCCATGGTAGTATACTTCCCATAGGAATCTATCACCTTGATATCCAACTCATTCACAACTTCTAGAGGCATAACATTACATGATGCACCGGAATCAAACATACAATTGTGAAGTAGCCTATCTTTTATGAGAAAATTTGTAAAAAATGGATCAACATTCAATTGGGAATCAACCAAGGATGACCCCAAATATACCTCAGGTGTCTCTCTAAGATCTTCCAGTGCTGGTGGTGTTTCAAGGTCGGCAATGATTTGGAGAGGAGTCTCAACAACATTTACATTTCTGCTTGGCGTACTCTTTTCCTTTTTCAATCCCAAGTACTCAAATGCTCTCTTCTTATGCTCAAGAATTCTAAGCAACTCAATGATTGGAACACTCACTTTAATATGGCTCAATACTTGGGCTATGTCATAGGGGAAACTCTTTGGAAAAACAACATTGGAAGGGATACAAGAAGATTCATTAGATGGAAAAGGACTTTTGGCAGCTTGGGCGTGATGAGGACTGTAATTTTTTCTTAGGACAACAGATCTTCTAGCAAGTGTTTCTTTCCTAGGAGCTTATTTTAGAATCCTTGTGAGCAAGGGTGTTTTAGTTTTGGCTTGAGGCCCAACTCCCTTAACAACTTTTATTCTAGTTTTATAGTCCTTCTCTTGAGTTATAATAGTATTCATCAACAATTGTCTATCTTCCTCCGAAGGGATACCACCATCATACTTCTTAATCATCAAAGATCTAAAGTATTCAAAGTCATTGTTAGGAATTTCAAAATCTTGCACTACATCAACTTCAAGAGCATGAGGGGGGAGAAAGACTTGTACCCGCTTGATGCAATCCCAAAAGGTAGCAGTAGTCCTGGCACTTATTACTTCAGTAGATGTTGCTCCTCCTTGTGAGCTTGAAGAACAACCCACCATGTAAATATCCTCATCAATTCCATCCTCATTATCAGCTTCATCAAATTGTTGGTCCACTTCACATGGAAGATGAGGAAGAAAACATCTATCACACCAATCCATATCAGCAAATTCATCAACAGCAGCAACCCTGGTAGTTAGAGGGTCAGGAACCAATCTATTTTCACATGTTTGGGGTTGTCTATTTGCAGATCCAACAGGCCCTTTACCCTTTTCCTCAAACCTCTTCTCATTCCCATGGTGATTACCAAATCTATCTTATGCATGCTGCCTAGGCTAACCTTATGAAGTCTTCCCAATTCCCTTCTCATCTCTTGCCAACTTCTATGATATTTCTTTGACAGACCCTGCCAAAGTCTTCACAGCCTCTTCTAAATCAACACCTTTGCTAGCTTGAGGTTTTTCAAGGTTTATCAATTTTACACCATCTCTCTTAAGAGGTTTCCCAACAGCCATGATATTTTTCTCAATTTGAAGTGCCATGGTGAAAGCTTGTCTTAGATTGGTTGGGTTCTTGTCCCTTAGGTAATAGGCTACCTTTTTATCAAATGCATCTACATATTTGATTTAACATGATTCATCACAAGGCCTCAAACCAATAGGAAACCTTCTCAAAGTTTAGTTAAACCTTGTATTGAAGTCATGGATTGATTCATTAGGGTTCTTCTTGATATTTTCAAACTCAGATAAAAGAAATCTAGGATCAGTCCTATCACCATATTGCAACCTAAATGCATTTTTCATTTCAGACCATGAATCAATAGAATTATTGGGTAGAGCCTTGTACCAATCCCTAACATCTTCTTATAGTGTATGAATAAACAACTTAATATACACATCTTCAAACTCTATCTCAAAATATTCCATCATATTATCAAAAAAATTTAGATGCTGATACCAGTAATAGCTTTGTTACCTTGAATTTTGGCAACCTATTTCTAACATCTTGTGGGACAGCATTTGGGTAACCATCCATTCCTCTAAAATTTATAGGACCAAAGGTGTTAACAATGAATGGAGGTCTAGGCTGAGCCATATTGTTTGGTGGGGGTGATCTTGGAGGTGAGACAAGCTGATGAAGAGTGCTATGTCTTTGGGGCTCAAGAATGTAATTCACAAGACTGGTATCCTCTAAGTGCTGACTTTCTTAGAAAGTTTTATTTGAATTAAAACACAGAGGTGCAGATTGGAGAAGGAACTTACCAGGTACAGCAGAAGGACCTTCACTAACTAAGGAGAAAAATTTATGAGAGGATTTATTGAATCGGAATCACCCAAAGAAGCATGATAGTCCTCTACCAAAGGCTGATCTCTCTCACCAATGGCTATATCTTTTCCTGGTGTCTGACCTTCAACCACTTTCCAAACTCTTCTCCCTTCCAACTCTGAACTTCTTGAATCTAAGAACAATTTCTTAGCAGAGTCTTTAAGGAAGAAAGCTATTCTTCCCTCCAGTTTTGTAGAGATCAAAAACACAAAAATAAATGACAGAAAGCTTAAGACACTGGTATTTCAGAGTTCAAATCAGCATGGAGTCGCCACTAAGGTTCTTCACCTCAGTTGTGCAAGAATGCACTAAAATAATTCTGTCAAATGTTTTCTAGTATTGACAACTTTTCAAGGCTTTATGAACCAGACCTTCTTCTTCTTAAATCAACCAAACATAGTGCAACAAAAGTGTCTAAACTGCTGAGAAATGAAAAAGGGCAGGCTGAGCTTGAAACCTTTGCTTTAAAACTTACAGATATGAAACATAGGATGATATCTTGACAATGCAGCAGCTAAAATACTTGAATATACAAATGCTCAAACCCTTCAGGCACCCCAAAAAACACCAAGAAATCCCAAGAAGTCCCCGACAACGGTGCCACTCGTGTTGGTATCCAATTTTTTTCTCCTTTTCAGTTTGAGCAGCACCAAAGTTATGTCATGGAGCTTAAAGATAGATTAGACCATGGTGTATGTCATTAGTAGCCGAGGGTATGGTATAACTAGCACTCAGGTTTGTGGAGAAATGGATAGCACTCCAATAGGACTTGATCTTGTCCTAGCTATTTTAGGTTGTGCCTTGCAACCAAGGTAAGAGGACCTATTTTGTAACCTTGTTAATGGTGAAGGAGATGAAGATGTCCTTTCTCTTTGCTTGAAATTCTGTGATGGAGGCCTTGATGAAAACATGATCAAACACCCCAAATCTGAACTCTCACAAGTTGTCACTTCTCAAAACATGGGTATGTTCTCAAAACAAGGCAAAGGTTACTAGAGACATTGAAAATCCTGGTCTGTTATGCATACTTTTACAAATAGATTTTCATCCTCTGTGGGTATGCACATGCAAATCAGGGATAGCACTTGATAGGATCTTTGTTGGATGATTTTTGGTGGGGTATTGACAAGACAAACTAGGATAGATCAGATCTTTGACAATCTGTACAATCCTTGAACAACTATCAGATGAAATGCCTAAAATAATCAAGATGTTCTTTCAACCCAGAAGAGGCACAAATGGAAGCCCAAGTTGCACTCTTCACACAATCTTTGAGGACTCACCACAAAAGCTTGAAGCAAAGAACTCAATTTAAACACAAAAAATCCATGATCAAACCACGCCTAAGGTACCCCCAAAAGGTGCTTTACAAGAAATCTCTACAATCAAGGAAGGTAAAGTGATTTTTAAATTTGTTTTATCTCCTTATCAGATGAAGGCTCTTCTGAGTATGAGATTGCAAATGCCACTAAACTATCAACCAGAAATGGAGATCCCGTGTGACTTCTAAAGATTTTCAATGCAAGATTGCAAAAAAGAACAATTAAAATTTATCTGCAGCCATTTTAAAATTTGATAACAAACATCATTATTGCCCAAACAAAAACACAGATTTAATTCAAAACTTGTTAGATTCAACAGCAAGGGAGAGTTATATGAACAATCTCAGCGTCTGTGTGGGTGGCTATACACTTTGTAACCAACCCACATACATGAATTTTCCAACACATGAGACATTAACCTGGTTCTTTGACGGATTTTTCTCAGAAAATGAGCTTTTTTCTCAGAATTTGCTTGTGATTTTCAACTCCCGACCATTTACAATTTCTCCAAAATGCATTAAATACCTCATGCCCACATTGGAGTCTTCTTTTCCAAGCAAATAATATGCTATGGGATCATATTTGTTACAAAAAACCTCATGATTTAATGACAGTGACAATAAACAGAAAAATAACTCGCAGGTTGCCAGGTATGCATAAAAAATTAAATTATTACACAAATTTGGATCATTATCCATCCCAGGGGCACGTTTTTATCATTCAGACATGCAAGCATCTTTCATTTATCATTTTTTACCTTTTCCCCTTTTCAATTTTACCTCTGCAACTTTTAATGTTGACATTTCATGTTTTTTCTCAGGTCTGAGCCAAAATTACATCAAAAACACCATAGATCGAAGAATTACGTCATGAAAATGATTCCATTGTCCTCAGAAGGCCAAGGAGACACAAAATCATATGAGATTTGATGAAATTTGATGAAGAAATCACGATTCCAAGCTTCTTGGAGCTCCTATGGCGGCCCAAACAAACGAATGTACAGTAACCGTGATCTCATCCACCTTTTAATATCAGCCCTCAACGTGGAAAATGCAATTTTAAAAACAAGCTCAAATTTACCTTTTTAACCTTTGGATTAGGTGGGGCACATGTCAAACCATGATTGGATCGGGCCCATGCCCTTAAAAAATGCATCTGTGACCTTTTTAAAGTTTTGGAAAATATTGCAAAGTTTTCCCGCTTCTACCCTGGACCCGCCATGTGTCCATATGTGGGCCCCATTAAAAACCGTAGGCTAATTTAATCAATTTTACTACTTTTTTGAAAAAAGGAAATTTTGCCACAAAATCTCTGTGGGCCCGGAAGCCCGATCTCTCCTCTACCACGTGGCGCTCTTCAATTCGCCATGGGGCCAAGCCTCCTATTATACCTTCAAACCTTCTTACAAATTTTTGAAAGTTTCAAAACTTACCGCGGGCTTGTGTTCCTCCTGCCTGCTTTAGAATATGCAACGTGTCCATCATGGATAGGCTGTGGAGTTATGCTTCCCACTTAAACTTTAGCTCCTTTTGCCAAAAAGGCAAAATTTTACTCTGTCCTCTGAGGTCTGAACCTCCACCTCCATTCTTCTTCCTTAGACATGTGTCACTTCCTGCCTTGTTGCGGGCCATCAGGCTAAAATTTTATTTTTCACCATTTGAAGTTAAAAACTTCAAAGTCTTCGCAAAACCCACTTCCCCATCCTTTCCTTTCCTAGACACGCATCCACCTGTGATTGGCTACAGAGTTTCAGGCCAAATTTCCACCTTAACACTTTGAGCCATAAAACATCAAAATTCTCCAAGTCCCCCACCATCCGCATGCCCTCCGTGCCATGTGTCCTCTCCCTATTTGTTGTGGGCCTTCGGGCCAAAAATTGATTTTGAAAATTTTGCAAAATGAAACCAAAAATTCCTAAGGAAAGCCCGCCACCCGCCAATCCCCTAGCCAATCAAAATGTGCCACTTAGGCACTTCATTGCAGAAGGCGGAGCCACGGATCAAAATTTTCCATTTTACCAAAATTCGAAAAATGATAAGTTAGAAATATTTATCGACAACCCCCATTGAATAGGAACCCACCACATTTCCATGCCCTTACGATGATAAGTTTGATGGGCAAACGACACCCGTATGACCGTCAAATCGTGAAAAATTTAAAGGATGCCCTAGAATTTGAAATTTTCAACAAGGATGGCCGATTTCTTGATTTTAAACCAACTGAAGCATGATTTGTCATTATTTTTAACGTATGGATTGGGAAATTAACCCCTATAATTTAGCTTTGATCAATTCGACTTTTTTACACGATTTGGTAAAGGGAAAACGACACATCCCGAAAATTGGAAAAACCTAGGGCACAAATAAGAGCATAAACGAATTTATCTTTCAAACTAGGGCAGAACAACAATGATATGTGCAATTTTGAAACATTTAACTAGGGGGAAGAAAATGTAGATCACCAATTTGAGAAATAAACCGTTTTTGAGAAAAATCGGACATGAAAAAATTTGGGCACACAAAGCAAGCACATAAATGGCACTAACACTAACAACATTGCTGAGTATGAGGCATTGTTGTTAGGTTTGAGAATTTCTTGGAAACAATATATTAAAGACATCATTGTTAAGGGAGATTCAGAACTAATTGTTAAACAAATCAAAAAATTGTATGCTACAAAAAATCAAAGAATGAAACAGTACAATCATGCAGTTTGGGACTTGATTGAGATGTTTGATTTATTTAGCATTATACATTATGATAGGAAGTTCAATGTTATGGCAAAGAAGTTTTCAGTGTCGGGATCTCAATTTTATAATTGTGCAATGTCCCTATATTGAAAATATGAAGTTGAGGTGTTAACAAGGCCATCTGTCCCTTACAACATTAAACATTGGCAAATTTTTTATGATGATGCTCAGGTCAAAATATTTCTACATAACAAAGGGGAGTTCACTAATCAGTGTATTTATTTGGAGAAAATGTGTGTGTAGTAGAGGGTAAAGAAACTTTGTTTGGAAAGGATATCATCCAACTGAAAATCTAATACCATCCCTAGAGGACTGGTTGCTCTTGAATCAAACTTTGATAATGTTGATTACATTATTAACAGGCATATAACATCCTCAAGGGATGTTGAAGAGCATGAACTGGGTACAGAGGAGAAACCAATGAAGATCTGGTTGGGAAGCAATTTGAACAAGGAGGAAAAACAGTTCTATGTCCAGTTATTGAAGAAGTATCAGGACTGCTTGGCTTGGTCTTATTCAGAGTTGAAGGCATACAGAGAGGATTTGTTTCAGCATGAAATTCCTTTGGGGCTTAATGTAAAACCATTCAGACAAAAGCAAAGGATGATTAATCCAATCCTCTCTATGAAGATGTAAGATGAGTTAAAAAATCTAAGAGATGGAGGGATCATTCAACCAATAAGGTATTCTTCTTGGGTTGTGAAATTAGTGCTAGTTAGAAAAAAGAATGATGATATCAAGATATGCATGGATTTTAGAAATCTGAATAGAGCATCAATGAAGGATAATTATCCTTTACCAAACGTGGATAACATGTTGTAATTGGTAACTTGTTCTGGGTTGTTATCTACTTTGGATGGCTTCTCTGGGTATAACCAGGTGGTTGTGAAGAAATCAAAGAAAATCAAAACTTCTTTGACTACTCCATGGGGTAGGTATGTGTATGTGAGGATGTCGTTTACCCTAATGAATGCTAGAGATACTTTTTAGAGAGCAATGTATATATCATTCTCAGGATATATAAATGAATTCATTGTTGTGTATCAGGATGATGTGATATTTTTCTCCAGGAAGAGAAGTGATCACCTGCAACATTTAGAAAAGATGTTGATAAGACGCAGAGAGTATGGAATTTCACTTAATCCGAAGAAGTTCCATTTCAGAGTGCAAAAGGCCAAGTTGATTGGTCACATTGTATCAAAGGATGGTGTCATGATTGATCCTGAGAGGGTAGAGGCCATCAACAAGATCCCGATTCCAAGAACCAAGAAAAGGATTCAATCCTTCTTTGGGAAAATAAATTTTATCAGAAGATTCATATCAAACTTTGCTGAGTTGACCATTCCAATTACTTGAATGTTAAAAAAGGACCAAGTAATCAAATGGGAAGAAGTGTCATTCAAGATTTTAATGGGATCAAGGAAGCATTAAATCATGCCCCTATCTTAGCAGATCTAAATTATAAGAATCCTTTTCAAATATTTTCTTTTGCTTCAGAGAACACTATTACAATTGTCTTGTTATAGAAGGATGATGAAGGGGCTGAGAGGCCAATTGCCTTTTTTAGTAAGGCACTACAAGGGGCTGAGTTGAAGTACACCATTATGGAGAAGTAGACATTTTCCTTGGTAAAAGCAACAAAGGTTTTCAGACCTTATATTTTGAGCTTTAAAATTGTTGCTTATGTTCCCCACACCACGGCAAAAGATGTCTTATCAGAGATGGAGGTCTCAAGAAAAAGATGCAGATGGGTGAATAAGTTGCAGGAGTATGACATGGATATCCAAACCATGAAATTGGTAAGAGGTTTGGGCTTAGCTAAACTTATGGATGAGAGCAACCTGGAAACTATTGAGGTGAATGAGGTAGAAGAAGGAAGGGTGGATGTATTTGAAAAGTTGGTGAGTTATGAGTGGTAAAATGATATAATTTTTTTATCTCAAACATCTATACTTCCCGAGTATTTGAGTAAAAATCAGAAAAGATATCTTAAGTTGGCTTCCCAAAAATATGTCATTAGTGATTTTGGGTTAGATTAGAAAAACCCTAAGGGAGTCCTCTTAAGGTTCATTATTGAAGATGAAGCCCCCAAGATAATTGTTGATCTCCAGGTTGGAGTTTGTGGGGGTCATTTTACTGGAAGAGTCACAACACACAAGATCCTTGGGACTGGTTATTGGTGGCGAACTCTTTTCAATGATATAACTTTTTTGGTTAGAAGATGTGAGAGTTACCAGCAATTTTCTAGAAGACTAAAAGCTTCAGGCTCCCTTCCTTTGTAGCACGTATCAATTAAAGCCCCATTCAAGCAATGGGGAATGGATTTCATTCGTGAGATTTTAGACCCTTCAAGTGCTAGCCATAAGTGGATTCTTGTAGCCACTAATTTCTTCACTAAGTGGGTGGAGACAATCCCCACCTAGAGAGAAACACACCAAATTGTCATGGAATTCATGCTGAACCATATCATCTACAAGTTTGGAGTGTCAGTTAAAATTGTCGCTGAAAATGCCATGAGCTTCAGAGCTAAAACTTTGGTGGGAATGTGTAAAGAATATGGGACCAATTTGACATATGCCTCCAACTGTAACCCCTAAGGCAATGGACAAGTAGAGTCCAACAATAAAAATTTATTAAAAATCATTAGGAGAACCTTGGAGCTGAACAAAAGGAAATGGGGTGAGCAATTGAGGTTTGTTATTTGGGATGATCGAATTACTGTTAAAAGAGCTACTGGAAAAAGTCCATTTGAATTGGTGTATGGCACTCAAGCTCTGTCGCCCTTGCATATGCAATTATCCTCATATCATTTCATTCAATAACTGGAAGATCAAGAATTTAGTCCATATGATGCTCACATTAACCAGATTGTTGAACTTGATGAAGAAAGGAGAGCATCTCACCAAAGGCATGTGAAGTTCAGAGAAAGATTGAAGAAGTTATTTGACAAGAAGGTCACTCCCAGAGATTTCAACATTGGATATCTTGTGCTATTATGGGATAACAGACATGAATACAAGGCTAAACATGGTAAATTTTATGCACTATGGATGGGTCCTTACTCCATTGACATTCAGATTGTTGAACATACCTTCTTCTTGAAAGACTTGGATGGTGAATTGTTCAAATTTCTTGTTAATGGTAGGCACTTGAAACGTTTCCTGGATTGATTCCCCAGAATCAAGGTGAGAATCATTTGTAAAGTGTATAGTTTGTTGGTTGCTTTCTGTATTTTATGTTTTTGTTAGTTCTGGTCCTCGGTGACCCAGTTTTACTGGTTCCTTGATTTGTTTTTAGGAGATGGTTTTGGTTTTTTACTCTGCAAGATGAATCCTTTTCCCAATGGATGTTTTTTGGCACTTGGTCTATTATTTGGTTCTTGTGGCACTCACAGGGAGTGCCCATCTTTGATTCAGATCTAATGTTGGTTCTTGAATTAGTGTCCCCTCGTTTGCCATTAAAATCCCTTAGTTTGTGGCCTTTGTCATATTTTTTGTCTCCCCATGTTGGTTCTTGAAAACTCTGTCCTCCATTTGGTTACCATGATTGGTTCCTCCTTGGTCGAAGGTCACTTAAAAGACAATAATTTTTTGATTTGTTCCTCTGTCCATTTGAAGGTGTTTGTCAATTGGGCGTAAAACTTAGGTTGTTACTTCCCTTCCATTTTCTACAGTCGTGTGTTGCTGTCCCTGTCGTTTTTTCCAAGGTACTTGAAGAAATGTGAATAGATATAGCTCGAAGGGTCATGTGTGAATCTTACAACATTTCTAAATTCTCAGTCCTTGAATAAGATTTCATCTCCGGGATCAAAAAGTGGTTTCCTTGCATTTTTACGGCTTGACGGGTGTGTTTCTCCCATCAAATTTAAATCTCTGCATCAGTGGAAACGTGGCCCTTTTTGGTTGGATGCATCTCGGCAGGGTACTCTAAAAATTTATGGATCATTTTAACCCAAAACTTTTCCACGTGGAGGAATGACACTTGTTTGAAGACTCGCCTTTTTGTTTGGCCTTGGAGTTACACCAGGAGGACACATGGAGGATTCTGCTACTTTACCTGAACTTAGAAAAAAATTTCATGCAGCTGATATAGTTTTGGTGGCCCATGAATACGTGGTGGGCTGGAACTCATTTGAAGATCTGTCTCAGGGTCCCACCTTAACAAATGTGACAGAGGGACAGATGGAGGTGTTGGTGCTCAAAATAGTTTCACCCCATTTTGCCATTGAAAATCTATCAATTTATGGCCTCTGCCATATTTTATCTCCTAATGTTGTGCTTGAGAAGTCCCTCTATTCCTTTTGTTACCGTAATCAATCCGTTCATGGGTCAAGGATCATATATGGATCCATGGTTGTTTTCTTGTTTCTTTGTTTGTCTGAAAAAGGTCTGTATTTGGGTGTAAAACTTAGGTTGTCCCATGTTTTCTATTTTCCACGGCTCAGGAATTTTTTGTCCCTATTGTCATTTTTGCCCTAAATACTTGAGGAAAAATGAATAGTATGTAGCTTCAGAGGAATGTATTTCAGCTTTGTAAAATTTCTAAATTCTTTGATCCTTGGAGAAAATTTCATCTCCATGCTTGAATGGTTGTTCTTCCTGCATTTTATGGTTTGACGAGTGAATTTCTCCCAGACAAATTTACATCCTTGCATCAATAAAAAACATGGCTTATTTTTTTTGGCCAGGGGACGGCGGATAAATGCTTTAACTTGTCACTTTTTTCTTTTTGGAAAAAGGGAAAAATTTGTCCCATAGCTCCACTCAAATTTGATTGGTTCTTTTGGTGCTTACGTGGCTTCTTTTGATTGAATGGGGCACGATGGGTTTGTTTTTTGAACTTGTTCTTTTTGGCTACTTTGGCAAAAAGTTTGAACCCACCCCATGGCCCCGCTAGGCTTTGATTAAAGAAAAATTTCAGTGGTAGGGAAAAAGAATTACTTTAACCCCACAGAAGGACACGTGGCAAGGTTAAAGGTGGAGATGCCAGCCTTCAGAAGCAGGTTGGATATTTTTCCCTTTTGGAAAAATGAAGTAAAATTACTAAAATGGAACTGCATCCCCTTCCAGATTCATTTTTGAAGCCTTAGAAGGTCTCTTGAAGTTGCACCATAATGACATGTGGAGGTCTCCATCGGGTCTTCTATACTTATTCTTTTTTGAAAAAAAAAATTAAGAGGCCTAGGACACGTGGTGAGGCTGCACTCATTCAAGGTCTCAAATTTTGGGGACCATCTCAAGATGCACCATTGTGATGCGTGGCAGTTTGAAAACTCAAAAGGCGGGGAGGCAGACCATCAGGGGCAACTTGAATTTTTTTCCTCTTAAGGATTACAACATCAAAATGGCCCGCAAACCCAACAAAGAATAGTCAAAATTTTTCCTCAGTCAACAGAAAAAGTGTGGATTTTCGGGGGAAATTTGGAAAATTTCCCTTTTGTGAAGAAATGAGTTAAAAGTTTAAAATGAAGCGTGGTTCCACTGGGACCCACATCAGAGGCTAGAAATGGAAGGGAAGAGCTATGGGGGAAACTTGGAAAATTTCCCTTTTTCCAAAAAAGACGTGAAATAGCATAATTTGGCCATGGTTCCTCTGGGACCCACTTTAGGACACGTGTCAGACTCATTTCTCAAAGGCGGAGATGTGGAGAAAATGTGAAAAATTTAAATTTTTCTAAAAGTTGGAAAATGAAAAAGGGAACCAAAAGGCCCGTTTTAAAAGTAGATCTCCCACGTGGATGGTCCAAATTCAAAATAGAAATCAAAGACAGTTGTGCATCTATATCTAATTTTTCCATCATTTTCACTCCATAGCTCTTGGGGATGTGTATTATTGTGGTTTTTTAATCATTTCTTGGAGTCTCCTACATGCCAAATGAAGAGGAACATTAATCTAGTAACCTTGTTTGGTGGGGAAGGTCTGTAAACATATCTCACCATTAAATATGAAATCTGACTGTCAGATTCAACCTGATTTTTCTTTCCTTGGCACGTAAAAGACCTATTGATATCTTGGTTTGGTGAGGAAAATCTGAGGAAATCATATACCATTAAGATGGGATCTGATCTCTAAGCTCGATCTGATCTTCCATTTTTCCTTCCTGGGCATGCAAAGAACCATATTGGATAGATTAGGGGTAGAAGTGGTTGACGAGTAGAGGGAAAAGTGATCTACTAGAAGGAGTTGAATGCAGGAGATATTTAAAGAGATTCATCCTTTGAGCACCTCACAACTATTTATAGATCTGATTCTAGGAATTGCGATCGCAATCATGGCGAGAACTTGTGCATTTAATGTTTGGATTGGGGGGGGGGGAATCTGTTGTAAAAATTTTATAAATGGCATGATTTTTTCCGTGAAAATGGTTGGAGGTTGGAAGGTTGGAGTGTTAGAGGTCAGAACTGATTTTCTTTGAAAAATCTTCATAGAACCCGTCTTTCTGAGAAACTATTTGAAGAAACTTGTTTATCTCCTTTGTGCTAAATTTGATCATGTAAAGGTTGTAGTGCAAGTGTACATACATTGAAAATCTCTGAGATTGTTCTAAAAAAACTTTCCCTTGTTCTGATAAATTTAATTCAAACTCAAGTTATATCTTTGTGGATCTTATGGGAAAAATTTATGTTTGTTTTACTTCTGAATGTATGCAAATAGTTTTTCTTGTCCCTGTTGCAATATTGTATCAAAATCTATTCCAATAACATAGGTCTCAATCCTTGTGATAGTTTAGTGGCATCTGCAATTTCATTTCTCGGAAGAGCATTCATCTGGGAGTGAAATAAATGATTTAAAATCACTTTTCTTTCATATGTTTGATAGAGATTATTTGTAAGCCTCTGGGTGTACCTCAGGCATCGTTTAGCTCAGATCTTGATGCTTTGTTGGGTCTTTCCAACTCGAGCCTTCATGTTAGAGTCTCATAGATTGTATGAAAAAGTGTTAATCTAGGCCTCCATTGAATCACATATTCTTATTAAAGGAACACCCTAACATGTCTCTGAAAACATTGTTTCTTGAGCCTTCCATTTTTGTAAAATCTCTATAAGATTTGGTATAATCAACTTTATCTTGCTTCACCTTCCAACAAAATTCATTCAAAACAATAATTCATACCCATACTACCCCTGTTTGTCATGTGTGTATACAAATGCATAACTTTTACTACCAAAATTTGCAGAAACAATCAGAGATTTCCAAATGTCTTTAGTAGCCTGAACCTTGCCTAGAGCATATCTCCATTATCTAGATTGACAACTCGTGAGAGTTAGATTTTGTTGTATTGATCATATTTTTCTTCAAGGTCCTCCATTGAAGCAACATCATTATGGTTAAAGGATATCATCCATCTCCTACATAAACAACAGGCTACAAAAGGTTTCTATTACCTTGGTTGAAAAGACTCAACCATAAAATTGTGAGAATAGTTCTCAAATCCTCTTGAGGGTGCTATCCATTTCTCCACATCTGAGTGACTAAGGGCTACTTAGATCCCATCCCACGGCTACAAAATTATTCATCAAAATCTATCTGATCTCTAATCTTCCTGATAAACCTGTGATGCCACTCAGACTTTGAGGGAGAATCAAATTGTGTACCAATAGATCCAACAAATAGTAACCTTAAAATTATTAATAATTACAACCATGCATAATATCACTTATGGCTACTATTGTAGAACTACATTGATATTTTAAGTGCCTTAATTTAATACCTTTTAAGCCTACAAGATTCTCTAATTGGTCATTATGAAGAGTGATCTAATCTAAGATGAGAGTTGGGTATTTAGGATTTAATATTGTTGTGTAATTGAAACAAGATTAAATCCAATGGTAAATTACTATCCACAAGGAAGGAATTCCCCATCTTCCAACTTGATCTATTTCTATGATGAATACCAGAGAACTTTTGAACTTTGGAAAAAGTAAATAGATTGGTTACTACTAAACCTGTGAAAAAACATGGAAGGAAGATATATGTTTGGTATGCTATAGATCCTGTTAAGAAACTATTTTTGAGAGTTCCTCCTCAGCAAGTAGAAATTCAGAAGGAAGAAAATCCTGGAGAGTTGTTGGAGATCAACAGTCAAGAAAAGAGGATCTCTGTTGATGAAAGTGATTCATCCTATCATTGAATATTACTATTCAAGTGATTTTGTAATCAGGTAGTCTTTTTGTGGAATTAAATAAACCATCTAGAGAGGTGCACTGTCATTTTATTTTGAAAAAATTACTTCTCATTACCTACTGCAACTAAAGAGTTTTAAAAGTTGATAGAGTTATTTCAAGAAAGGAAGTGCACTTTAGGGGATATCAATTTTGGAAGTTATACCCATGTGTTTCAAATACCCTCATGCCCCTTATTAATTTGTTTCCCTTCTAATGGTCACCTCCTTGAAAACAACATGGCCCATGCCCCCACCTAGCCCTCCTTTTGTTGTAAACACCTTTGGTCCTATAAATTTTTACAGGGATGGCTTGTTATCCAAATGCATCTTCCCCAGGATGTAAGAAATAGATTACCAAAGTTCCAAGGAAATAATTCTCTAACTAGGTGATCAACATTGAAAAATAATTATCATTATGATGGAAGAATTTTGAGATTGAATATGAAGAATGTATATATCAAATTCAGGATTAGCATCCATAATGTCTGGAAGAGGATGCAAGGGACTGGTATAAAACTGATTTGCAAGATAATTCCATTGATTCTAGACAGAGATGAACAATTCATTTAGATTGCAGTATGGTGATAGAACTAACCATAGGTTTCTTCTATGAGAATTTGAAAATATCAAGAAGAACCCTAATGAGTTAGTACATGATTTCAACACAATGTTTAATAAGACCTTGAGGATATTTCCTATTATGGTCATTAAGGCCATGTGATGAATCATGTTTGATCAAATATTCAGATGCATTTGATAAAAAGGATGCTTACTACAATGAGTCAAACAAAAACCCTACTAATTTGAGTTATGACCTTCACCATGGTTCTGCATTAATTGAAAACAACATCAAGGAAATTAGAAAGCCTCCAAAAATGGAGGGTTTAAAATTAATTAACCAGAAAAGCCTCAAACAAGTAAGTCTTGTTGATTTGGAGGAAGTTGATGAAAACTTTGGCTTGGGGCTGTTACCTAAGAAATATCCTACAAATTAGCCATGAAGCAGAAAAATGGAATTTGAGTGAGAGTTCAAAAGGTCATACACAATCAACAAGGACAACAAATGTTTATAAACCATCATACCTTAAGATCAAATCTGATGATAGAGGCAAGGGACCTATTGGATTTGGAAATAGACAGTCCCAAGCCAGGGAAAATAGAATGGTACCTGATCCTTTGGCTGCCAGAAGTTTCACATTTATGGAGGAGACAGATGTCATTGATTGGTGTGACAGATGTTTCATGCCCCATGCTCCATGTGAGGAATATCAATTCAAGAAGAAGAAGAAGTTGATGATGATAATGATGATGATGTCTTCATGGTGGGTTGCTCCACAAGCTTACAATTTTTTTCAAGGGGAAACTTCAACTGAGGTCATAAGTGCTAGGATTGCTACTAATTTTTGGGATTGCATCCACCGGGTACCTATTCTTCCATTATCTCATACTTTAGAAGTATATTTTGTACAAGCTTTTGAACTACCCAATAATGAATTTAAAAATATCTAAGAGCTTTAATGATAAAGAAGTATGATGGAGGAATCCCATCTGAGGAGGACAGGATAGTTATTGATGAATGTTGTTGTGAATCAAGAAAGGGAACACAACACAAGAAGTAGGGTTGTTCAAAGGGACAGGGCCTCAGGCTAAGCCAAAAAATCCATTTCTTTCAAATATTACTAAAGAGGCTCCTAAGAAAGTTGCATCTCCCAAAGGCCTTGCTATCCCAAAGAAAAACTCATACCTCTCCTCATGCCCAAAGCTGTCAAAATGTTCCTATGCCATCTAATGAGTGTGTCAATCCTTCCTTCCAATGTTGCCTAAGCCAAAATTATGCCCCTTATGATATTAACCCAAGTCTTGAGTCAAGATCAAGATTTCTATTCCAATGGTTGAGTTGCTTAGGATTCCAGAGCACAAGAAAAGGGATTTTGAATACCTTGGGGTGTAAAAGAGGATAAGGCTACCTTGGGTAGAAATATAAACATTGTGGAAACTCCCCCAGTCTCATTGAAGAGCTAGAAACACCACCAGTGTTGGAGGAACTAGGTGAACCACCTGAGGTTTATCTGGGAACATCCTTGGTGGAATCAAGCTAAATGTGGATCCATTCTTCACCAACTCTAATCATTAATGATATTATCTGCACAATTGCATGTTTGACTCAGGGGCATCATGTAATGTCATGCCTTTGGAATTCATGAATGAGCTGAATATTAAGGTAACAAAAACATATGGGAAGTTTACTACTATGGACTCCAAAGAGATGTCAGTGGTGGGATGTGTGAAAGGTTTGGTGGTACAACTTGCAGCCTATCCAAGCAGGGACCTAGAGCTTGATGTAGTTATTATTGACTGCCCAACCAAGTGGGGTATGTTGTTTTCTAGAAAATGGGCTACAAGTGTTGGTGGGAGTGTTCAAATGGATATGTCCTATGCCACCATCCCAATTGAGGGAAGCCTTGTCAAGTTGTATGGGGAAAAGAAAATGTTGCACCTTATTGAGAATCCCAACAATGCATCCTATGAGGTATTGTACATAAGTGTTGATGCTGATAACTTCATAGGATATGCTAATGGAAAAGAGCACAAGATTGAAGAATGAAAGTATCTTGAAAGGAAGCAGGATCTCCTTGGACTTTATTGTTTGATGGAGCTTTCTCCAAGTTTGGAAATGGTGCTGGTATTGTTCTGATCTCTCCAGGCCAAGAAAATTTTGTTTTTTCCTTCAAACTCAACTTTGAGTGTACTAATAACATGGCTGAGTATGAGGCACTGTTGTTAGGTCTGAGGATTACTTGGAAATATGGTGTTAAAGACATCATTGTCAAAGAAGATTCATAATTAATTGTCCAACCAAATCAGAAAATTGTATGCCACAAAAAATCAGTGAATGAAACAATACAAGCATGCAGTTTGGGATTTCATTGAGATGTTTGATTCATTCAACATTTTGCATCATGATAGGAGGTTCAATGATTTGGAAGACAAAGCTTGTTGTGCTGGGATATCGGTTTGATAATTGTGTAGTGTCCCCATATTGTGAATATGATGTTGAAGTATTGACAAGGCCATATGTCCCTGACAACATTAAGCATTGGAAAGTTTTTTATGATGATGCTCAAGTCAGAAGATTTCTGTAGAATAAAGGATAGTTTTCCTATCAAAATATTGATTGGGATCCAATGGTGGTGCGTAGCAGAGGGTATAAAGAAACCTTGTTTGGAAAAGGATATCATCCAACTAAATACTAATACCATTCCTAGAGGATTGGTTGCTCTTGAATCTAACTTTGATAATGATGATTACATTATTAACAGATGCATGGCAACCTCAAGGGATATTGAGGAGCATGACTTGGCACAAAGGAGAAATCCAAGGAAGATCTGGTTAGGAAGCAATCTCAGCAAGGAGGAAAAACATTCCTATCTCCAATTGCTAAAAAAAAAATAGATTACATAGCTTGGACTTATTCTGAACTAAATACGTACAGAGAGGATTTGTTTCAACATGATATTCCCTTGGAATCTAATGCAAAACCATTCAAATATAAAAAGAGACAAATCAATTAGATCCTATCTCTCGAAATGCAAGAAGAACTAAAGAAACTGAGAGATGGAGGGATTATTCAACCCACAAGGTATTCTTCCTGGGTTGACAAATCTAGTACCAGTCAGAAAGAAGAATGGTGACATCAGGTTGTGTGTGGATTTTAGAAATTTGAATAGAGCATCAATGAAGGATAATTATCCTTTACCAAACATGGAAAACATGTTGCAGCTAGTGACTGGTTATGAGTTACTTTCTACCCTGGATGGTTTCTCTGGTTATAACCAAGTTGTGGTGAAGGAATCAGAAAGAATTAAAACAACCTTTACCACTCCTTGGGGGACTTATGTGTATGTCAGGATGCCCTTTGGTCTGATGAATGCTGGAGAAACCTTTCAAAGAGAAATGGATGTTTCTTTTTCCAGTTACATCAATGATTTTATTGTTGTTTACCAGGGATGATGTGAATGTGTTCTCCAGAAATTGAGGTGATCACTTGCTACACTTGGAAGAAAGATGTTGATAAGATGTAGAGAGTATGGAATTTCACTAAATCTAAAGAAGTGCCATTTTGGGGTGCAGAAGGAAAAATTGCTTGATCACATTGTGTCAAAAGAGGGGGTGATGATTGATCAAGAAAGGGTAGAGGCCATCAGCAAGGTCCCGAATCTCCAAGAACCTTTTAACAGGCTTCAGTCCAGACTTTGGGACACGTGGTAACCCTGCGTATATTCAGGAGATCCATATCAAACTTTGATGAATTAACCATCTCCAATCATTGAGCCATGCTGAAGAAGGACGCATGGCGGTTTGAAAATTCAAGAGGTAGGGAGGTCGGTAATCAGAGGGTAGAACTTGTAATTTTTCCCCTTGTTTAAAAGACTAAAATCATCATAGAACCCGACTTTCTGACAAGCTTTGAACAAATGTATTTATCTATTTTGTGTTAAAATTTTGTTCCACGTCAAGGTGGTTGTGAATGTATAGCCATTGACAAGCTCTAAGATTGTTTGAGAAAATTTCCCCTGCTGATAAATCTAATAAAACTTGAGTTAATCTGTGTTATTTTTGGGCAAAATTTGTGTTTACTTTTTTTCTGAATGTCTGCAAGTAGTTTTTCTTGTTCCCATTTGTATTCTTACATTGAAAATCTGTGTGAATCACACAACATCCTATCCTTGTGACAGTTTGGTGGCATTTGCAATTTCATTTATCAGAAGAGATTTCATTTGATAGTGAAATAAATAAATTTAAAATCACTGTGACTCCTAGTATGACTATAAGATTGTTTGTTAGCCTTTGAGGGTATCTTAGGCGTGATGAAACAGAGATTGATAATGTTTAGTTAAGTTTTCCAATTTGAGCCTTCATTTTGGGTCCTTGAAGTTTGTGTGAAAAGTGATAATCTAGGCCTCCATTAAAGCACATATTCTGGTTAAAGGGACATCCTAGCTACTCTGAAGCATTATGTTATTCAAGCTCTCCATTTTTGTAAAGATACTCTAAGATATGGTATAATCAAATTTATCCTACCTCACCTCCCACCAAAATCATTCAAAAACAATTAATCTTACCCATACTACCCCTTTTTTTCCTGTGTGTATACATATGCACAATTTCTATTACCAAAACATGCAGAAACACATCCAGGTTTTCATTGTCTTTAGTGGCCTAAACATTTCTTAGAAAATATCTCCATTATCTAGAGTGACAACTCGTGAGAGTTAGGTTTTAAATTGTATTGATCATATTTTCTTCTAGGTCTCCTTAAATACTTCACAAGGAAGGAATTCCCCATCTCCTCCATAAACAACAGGATACAAAAGGGTTCCCTCACCCTGGTTGAAAGGCATAACCATAAATTAGTGAGATAGATCAAATCCTCTTGAGGGTGCTATACATTTCTCTACATATGAGTGACAGAGGGCCAATTAGATCCTGTCCCCAGATACAAAATGACTCATTATGATCTATCTGTGTCTAAGCTTCCTGCCAAACCTGTGATGTTGCTCAGACTTTGAAGGAGAATCAATTTGGGTACCAATAGTTGGCACTAGGTTTAGGTTAGGAATCTGACCTTCTTCGGAGGGTAATCCTGATTGCAAAGTAATACACTTCGGGATAACTTGATGTTTGACGAATCACACTGAATGCCTCAACCATTCACTTGTAAGAAATCACGGGTGCTGTGATTACACAGCAACAAGAAGGCTTGAGACTATAACCCATATGGGCAAATTGTTAAATGATTCGGTGAATGGATTGAATAAGGGATACCAAGGTTTAGTAATAAGTCCATATTTATCCCCCATATCCAATATCTTTCGTGAATGTAATCACAATCCTTAGTTGAAAAATTTAAAATTTTGAAAAGAGTTAAATTTTAAGAAAGTTGATATTTTAAAATAGTACCATAACTTTTCATGTCAACAGTTGAAATTTTATGAATCTTAAGCTTTTTAGAAAAATTAAACATTTATCAAAATGTGCAAATTCTAACTCAATAGGGTTGATTTTTTTACCATAGTCAGAGATGTTTTGAAAAATGTGTAGGTTTGAAAATTTTGTCAAAATGTTTGAATTTTTTTTTAAAATACAATTCTGAAATTTTTGAATTTTTTGAAAAGTTGAAATTGTTAAAAATATTAATGTCATTAAAATTACCATTTTAATAAGGTACAATAGTAGAAAATTGAACTTTAGTCAAAAATGGTTCGAACTTTTGGGGGAAATTTGGAAAATTTTCCTTTTATAAAGAAAGGGGTTAAAATGTCAAAAAGGAAGCATGATTTTAGGACCCACATTAAGAAACTATGTAATTTTGGAAGGGTAAAGTTATGAAAAGTTGGAAATTTTAAAAAAAATTGTTCCTTTTTCTGAAAAGGGTGAAATAGTAGAATTTGGCCACGGTTCCATTTAAGGGACCCAAAGTTGGATGACATGCATCAAGACCATTTTATCAACAGGCAAAGGTATTTAGACGGAAAAAATTGAAAACTTAACACCATTTTTTCAAAAGGTGTAAAAAAAAAGTGAAAATCAAGCCCATTAACTTCGGATCTCCTAATGGATGGTCCAAATGCATCAAAAGGGAAATCGACGGAATTTATGCCTCTGTATCCTAATTTTCCACCATTTCTACTCCAAAGCTCCTAGGGATGTGCATTTGTGGGTTTTTTGGACTTCTTGGTAGACTGGGTACAATGCTTACTATGAATAGGAAATTAATCTTGATAACCTAAAGTTTGCATGGGAAAAAAATCTAAAACAGTGAGCTTTTACCATTAATGTATGTGAAATCTGAGGCTATTAAGGAAAAACTTGATTTAATTTGTAGATTCAATAACATTTTCCTTCAGGCATGCAAAGAACCAGATTTGATAGATTGGAGGAGGGAAGTAGTTGGAAGTTAGAGTGGAAGATTGACTAACAGGTGAAGAATTCAATTTTGCTGAAAATATTTGGAGAGATTTTCCCTCTGCACACCTGATAAATTTTTTACTTTCAATCTGATTCTGCTTAGTCAAATCAAGGTTCACCACTTTCTAAAATGGTGCTAAATGAATACTTTCAAGTTTTGGACCTAAAAAAATTGTTGTAAATGAAATATTATAAATCTTCATGTTTTGTGGATGAAAAATGGTGGGAGTGTTAGAGGTTGGGAGCTAATTCCTGAGAGAAAAAGTTTGAAAGAGCACCTTATCTTAGTTCTGAGATGACTCGCATCTCGAATGAACACTGTTTATTTTCCTTCTTGTGTTAAATTTGATCATGTCAAGGTGAGTTGCAAGTGTAAAACTCATATGACAAGGTTTGATATTAAGTTCTAGACCTAACTTTCCATTGCTCATAAATTTAATCAAAATTGGGAAGAAATCATGTTGTAGTTAATTCTTGTGGAAAAATTGTGTCTCTTTATTGACTGATCATGTCCGCATAGTAGTTAGAGCATTGTTCCCATTGCAATGAGGAAGATAATGAATGATCATCCCTACCTCTACCCAATCACACAAGATCTTATCTTTGTGATAGTTTCAATGGCAATTGTAATCCTCATTTCCTCAGAAGATTTCATTTGATAGTGATAATAAACAATTTTAAATTCTCATAACGGTTCATACTATGAGCATGATGATTAATGATGGTTTTTTAGCCTTTGAGAAGTATCTTAGGCATGAAAAATGTCAGACGATTGATAGTGTTTAATTGGGAAGTCTTCTCAATTTGAGCCTATCATTTTGGATTTAGTAGTTTGTGTAAAAACGTGTTGATCTGGGCCTTCGTTGAAAGCACACCATTACTGGTTAAAGGGACATTCTATCTGTTCCTCAGTGTTATACTGTTGTCAATCCATTACATTTTATGTAAAGTTCTTAGGGTCTAGTCAACAAAGTCTTTCTACCCTTACCTCCCACCAAAATTCACTTTAAAAAAACCTTTAATTTTTTTACCCATACTACCCTAGTTTGTTCAGTGTGTGACACACCAATGCATAATTTTTGTTACCAAGAACATGTAGAAAAATTCAAGTTTTCATTGTCTTTAGTAGGATGAACCTTGCTTAGAAAATATAATCCATTATCTAGTGAGCAATCTTGTGAGAGTTAAATTATTTAGATCTATATTGATCATATTTTCTGAAAAAGGTCTTTTTAATAACTTTGCACAATTAGGATATCTCCATCTCCTCCACAAACAGTTTACTTACAAATGGGATTAAATCTCAAGTTGAAAGGCATAACCATTAACCAGTGAGGATAGATCAAATGCTCTTAAGGGTGCTATCCACATTTCTCCACATATGAGTTACAGAAAAGCAAGCCGTATTTCATTCCCTGTGCTACAATAACGACACATGCAGGGTGCTCTGATGCCTCTATCTTGATGGAAAAGAGGATGCTTACTCAACTTCCGAAAGGGAGAATGTAATTCCTATACCAACATGACTTACACAATGATAGATTCTATGACAAATCTATCATTCATATGATATGCTAACATTCATACACCTAAGTGAGGACTCACTTGGTGAGGTGGAAATAAACCTCATAGTAACATAACTAGGTTCCAAAAGTAGTTAACTATTTCAATATGTAGCATTCTAACAATTGTACCTGGTTTTCAAGATTTCACTTTTTCAAAATTAATAATTATTTACAAAGTTGTTATATTTAAAAAATTGTAAATTTTGTGTTAGATTAGGTAAGTATTGTTGGTTGTTGAGGGGATTCAAAAAATCCTAGTAATTTCAATTACATTCAGCCTATAACAATAAATATCAACATATTTGGAACCTCTACCAGTGGCCAAAGAAACTCAAAAAACAGTCATGCACACCATGAAACAAAACTCTTTTTTGAGGATCATTGTCCATGTTTCGATATCCTAAATGCATCTTAAAAGGGTCATTTACAATTTTTTATTTAAAAAGTCTGAGCTTCCCTTCATTTACAGTAGTGGGATACATCCATCATCATAGTTCATATTTACCATTTTCTCTTGTCCAATCAGAATGATGATCTAAGTTCTCATATTGATCATGTTCACAAAGTGGAGTCACCGTAGGAAGGATTTTGACATTCCAAAGTAGTAGTAAGGGGAAATGATTTCCAATCATTTTTCTTGGTTATGATTCAGAGGCAAAGTAAAATATTGGTACAACAATCCGTTAGGCTTCAATCCATTTCACAGAAATGGGATCATGGGAGAAAAATTATCACAACCGGTTCAAAAAAAATGACTAGATGTCATTTCATCTCTTCCACAACAAAAACAATTAGATTTTCCTCTCAGTTCATCTCAGCCAACTTAAAATCATATTATTAAATATGCCCTCAGGGAATCTGAAGGAAAACATAACAAGACAAATGATTAAATGAATTACCTTAAATTAAAATGATGCAATCACATCGAATATATAAAAGTAGAATTTGGTTATAGATGGAGATAACGAACTACCACAAGGGCATAAATGACTTGGTCAGTTCAAGAATGTATTATACATAACAATGTTAACATTCCCCCCTTAATAAATTGTTTATACAAACATCATGTTTCCCGATAGTGGACCCCCTTATTCCAAACACAATAAAAAGTTTATTACACTCTTTGTGTAGCCTACTCACCTCTGAGGTGGCAAGCCATCATTGTGGCTTCTTGGTCTTGGTAACACCTTGTTTTTTCCTTGAAGGAATACCACAAACTTGGAAGTGACATGAGTACATCTCTCTGTTAGAACAATTCAGTGGTTTCCGGTTTCCCTATATTACCATGAACCCCTATGGTTTTCCGACTGCAGGTGCACACTGAACCTAGAGGTGATATGATGTCTCAATTGTACACTTTGGTGGTTTATTGTATTTTCAAAAACCCTTAACAAAAGAACCAAGTGCTACTTTAGTTATTTATCATATGTCTTGCATTTAGGAGGTACCAAACTAGAAAACACTCCACATTTTACTAAAAAACACACACTACATAAAACAAAACAACACCACGCATAACAAAAAAACACTAACAAAATTTTCACCATAGAATGATGCGACCATGTCATAGGTGACTGACGAGAGGATGCCAATTTTCCTCTAGTATTAATTATATCAACAAGCATCCAAGTCACAACAAGGTGGAGGCTTTGGTTCACCAGCAATGTATTCTTCCAAGAAACTGTTATCCAATTTTTCCCCTTAGGTGAAATTGAATAAACGTGACATTGCACTGAGGGAAAATAGAAGTATCAATTCAGCCATGGAAGATCACACTTTGGGATTGTCCGAAAATGTTAGGAAATCCAAGCACATTACGAAGGAGTTTGGGAAATGAAGAAGCTCCAAAGTCCAAAATTCAGACTTCGGAGGTGTGGTCGTTTGGAGGTAGGATGAAACGAAATTCGGGGACTCAAAGGAAAGAAGCATGGAAAAGGGAGAAGAAAACTTTGAAACCCAAATTCCAGAATTTAGACTTCATGCTTTCAATATTTCAGAGGTTTCATGTGCCAAGAGGATAATCTAACTTTGAAACCCGAAGTCCCAAAACCCCAAAACCTGAAGTCCTAAAACCCTGAAACCTTAAGTCCTTGTTATCTCTCTAAAGTGCATCATGTATAGAGATGATTGCAGGTGTTCTAAGCTTGCTTTGGATCTCTCTCTTTTGTAGATACAATGGAAACACCTCAGGTCTGTGGGTATACCTATTGTTGAGGTGAGTCTCTGGTATCAAGTCCAGTTCCTTTTTGATGTATCCTAAACTAATTTTTAGGGGTTTTGAGGGTAAAAATATGGCTGTAAATGAATTGAAAACTAGGGTGATACACCAAAATTGTTAAGGGCTTTGATTGAGTACATGCACAATTAATTTGAGAATGGATTCTGGAGGCAAAAACCAATAGTTTTTAGCAGAATATTAAGGCAAAAAACTTGGTGTGTTGAGGGAATGAATCACAACAATAAAACAAGAAAACATGCACACTAATATTATGCAGAAATTACTAAATTTTCAGCAAGGTAAGATGATTAATCAGGGAATTTTACATTCACAAGAATTAATAAGATATACACAACACTGCAAATAATTGGAAAGGTAGAAATCAATTCTCATTCAAAGGGAAAAACTGGAAAAATCTGCTTCAACACTCCTGTGTCCAAAATTCCTCTTTATGCTTTGCAATTGCACACAATATATAGAAAAATTATTCACCCACCCTATCCTAAAAATAGTCTAAAAATTGTACTCGCCCATGCATCGTATTTTTACCCCTTTATCATGAATAAATAAAGGGATAAAAATAGACATGCTAATACAATGAGGCATTAATAGCCTTGATTACAAAAATACATCCCAGTCAAATTGTAGTTGACTGATCTATTTTTAACAAAGTAAGATGAATAATTTGGCTAATAATAGCCTTTACTTGTTGTGTAAGTCTCCTCCAATGTGCATGCAACTTCTGTCTTTTCTAGTGTTTGATGTGACACTTATGATATGATCCATCTTGTAATCATAAAATTAGCACTTTAAAGATACTCCTGTGAAAGAAAATAATGTTGGCATTTGTGTTTCAAAACTTTGAAAAATAAAAATCACCTAGTGCACTGATGTGAAACCACCTTTGTTTTCTGCTCACATGCAAAAGATAAAATATTTTAATTTCTCTCCTTTTGAAATTAATAAGAATAAGATTTTGGAAAAGGTTAAAGTGATCTTGATGGATTTAAGGTAATCACCCTCCATTGGCCCCTTGTTTGATGTACATTACATGGCATATGGTGTACCCCTTTAATGCAAATATTAGCTAAGGTTTCATTACCTTAGTCTAAGGCATATTTACTATACACTTTGACCCATGATGCATGTGGGTGGTCTCCTTTGAAAATTAATGGCATCATACATTCTTGACCTTAGAAGGTCAATGTAATAATACACTTGGTCGGCACCTATATAATTTATATGGCATTATAATCATAAGGTAATTATGGGTTGTACAGTATGTTTGATTTTTGAAAAGAACTAAGCCTTTGGAATTTTTTGGTCAATGGCAATGATTTCAATTTAAACTAACCATGGTTGAGTTTTGGTGTATGATCGACATGTACCCTTCTTCTTGGCAACTATGGCATTTAACTCACCTTGGTTAGGGTTTTCTGTCATATGCAAACGTAGCAGTTTTATGAACTTTGGTCGAGTTATTGGAAACTATGGTAAAATCGGTGGTCTTCGATATGCACCATTGATCTTCTGAGCATCTGAATTTGTATTGATTATGGCTTTGTGCTTGATCCTCAGCCGTTTGATCTCTTTCCTTTCTTAATCTCAAACCATTGATTTATAGCTTGGTAGTTAGCTCGGCTTTATCATCTGAAATTGTCTAATCTGTGTACTATGAAGCCTCATCTATCAATGCTTCTATGCATGGTGACTCACTGGGTTGCATTAGAATTATCATGAGTCTGATCTTGTTCGAAAATGGTCATTATAACTAAGGTCTAATCACTTGATATGCATTCCCATTTTGGAGGGTAAACCTTGGTTGGCATTCTTGATTGTTGTCATTTATTGTACTAGATCTTGATTTCCACCATGAACCTATTTCATGGTGAACTCTTGTTGAGTTGGGTTACATTCTTACTGATCAGCTTTTGCGCACAAGTTTATTATGTAACCTCGGTCTGTTTATGGTCTTTTGTTTCCAATGCATGCCTATTTTAGAGGGTGAAGCCCTGGAAATTTCATCTCCAAGACGTCCATGAATGATGTTTTCAAGCTTGGTTCTTTGTATTTCAAAGCTCTGATGAACTATTTCTTAAGGTTTATCCTTAGCTGCTCTGATTATTTTTTCTCTGAGTTTGAGCTCCATGGGTATTTACAAGCTCAACAAGTTTATGCATCTGAGAGCTCTCTGTACCATGCATTCAAACTGAAAATTGAGATTTATGTTTTGTCTTCTTTGAAGTTTCTTTAGCTCGTGTTGCCATAATGATTTTTATCTTTGAGCTCGATGGTCATCTACTAAATGAGTTTTCTTCTTTGAGTTTGTGGTCGAACCTCATTGAGTTCTGAAGACTTCATTTACAGTTGATGTTGCACCATTTAAAGAGTTATGTGATTTTCTTTACATGATGGCCTATATTGATGGACATAGGTAAGCATGCTGTGTATTAAGCATATGTGACTTTCTGTATCTTGGAATTTTCTGTATTCTACCCAAACTGCTCGCAAGATGATGCTCAACTTAATTTTCATTTTTCTTGTGTTTCTGAGCATCTCAAGTTCGAATCTTATCCTGGGATGTCATTATTATTGCTATGGATATTGAAAATATGAACTTCTAGGGTTTCACAAGTTCGATGGCCACGAAATGGTGAGTTTTGCATTCCATTGTTCGAGTTTTGAAATTGACACAAATCTTTAATGGTTGTTATCGAAGCTTTATCTCAACCATTTTGGGACTATTTTTCTGAGATGTGAAATCCTAATCTGATTTCATCTTGCCTTTTTATCTATACCCTGAAACTCCGGTTTTCTGATATTCTTGGAGGTGACTCTTCTTGCGAAGTTCTAAAATCTTGAGCTCTGAAACTGATAATAAGTCATTGAATGTTTCTATGTGATATTAGATTACTGCATAGTTTGTTTCATGGTTGTATCCACCATTTTTTAGCTTTTCTATGGAATCACTTATTTCCTTGTATTATACCTTGTTGATATTGGAGGTAAGAACATGATGTTTATGTTCTGAAACTCTAAAAATTTGCTTGTAGAACTGTGGGCTCTGGGTATTTTTTTTATCTTATTCCTGTAAGACCCTTTTATAACTTTCTTGTGAAACTGTTTGTATCTTCAAAGTAAATGGAGTTTTCCGAGGTTGTGTTTCAGTATAGGTTTTATGCTTCGTACGATTTCTTTGAATACTACGGTGAAACTTCCCACCACTATATCATGGCACTACTAAATTTGTGATTGGAAAGGCTAGTTTGGTACATCCATTTCTGATTTTGGCTCTTATGTGCTAATGATTACCATTGTCAGTACCTTGTTATTCTTTTCTACATCTCTCAAGTTCATTTCTCGGATTGTTCAATTGTAAGTTTGTGTGCATAAATCACTTTGAAAAAGAGCATATTTATTTCTTTCTGAATGTCCTAGAAATATGTTAATATTGCATTTTCTTGATACTGAAACTATTGATCCAAGGCTTTCAATTTATTTTGATCTTGAGTTGTGATTGTAACCATGACTATATGATCATCATGAGCCTTGTATTGTCTTATTTGATTTGCATTCATTCTTACCTTCTACTATTTCCTGTAAGAAAGATAATGAATTGCTTCTTTTGTATTGGTCTGCATCATGATAACTTGCTGATGAGGTTGCATAGTGGAATTTCTATTGATTTTTGTAACTTTAAATTGATATGATGTTCTCATTTTCATGCTCTATTCTTGATTTTGATGAGAAATTAGTATCGATTTTGAAAAATCTTTGAGAATCTTTTATTCTTCGATCCCTCGAGGCTTAATGAAGCTTTCTGAGCTGCCTTATCATTATATCGTTATATTTTGGCTCCTCAACTACTCTTAAGATAGTTACTTAACATACCATTCATACCCAAACTAGGTTTTCATTTCTATAACTATGGTGCATTCGCAAGATCAACTTAACTGAAATCAGCTCTTGAACCTTTATATGCTTAACTCTTTGCATGGTAGTTGGAATTTTGAGATCTGTTTGTTAGAAATCCATATATTTGAATTGGTTGCCTCTTAGAAAAGTGTATTAAATTAATTTGAAAAGCTTCCACTTTCTGAACTGGTTCACTTCCTTTCTTTTTTAGATCCATTGCCAAACTGTTTCAAATATTGTACTTAATCATTTATTAGTGAATCAGTGTTGTTGAACTTATTAAATCAAGACACTATTGTAATTTGATTCTATTGGTGATGTTTGTAGAACACTTGCTTTGATGTATGCACTCTGTTGATCTTAGCTTCAAAGGTATAATTAATCCATTGTGATAAACCTCCATAAGCTGAAACAAATGGTAGTTTTCCTTTTTCTATACCTGAATTTTTATGAATCCTTACTTGTGCTAGGTAGCATTCTGTATAGATAAATGCATTAATCTTTTTTAGCTTTACTCCATTTCTTCCTATGTGCACCTTCAATCTGAATTAAAATTCTTTCTATCCTTATCATAGACTGTAAGTGTGTTTGATCAGCTCATTACTATGTAACTTTAGTCCTGATTTTGACTGTTCAAAATGTGACATGTAATGATTGCCTCTTATATGACCTCATCAAAATTTAACTTCTTGGAAAGTTGTTTTTGTCCTTGTAAATACAATAGTTAGTATTTTCTTTTCATCTACTGCATGTACCTTTCTTTTGTAATCTTCCATCTGCAGTTCCTTTTTATGGGACAAGCTCATAAATCTGTATCATGGAGACTCTTTCAGCAAGTGTTTCATTTCTGCACAGTAATCCTTTTTTGCAAAAGATTTATGCTTTCTCATCTGCAAACTGTACCTACACACTTAAAGAAATAGTTAGAAAACATCTAGGATTTTTGGCCTCTCTTATTTCCATAGTTTTTCTTCTTTTATTTTTCTTCTCAGAAATGATTGTGTGGATAATATGTGTTGTTGTAGATTACTATTCTTACCAATTTTATATATGTCTTTCCTATAACTTATACCTCTTGATGTCAGGAGATCCATTTGCACGAAATTAGATAGTACATGAATATGGATCAAAACCTTGAGCTCGTGACTGACATTATTTTTTTCTGTTTCCCAGGTACAATGCCAATGTGGATAGCAAGGATGAAGATGGAGTAAGTTGGAGTTGGAAGTAGAGCAACGAAGATGAGAGAAACCCAAGGAAATTATGGGTTTTTTCATACTCCTTTAATTTTATTTTCATGCACATGTACCTTATACTTCAATAGTTATGAATTACTTTTGAGTTACATCCCACGGCTTGTGTGGGAAACATTGAAATTCCTTATGAATAAAACATTAAATTCTAGAACTGAGTTGTGTACTTCTTTCTGCATTTTAGTTTTATGTATGGATTATATAACGAACTAAATAACTCAATAACATAATTGGATGTATTTAATCATGAAGGAAAGAACTTTAAAATACCTGTAACTTTAGTAATGAACTCTCAATTACTGTAATATGCAACTTTGTCTATTGTTCCAAAAATTAACACTCCACTTACTTTGTAATTTTGGTCTTCATCAAGCTAATACATATGTCCTTAGGGATTTTGTGTTCTCTTGCTGAATATAAACATGGAATTACATACTATTTGATTTGTTACATTTTGTAATAGCACACATAGCTGCAAATTACATGTAATCATTAATTTAATGCGACAAAAAATATTAAACCGAATGAACCTCCCCTAGCTTAGGTCCATTTATGTAATTACATCCATCGTAATGTATTTCGAGTTGCCCATTTTTACATAAGTGTAGAAATATTCAATAGTCCCAAAACCCCAAAAACTAAAGTCTCGAAACCCTGAAACCTAAAGTCCCAAACACCCTAAAAACCTAAAGGTCTAAAACCCAAAGTCTGAATTTTAGACTTCAGGGTTTTGGTGTTTCGAAGGTTTCACAAGCTCAGAGCGATGAACAATGACGATGATCTCCAAAGCGGAAATTCTCGAAGCCCCAAATCCTAAAAGTCTAAAATTTTAGATTTCAGAGGTTGCGATTCAAGCTTGGAGTCTGAAAATAATAGAGCCAACCACTCGCATTTATTACCATATGACACCCTCATCTTTAGATGGCCATAAATTTTGACTAAAAGCTCAGATTTGTACAAAATCAGACTTTTGGAAACCTCTGTGTCCTTTACATAACTACGGATTTCTTAATTTTAATAAATTTAAGTATTCCAAAATGTGGAAGTATAGTCCGCCATTTTAGAGGAGTGGTTTCAGATTTCTCACCTACTAGAATGATGAGGTATGACCATCGTTTCTTCCCCAACAAGAAAGGTACAATGGTGTATGGGATTTACAAACTTTCCCATCACTCCCACAAGGAAAATGATGGATTTTTCAGGAGATTGGAGTGCACTTTCGAATTTCCTCTCTCTCTCTCTCTCTCTCTCCTCATTTTCTTCCTCTATGAATTGTAAGGGGTTCGCATGCAAAATTTGTTGATCTTTCTTCTCCCATGCACCCCATTTCTTCTTACGGATTATTATCTCTCTAAAGTGCACCATGGAGAGAGATGGTTGTAGGTTTTCTAAGCTTGCACAAATGATCTCTCTCTTTCGTAGATACAATGGAAACAACTCAGGTCTGTGGGTATACCTATTTTGAGGTGAGCCTCTGGTATCAAGGCCGGTTCCTTGTTGGTGTATGCTAAACTGCTTTCTGGGAGTTTCAGGGTAAAATATGACTGTAAAATGATTAAAACTAAGGTGATACACCAAATTTGTATGAGGGATTTGACTGAGTGTATGCATAACTGATCTGTGAAGGATTCTTGATGCACGATCCAATAGTTTTCTATAGAGTATCTAAGGGCAAAACACTTGATTTTACTGACGGAGAATCACAATAGTACTAATAAGTTAACATGCACATTAAATTAAAGCAGAAAGGACTGAAGCTTACAGTAGGCTACAGTGGTTGATCAGGGAATTTGCATTCACAAGATTAATATAACATACACAAGACTGCAAAGTAGCTTGGAAAGGAAAAAAACACTTCACACATAGAGGAAAAAATGTTGCTTCAGTACTCATATATCCAAAAGTCCTCCAGTAATTCCCACTTTTTCACTTTGCCAAGGCACACAATATATAGCAAAAAAATAAAATCCACCTCCTTCCTAAAAATAGCGTAAGGCTGTACTCGCCCATGCATCCTAATTTTATCCTTTATTTAATAATAAATAAAAGGACAAAATAATACAAACTAGTACAAGATGCATTAATAGCCCTTGATTACATCTCAGTCAACTGAGTTTGACTGATCTATTTTTAAGAAAGAGAAGGGTGAATAATTTGCTAAAAATAAGGTTGTTTGCTAGGCAAGTCTTCTTCCTTTGAGCATGCAAATTTGTCTTCTTCTCTATTCTGTCCTGTTGTGAAGGCATGCAAAAATAAACTCCCTGTACGTGAGCAAAATATTCCAAATATTTTTAATACTTTGCAAAACAATTTATCCAAAACAATTTGACTGGGACCACCTTTGTCTCTGATGCTGACACTTATTTTGTTTGCTATTGATCACATGGATAAAATTTGAAATTCAACCCAACCTCCTTGAAGTGGGGACCACTTCTACACTCCATCACGGTTTGGCCACTGTGTGGAATTAGGATAGTACTCAAGGGGTAGACCATTTGATATGGAACATGCCACTATATTCACCACCTTTTGATAATCATACACACACACACATAGATGTGTGTGTGTGTGTGTGTGTGTGTGTGTGTGTGTGAGAGAGAGAGAGAGAGAGAGAGAGAGAGAGAGAGAGAGAGAGAGAGAGAGAGAGAGTTTTTGCATAGTTGGTCGGCTTGATTATTGTTGCATTATATAGTTTGAAAAGGAATCACCTTTTCGGTGATCATTGTGGCATGTATATTCATCTTTGTATTATTTGGAAATGACTATGGTTTTGGACTTTTGAAATTCAAATGCAATGATATTGTTTGTGGACACGTGAGTTGGCCCCTTCCCATGATGAATCACCCCTTAGTGAACTCGGTCGGTGGTAATCTGACCTGTGTTGGGTTAGCTTTGATTTTGGTGAATCATCTCGAGCCCTTGATCTCTGTACCTCTGTGTTCGATGTCGTTGATCCCGAACTCAAGGTTAGGGTTTTCAGAACTGACATTAATTTTGGTCAGTGGCGTATTACCCAAGTGGTTTTCTTTGGATGTGGAGCTTGATCTCTGACCTTTGATCTGTGTACTTGATATTTTGAGCCATCGATTCTTGACCCTCAGTTAGGGTTAGGTTAGGTTGAGCTCAAATGGGTGAGTTAAAAAAACTCGAAGTCCTTCATTTGGTCATTTCGCATCTGGTTTTAGGGCGAAGCCCTGGTAAATTTTTGTAGACCGCCATTGTTTGATCACTTCAAGCTCTATTTTACTCTTAGACTGGTATTATGAATATTTCTTGCCTCTGCATTTTGTTTTTATAATCTGTTGTTTGTACTTCCACCATTGATGAGGCTTCAAAGCTCAGCTTTTCATGCAGAGGAGGTCTCTATATTTTTATTAACCACCATGGTCATCTAGCTTTATGGGCTTGGGTGTTTTTGTTTGCTCAGTACAGTCATGGCCGCCATATTTTCTTACCTAGAGTTTGATGTAGTTTCTTTGAATGGTCTATACAGTGAGATTTTGAATTCTCTGTTTCTATTCAAGCTCGCCATAGAAATGATGAAGGGACTGTATAAATTCAGCCATTTATTACGTTGGGTATGTTGCATTATGGGAGGTCGTTTTCATGCCATTTCCAGTTTGAAACTGCTTGGCTTGAAGGTGGGTTTTTCCTATTCGTACTGGAACATTTTTTTACGGTTAGCCATGGTCGTGATTTTTTGAGCCTGAACTCATTGTAGCCATTATAACAAGGTAAGTGGATTTTGAATCCTGGTTTGAGCCATATTTATCTTCAATGGGTATTTTGATTTTCCACACTCTATGGTGCCATTTGATCTGGGCATGCATATGTCTCTGATTCGAAGTTTGATCTCGTGTATTGTTTGTTCTTCTAAAACCTTCACACAACTCTAGAGGACTTGGTTCTAGCCACGGTGTGTCACCATTGAAGAAGGATTTGATCTCAAACTTTTGGATGAGTCTGAGTTTCATTGGCCACTATATTTGAGGTAAACCCTTTTGCTCTATCTTTAAAGAAAAGAGAGTTACCATTAATGAGTGATCTGGAAGCTCGATTCCTTCTGCAAATACATTTACGAAACCTTGAACATGGTCATTTTAGCTCTTGAACCAATAATATCTTCTCATTTGAGGGGTATGTCTTTACTTTCTGCCATGTTTGATGGATTCACTCCATATATTCGTCATCATTTCTTCAGATCTGTACATTTTATAATGTGGGTACTTGTAGATCTGTGCTTTTATCAGATGTTTAACTACATATGTGGTCTTGATTTGTGAGTTCAAAACATAGTCATTATGGAATTCTCCCTTGCATGTTGTCTCTTAAATGTGAATCTATAACTTTACGCTACTCTTCAACTTGAAATAATGTACTCTACAATGAATTTCTACTTTTTGGAGTTTTGGGTTATTCGTAGATCTGTAACTTTTGTTCCTCCCCAAATTTGGGTTCCTCATTATTTTGTTGGCACGTTCCTGAGAAGGGTTTCCATATTTTAATATCACGAGATAATCTGTGCATTTATTCACTCTGTGGAATTTTTTTGCTTTTCTATGAAGATATCATGGGGTTTTGACTGCAAAACTAGGTAGCCATGAATGTTTCTTTGAGCCTTACTATATAATTGTACTTTATATGATTAGCTTCTTCTACCTTTAAACTCCATCACTAGCACTTTTGAAATCTATCATTAAACTGTGAACTCTATAGGAACTCTACTTTGAAATTAGTGTATCATGCTTGAGCAAGTATTTGATGTGCTTATTAGAACTAATCCTTTGAGCTGAGTTGTATTCTTCAAGAAATTTGAATCATCCTCCATCTCACAATTTCTGAAAAACTTCTCTCTTGGATAGATATAGAACTATGCGAGAATGAAACTTCTGACACTCCCGTAGATTTTTTTTTTGAGTTGCAAACATTTGTTCATGTTCCTGGTGAATATATTTTGTAATTGTAATTACACTTGTACTATTTGATAGCTGCAATAATTTTAAGCAATTATTGATCTATTTTGATATCACTATTTGGCACAAGCCTTGATTCATAAACTTTACCTTGTTAATTTCATTACATTTCTTTGATTTTCAGTTTGATATAGATACTGAAAAAGTTGTAAATGTTGATTTTATAGGGTGAAGCCCTGCCAATTGTTTTTCCAGAATCTTCTCTTTCAAAATATTTTCAAACTAGACATGTTCCTTGCTTGCAAGTATCCCCTCTATTCTGAGAAGTTGAGCTCATGAAGACCTTTAGCTTAATCTAGTCTTTGCTTGTATAGCTACTATATGATGATCTTTCATGCACATTGTTTCTTCTGTAGCTTACTTCAAACTGTCATCATGAGATAGATTTTGTTCACCTATAATGAATTTTGCTTATGTTGTAGATGAGTACAACCTTGCTTGAATGAATGTATTTCATTGATATTGTAGTAATTTTGTGCTCTCATATCTACTTTATTCTAAAAACTGCAACTTTAGAAAAGCTGAAATTTATGAGATTATCTTTGAATTTCAACTCACTTCAGCTATTTAAGTTATAAAGAATTCTTTTCTGCAATTATATACTACTTTTCCTTTCATTACAGCTTTGATATGTATGCTGAAAAATCTGAAATGTTGATTTTACATGGCGAAGCCCTGTCAAATTTTTTCCAGAGTCTTCTCTCTCATCCTATTTCAACTGTAATCCTTTTACTTTTAGCCTCAACTTGTTGAAATTTGATTCTGCTTCTTCTTTGCAAATTGAAAAGTGTACTTCTATCTTCCATTCTCTCTTCTGAGCTCTAACCTCTTCCATTTACAGAATGTTTGCTGAACTTTGAGTTGCACTCTTCCTTCTTCTTAGCATGTACTTATGACTTATATACTTCTCTCTTTGGTTGCAATCTATACCTGCACACTTAGGAAAAAAATTAGGAAATATTTAGGCTTTTTGGCCTCTCTTATGTCCATGTTTTCTTCTTCTCTTTTCACTTTCTTCTTTCTGAGTGATTAAAGCATGCATGCAGTTTTTCCTTCAAGTAGAATACATCTCCTGTTTAGGGAAAGATTCATATGCATGAAGTAGGATAGTGTAGGAATATTGCTTGATCCCTGAGCTTGTACCTGATGATTGATTTGTTTTTCTTTTCAGGTACCATGACTTGAGGATGAACGAGCTGGCCCGGAGATGTTATGCACAAAGAAGAGTATACAAGGCAATGATGGGTTCACACTCATAATCCTATGCTTTCTCATTCATGCATGTGTATCTTTCTTTTAAGTAGTTATAGTTTACTTTTTAGTTACATCCCATGGCTTGTATGGGAAACATTTGACTCTCCTTGTGAATAAAACATTGAATTGTGTAACTGAGTTGTATATCTCTTTCTACATTTCTACTTTTTGTATAGATTGTATAATGAACTAAACAACTCAATAATAAAATTGAATGTCTTAATCATAAAGGAAAGAACATTGAGTAGAACTTGTAACATTCAGTAATGAACTCTGATTTTCTAGGTTCTGCACTTATGTATGTTGTTCCAAAACTTTACACTTCACCTACTCTGCAATTGGACATTCTCATCAAGACAACATAACTGTCCTTCAAGGCTTGTGTTCTTTTGCTGAGGATAGTCATGAAATTGTAGAGTATGTGATCTGTTACATTTTGTAACAACACACATAGCTGCAGATTTCATGTTATATTTTAAATAAAACATCAACAATGACATAATCTGATGTGATCTCCCCTAGCTTAGGTATACTTCACCTATTCTATCCATCGTTATAAAGTTTCAAGTTGCCAATTTTTGCACAAGTGCAAAAATTGTCAACAGGGCTCTAAGCCTTCCTCCAAACATTGTAATGGCCTCATGCCTTTCTCTCACATGAAATTTACTGTGTATAATTCATGAGCAATAAACATTATGTTTTTTGTTAGTTGTTTTAATCTTTGCATGATTTTTGTGTCTCTCTTACCTCTCATTGCAACATGGCATTCTATGCATATTTCATATTTATTGTAGGGTGTTTTGTGTTTATCAGAAATAAAAATTATTTGTATTTTAGGTTTGTGTTGCATTCATCTAGCCTTCCCTTAATATATTGGTGGAACTTAGGTTTGTGTTGCATTGTTCCAACCTCCCCAGTATTCACCCTTTCTCCATTCTCCAGGGTTGGGAAGAGTGATCAGCACTCCTTTCTTGGTGTATCACCACTCATAGTGTAGGTTTCTTTTATGCAATCCTTCTTTCCATGTCCCCTTGGAAGCATTAGATTAGGATTAGTCATTAGTTTTCTTGTATTAGGAGTAGTTAGTGGTAGGTAGGTCAGGAGGAGTTGGGCTTCTTCGAAGAGCTATCTCGTTTCGCAATGTCCCACACTCAGGATAACTCCATGTTATGTAATAACGCCAAATTCCCCAGTCTATAAACTATCTCATTCGTGGGGTGTTGTGATTATGCATCAACAGAAAATAACACCCGGTTAAAAATATTTGTTGCATTGATCCATTGATTTGGGGATTACATGCTTGTAAAGCAACTCTACTACAGTTTCAAAGGATGTGAATTTCATCATTTTGTATGGTATTTTGTGTCCCTATAGTGGACCAATACCCTTGTATAGACCAAGGAATCATTCCTATCTGAAAAACCATGGCATACCATATGACAATCCTTGCGAAAATCCAGGTTGGGTCTATACAAATTGTAATATCAACAATAAATTTTGTAGATACAAAACATGTCAAGTATATCAAGGCCGTGTACTTGACAACATACTCGGGCCCTGCAATGTTTGAGGAATAATTCTCAAAGAACTCATAAAATCTAAACTTGCAAGTACCTTGAGTAATCTTTTACTATGCAGGGTTAATCACCGTGTTGCATTTGACAAGATCAAGAGACCTTACGACAGTGTGAGTGAGACCGCAACTGAGAATGCCTCCTATGGTGCAAGATATATAGAATGTCAGAGAAAACATGGTGATATTCTCAGGCTCGTTGGGAGTCTCCACCAAAAATGTCTTATGGGGAGGAACAACATTAACATTCTCTATAACATCAATCACATTTCTCTTCACCAGAAGATCCGATGCAATTGAGTCCCTCAGAGCACCCAATGAAGATGAGGAAGAAAATATAAATCCTGAAAGCATATATGATGTTCTTCCTTGCTCTGAATACATCATCATAGCCATGAATCAAATATATGAAAAAATAAGATAACAATGGCAGAATGACCCTCAATGTAAATGATTATGAATTCCCCCTACTCGCTCTATTTTCTTAAAACAAGGATCTCCATGGTTCTGCTACTCATGCCAATGCTCTGATACAACAAAAAACTACCAAAAAATAAAAGTCTCCACACGCCAAGCAATGCTCTAATACCAATGACGTAAAAAGATAGAATGGAAAATTGATAGAATGCCTTGATTAAAATAATACACAAACAATGAATATATACAAGAAAAATTCAGTTATAGATGGATATAACCAACTTCCACGAGGGCATACCTGACTTGGTTAGTTTGACAATGTATTATACTTAACTATGCTAACATAATCCCTTAAGAATTTAGACCCTTGCAAGGTATGGAATTCTTGTATTATATGAGGTCTTCTGATGCTCATTTAGATGTATTAATCCAAACCCTATAAGGAAGTACTCTTCCTTAGGCTTATGCAATTTTGTGACAAGATGAGAAGATACTCGTTTAGGTTGGTCAAAGGAAACCCATCCCCACTACTTCCATTATTTACTCTCCATCTCGAATTCTTTATACCTCCTATGAAAATCAACTAAAATCCACCATTCCATTCTAAAAATAGGAAGATCCTTTTCTTCCTAGTTCCCCTTTTAGTGCTCTACAAGTTTATGATTTCCAAACTATCCCCTATGATCCAAAAAATTCCTCCCCATCTCCATCCAAGACAACACTCAACCCTCTAAAACATTTTCATAATGTTTTGAGAAGCTACAGTGTTCCAAATATTTTTGGGGGCTCTACCCAGCCCACATCAAGCCTAGTTATCATACAAGCTGGGTAAACCATGATATTTTCTATTTCTATTGAGAGAAGGAACCATGGAAATTATAATATGTTTTGGAGGATCATTTGTCTTCCCCAATTGATCAAATTAGAATTTTTGAGTCTAAGCCATTTTTTCTTGCAAGTGAATCTGAGGAAAATTCTCTTCCCAATACCCCACCTCCAACCAATTCCACCAAGGATAAAAATTACACATTTGTTGAAGATTGGTGTGAATTGGGATGTGAGGATGAGAATGATGAAAATCTGCAAAGGGAGGTAGCTAGTGAAAAAATGGAGCATGCAACTTTGAAGGTAGAAAATCATAATGGACCACGGGTTGAGGAGAAAGTGTTTTTCAACAAGTGAAATCTGAGGGTGTGAGAAATAATATTTTCTAAGTAAGCAAGGTGAAAAAATTGAGTGTAATGATCTGTATTTCCCTGCATACCTTGAACTTTATTCACTTTTGGCAAGAAATCAGATTGGGGTAGAGAATGAAGAGGAAAGAAACCCACACACTACAGGTGAAAGAAAGATGTCCACACAAGAGAAAGAAAGACGAAGTCCAGACCAGCTCATGGACATCTACATTGAAGAGGAATGTGTCTATACCAGCTCCATTCTTGGATATAAGTGTGAAGAAGATGGTAAAATCAAGCAAATCAACCAAACAATTTCAAATAATATATACCCAATCATATATTTGGCTGGTTTGGGGTTAAATTATGAGTTTCCACAAGTCATGATCACTTCAGAGCATGAGGAACATTATTAAGACATCAAAGGTCAACTTCAACACCTCCAAAAACAAAATTCAGAGCAACTTGAGGAGGTATTCATTCTTTTCTCAGCTAATACTTTGAACAAGAGGGAAGTATGGGATGTTATTTCATTTCCACCATGTTTTTTAATTGTAAAATTAATCACATGGTCCAATTTTATAAGAAGGGATTTTATTTATTCCAACTAATCTCATGATTTATTTAGCTTCCTTTGCTTTCGGTTAGAGTAGGAGTAGAGTAGGTTTTTTATTGCAAAACAAGTGCTTAAGCACACTCTACATGTTCCCCTTGGAATATGTATGATTTTTCATGTTTGTACATAGTATTTGTGGTCCTTTTTTATTGTTGCATTGTTCAGTTTAGAATATGTCCCATGGCGAAAATTAGATGATTGAATAAATCTTCAATGTGTATTCTTTCAGCTCCACGAGATCAACTTTAATCATTACTAAGTTTGTGTGGGTTTAGGAGACAGAGTTAAAGGCTTGAGAGCATTTTTTCTTCAAGCTGTACGCTTGACATCATGCCCAATGGATGTTTCAAGTCTACCGGAATTCATCATCTAGTAGGTATATTTCCCCTGGAATTTTCCAAAATGTTGTCCAAAATTACACCCCGTGTAATTTTTAACTACTCATATAAGTTGGGACTCAACAACGTTTTCTCAAGAAAGATGCGGAGCAAAAAGTTAGTTGTTATGAAAATATGATAGTGTTCACATTATTTATATTGCTAATATATTTACCACAAGGTAAATATAATTCATTGTTTGTAATTATAATTTTGTTAGTCGTATATATTGTTATAATAAACAATAAATACACACATTATTTGTTAGTATTCCTTCCTATTTTATAGGAAGTAGTTTTACTATTATTTTGGCTATATAATGACATGTGTATGGATTTCATTATATGATGAATAGAAGATCATTTTGTTCATGACAATATGTGTCTGTACCTTCATTTGGTATTAGAGCGATTCATTCGAATGAGAGTCCTTAGATCTTAACGTTGAATACAAAAATCAATCAATGATTTTGTTTTCAACTGTAGTAATTATTTGAGGGTTGTTTGTTTCAATTAGACTTAACATCAATATTGTATTATATTCAATTTCTACTTTGTATTTACCAGCTATTGAGCACAACACCAAGATGGAGTGTTTTTCATTTGATTTAAGGACATGCTAACTACTTTTTTATTTGTTGTGAATTTGGCTTGGCACAAAAAAATCTGCATCGAAGTCTTTCAACACTATCCATTTTCTCGGGCCCATGGTTTTAAATCCTTTAAATTGGATCTCAATTTTAATATTGGCTCATTTTACCTGTGGGTGTGGATTATAGTGACGTATTCTTTGCATTCTACTCAACATCCTCTTACTTATTCGTATTTGATTGACGTATTCATACAATCTCATTTAGATCTTCCACGTGGTCTTTGTCTTCAGCCTTGTATGTTTTAGTGATGATAATAGTTTGCAGAAGAAAGATCACATCTTGGAAAGATAATGAAAACTACATGTTTTAAATATCACCAAGATCTTCCATTATGCTCATGTGTAAAAGATGTCCTCAACTATTCATATTACGTCTATATTCGGCGGTATGTTCTAAGTCACAAGTTTCTTTATTTTAAGTCATTTCCTCTCAATCACCAATAAATTAAGTCTTATTGTGTTTCGAATCACTTTAGTTGAAATTATTGTTATCGTCAATTTAAAAGTGAATTGACATCGATTTATTTAGAAGAATTTTATAAGTCTTCGGTCGATGTTGTCAAGAGTCAATAAATGATCGTATTGTCAAGATTATTTTTTACTAATTCATAGTAATAATCTATTAGGTGTATGTCGTTAGGTCATTATAAATTTTGAGTCATTGTGTAAAATTAGTGTCATTGTAAACATCTATAAAAGCCAAAGTCCATATATGTCATAATTATTATTGTCTTCTTGCTGGTCAATTACATTGTCAATTGTAAATACACCATTTATTGTAAAAAATTCAAAGTCATATAGGTGATTTTAGGATTTTTTAATAGTCATCATGCGTCAGAGTCAAAATATTGTCAAAATAAATAAAACTACTTCATGGATGCATAATCACTAGAATAAGACGTCCAAAACATAAACTTGAGTTTTATGCTCACATTTTGTTAAGCTAGCAACATGATATTGGAGGTCGGAGGTAACAGATGATGGAGGGTGATCAATGCCTCTCATCATTCACCAACGACGGGTTCACATACAACAATAGAGGTACATTTTTAATATGATGAGAGTGGTTTTCATTACATGGTGTGTGCAGAAATAAAATAAGGTACTCATTCCCTACTAGAGTTTGAAATGAGGATGATTTTCCTTGCGGATGTTGAGAACAGTTGTATAGGAGGGCAGCTGACTGTGGTGATCCTCTGAATATAAAGATTCTCTGACTATCATAATTAGTCACTGATCATTTTGTGGAACTATTATCATCTGGTGAGGGATTCACTATGGTGATATGAATGGTCATGGGTAACAAGATCCAGACACCATTATTCAGACCTAAAAGTATGTGGAGGCATACGATTCTGTTTCCAGTTCTTGAGATGTGCTTTCTTCCCATGTTCGCACTAAGGGGGGAATGTTAGTGCTCACATAATTTATATTGTTAAGATATTTATCGTAAGTAAATATAATTTATTTTTTGTAATTAGTAAATTTTTTAGTCGTATATATTGTTATAACAAACAATATATACACACGTTATTTGTTAGTATTCCTTCCTATTTTATAGGAATTCATTTAGTATTATTTTGGCTATATAATAACTTGTGTATAGATTTCACTATAGGATGAATAGAAGAGAATTTTTTTCATGACCATTTGTACCTGTAACTTCATTAGTATTCTATGGAAGGTTGTCACGTAGTGTTTTATGAGTTCTTATAACCCACGGGAAAAAGTAATCTAGATCTTAGGACTTAGTTGGAACTTTTTATAGAGATAGTGCTCCGTGGAGTTTGTTAGACCTTCGCGTCATTAATGAATTCAATCTTTTGAGGATTCAAATCAATATCTCATGGGTTGAGGGAAATTCATGGAACTGCAAGGTTTATATGCCCATGAAAAAGTTCAAAATCATCTTTAAGGAAATTATTTGTGGAGAAAAGAATATAAATAGAATCTTAGCACTTTATGGCATGGAAAATCACAACATCATGTGGAATGGAAGATATAGAATTATGTGGAGTTTGTCAATTATGTGAAATGAAGGTTGGGGTATGCTGAGGAAAAGATGCAATACGCAGAGGATAAGTTTGAATCACCGTAAAGTAAAAGGAAAAATAAACTGTTGCTAGGCACTTTGCAATAGGGAAAAAATGTTAGAAAGTGGCTAAGGTTTGAAGTCATGGGACACTAAGTAAGTATCACACGGGTTTCCCAAATGTAGTGTTTCACAAGTTCTCATGGGCCACGAAACGAAGGGACATAGTCAGGGGTAAATTTTTATAAAAGAAGAAGGAAATACATCCACAGAATAACAAGAGTGTGAAATGGCTAAGCGTTGATGTTTTGAAGATGCATAATAAGTAGTAGTCATGGAGGAAATGAAAAATACATGGGAAACCAAGAAATCATCTAAAGATCATAGATTGCACAAAGGAGCCATGACTATTTTGAAATCAATGACTAACCACTCCATTGACTAGAATTTAATGAAGTATGTGCAACATCTTTTTCAAACTATAAATTTATTACGTGTGATTGAAGTCATGTCAAACGCCCATACCTATATGTAGGCATCTATGGCAATTGGTCCTTGGTGGTTGAATCTCTATTCTATTGGTGCCTCTCTCTATCTATCCTCTTCATCTTCATTTATCTATAATTATGGAACTCATTCACATTAAAAATGAATCCCTCTCTTTTATTACGACATTATGCCAAAATGGTGGCCGAATTCCCATGAGTTCCAAACATCAGATTTGGTCTTAGTAATGCATTTTACACCTCTTGTTGTTGTTGTAATAAATTATGCATCATTCAATAAATAAATCATGTTTTTTGTTGTTCTCTTCTCTATGCTTGTGTTTATTACGTTCTTGTTTCTTTGTTTCCTTCTTTAGTATACTGTGCATCTTGCATTTATAGGTTTCTTCATTTTTCATATGTTTTAAATGTATGGGAAGGGTTGTTTATGTGGCTTTGGGTCTTTGGTACATATTTTTTCCTCTTTCCTTGCATTTTCTCCCCTTTCTTCCCCTTGTGGAGAGTGATCACCCCTTTCTTCTGGTGTTATCACCACCCCTTTTATCTTAGGTTTTTCTTTCTGCATCTCCCTCTCCATGCTCCCTTATATGTGTTAGAGTAGGTTATATTAGAGGAAATGTTACCACTAGGTTATATAGGTAGAGGAAACCAATATTTTCCGGAGGTTTGTTTCAAGCCGCAAGGTCCCACACTTGGAGACAATCCCATATTGGCCTAAAATTTTGAATCTTACTTGATATTGACAATGGTGAAATTATGAGCTCCAACATGTACTGAGGCATACTTTTAGATGATGATAGGGAAAGATAAAGTAAATAAATTTATGTATCTCACAACTAACCAACCACTATATTAGTAAGAGGCGCAAATCTATTACACATGTGTCATTGGTAATGGTGAGATTACTATCATGAAGTATAAGGTGTCCTTTACAGGTTTCATTGGAAATGATATTTCGAATAGCATGAACTATGAATAGTGATCATGTTCCCCTTTTTAATTATAATAGAATTCACTAAATGTAAAGTATTCTTTTAATTTATAAAATATAACATGAATAGGACCCACAAAGTATATTAAATCAAGTGAGATACCTTGATAGGGTTTATTCTTACAAAATACTTCAATAGGAAAGAAATTTTGTTTCCTAAATTTATAGGATTGTTTGTGGTGCTTCACATTCTAAAAATCATCTTATCACATCCAGTTATAAAGGGGTTTTATTAATAAAAAAATAGATAATATAATAACATGTAATAAGAGGGTGAAGATGATTTAATATAGTGTTTTTTAATAAAAATAAAGGGGTAAGGTAGGTGGAAGGGAGGAGGAGGAGGGAACACGTGAGCTAGAGGTGATGTAGAGAGATGAATTAAGAATATTTTTGACTTAGTTTCAATAAAACTCCTCCATGAATTTGTTTTGACTTCTCTTTGAAACTTTGAGTTATCCCTATCTCTAACATGTGGATATCATCAGCTTAACTACTCAATGCATGGCATTAAATATTTTGTTTTCTTGTAACAATGCCTCACCACCAATTTGAGACATTGGCATCAAACAAAACAATTGAAATGCAATGAAATGAAAGATTTTAATTACATCCATGAGACCAACAGGTCTATGGGACCACAAGATAGTACCAAACCGCCTTAGACCAAAGTGGGATTTTGACCTCTTTTAGGAGGTTTTTCCTCTGTCGGATGATCTGTGACATAATTTCACCCAAGCTCCTTATTATGTTTTCCTCAAATAGTTCCACCATGGACCCACTAGTTAGGATTTCTGCATATTTGGATAAAATACCTGTGAAGTTAAGACATTGGAGAATGAAGTGTGTTTCCATCTCAATCGCCCTTGTATTTCAAATTACACTACATACCTTAAGATTTTTGACCTCTGATTTCCCACATACATATCTCTCACACGTGTCCAAGATCAAAATTTTCACTCACTGCAAACTTTCTAAGATTTGGACTTCATAACTATGTTTACTCTATTTTAAGACATGTTGAGAGGATCAATGGAATCATTCACCACATGTCTTTTATTATCATGTACACCTCGTAAATTTTTTGCATGCTAATATTGGACACCTGTCTAAGATAAGTGTAACTGTGTCTTTAAAACTTGTATAAATTGGTCTCCACATAAAAGATTCTTGATTCTACCTTACGTCAATGGAAGAAAATTTTTATCCATCAATGAAACCATGAACTACACAGCCTTAAAATTTTGATCTTTGTGCAAGGGTAAAACATTGTAAAAATTCGATGATAGAAAATTATGAAAAATATTGGTGTACTACACTCTGTGAGGTTTTGAGCTTTGAAAATTGGCATGTAAAATGTTAATAATTTTTTTTACTCTTAACTCACTGATCATGGACACTTGTCCAATATTGGTTTTTAGAATACCACAATCCTTTGATTTTTTTGTTTCTTGTGCAAGGGTCAAAACACTTTTTGATGTCTAACACATGTCACCAATAAGTGAAACTTAGTCCCGCCACCAAGTTTGATGTTTGTCTTAAGTTTTATGCCTTCATAGTGAAATATCAAAGTATTTGAACATCAACTAAACAATTTATAACTCAAACAACACATTCAACATGAAAAATATACAAATAATGGGGAGTACTAAAAGTTTCAGAGAAAAAAACATGTATGTGGAATATTCGGTAATATAAGAGGTATTTTATAATAGGAATGGTGTTTTGGGATGGGGTATTAAAAATAGAATATTAATAATTAGAAATTGAAAAGTGTATTATTTAGTATCCTATGAATGAACCTGATATGCCACAAATTTACTTAGTGAATCCCTCATGATTCAGGGACTCAGTCTTCTATGAAATTGAGGCTATTTTATTTAATCGGCTAAGATCACCTAGAGAAAAATAATATTTCACCTGAAATTCATTACCTTGGAAGTCTATATTAATATCTTGTTGAACCAAATTTTTCCCGTTTGTTTAATTGAAACATTTTTTTATGTCTTAAAATGAGGAGAAATGTAACAAGTGTCAAATAATATGTACCCATGGATTCCCCCTGTCACATACATCACTATGTCTAGAACATAATAAAATAAATACTTTATAGGAAAAATAAAACTATTACTAATGAATCCATGAAGGAGGATTACAAATAGAATTTTTATGTGACTAGAGTCCAAGATTCCACATGAGCAACAATGGATTTTAGAAGAAGTATTTTCTTCTTCGTTGTTGGATTGAAAAGTAAATACAACATTACATTTGGTTTTGCTTCTAAACATAGAAACTAGATGTCCTTCATCAAATTTAATTGTGTATTTTCCTCTATTCAGACTATTCATGAATTGTTTCAAATTCCATCATTTTTTCAAACTTTTTAAATATTTTAACTTCCTTCAAACTTCATGAGCATTGCAAGTTATCAGAAGAATGTGATTTTATATTTTAAATATACTATGTTTCATTGAATTGTATTGTAAATTTGGGCTCTTCGAATTTCTACAATTAATTTTTTTTGCAAGATTAAGTAGAGCATTCAAGATTCATTTTTAGGCCCATGATAAGACCAGGTAGAGGCATTCATAGAGTCTTCTTCACCACCACATACAAGAAAAACTTTTTATATGTCTAAATATTTCACGCTTTTTCCATTTCTCAACATGCCTTCAAGTTTTTCATGTACAACCATGAACATGAATATATATTATCCCTAGTACCAAAAAAGACACAAAATAAAGGATAACGCAGGTTAGTTTTCGAGTGGCACTATTTTGAGGGGGAAAAGAAGTGGATATTCTATCTCACTAGAAAGCTTGAAGATCTTACATAAATCCACGGGTTGTTGTGGATGGGGAAGCTAGTGCAAATGATGGAATAGTGTGGATAAGATGGATGCATTTGTAAAGTCTCCTTCACCACTGTCTGCAAATAAGGTATTTTTCATATGTATTAATCATTCACACATCTTACCTTTTCCACCACACCCTCCAAATCATCATCTAACTTCTATTAATATTTAAAACAACCATGAACATGAAAGAATATATTACAAAATCGTTAAAATATACAATTAGAGAAAAAATAAAAGAATATGATGTGTTGTATCCATAGAAAAAATATTATGTGGTAGGAAATATTAGACTAACTTGAACAATGTCAACGGTCAATTTATTTTGATAAATATATAGATGCTCAAGTAATCCTATTTTAAAGCACCAAATGTGGTAGGACACATCATACCAACTTGAAAAATGTACTAACTTCCTTAATATATTAACAAGACTCTTTCACTCCATTCATTTGGATAAGGAGAAGAAATGTGGAAGCTAAGATCAAGATCAATCTCATAAACATTCCATGCGTTTATTTTCTATGAATAATCTAGGATGAAAAACCTAAATGTGGGTATTGCACCTAGACTAATAGAGGAATTATGTATGATTTTTTTGAAATAATAACCTATGTTTTTATTCTCACAAATAATTTTTTCAATGATAAGTATAATATTCACTCTTGAGACCATCCTCAAAATTTTTGGCTTGGATCACAATCCCATCTCCCTTATTTTTAAAAAATGTTGTAAGACCTTAGAAACTCCATTCAAGATTGAGTTGATGTGGTTCAAAGAACTAAATTTAGAATATAAAATTAAATAATGGTGGAACAAACCTTCTTGTAGAGGTATTTCTAAGATTTCAATATTGACCTTTGAATTGAAAAACGCTAAGAGAAAACTCAAAACCTAGAATAAAGTGGATTTTTGTAAATAACTTCAAGGGAAAAAAGTTTGATGAAAATAAATAACCAAAATTCAAGATGATATTCAAAGAAAGATTCGAAAACATTTCTTCCATTAAATCAGAAAATCGAATACTTTTAAAATATGAAAAAGTTATGGAAAATGAGGAAATTGTTTGGTGCCTGAAATCCATGGAAAATTGGATAAAGGAGGGTGCATAAATCCACATTTTTTTATCAATCTGCATCAGTTAAGATAAATTACAATAGAATTAAAAAAATTAAAACTCAGTAGTTCGGCCTCTACTAGGATCTTTATGTCAATAATATCTTCAATAACCACAACGTTGTAACCCTTTAAGAAAAGACTATATTTTTTTATTTTATCCCTTCTATTGTTATAGTTGTTTAACATGATGAGTTACTGAAACACATCTCACTAGAAGAAATTGAAGAAAAAATTAATAACATGGAAAAAGGTAAATCTCCAGGTCCTAATGAGTTCCCTTTGGATTTCTTTAGCTCCTTTTGAGACATAATCAAAATTGACATATGTAAAGAAGTTAAAGAATCTCTGAAATCGAAAATAAAGCTAAAAGAATTGAATTGCACATTTTTTACTATTATGCCAAAAAATCTAGATGTATAGTCTATGGAATGTTTTTCGACCAATAACACCATTAGTGTATATTATGACATAAATTTTTTTATAGCCTAATGTGTAGTTGTATTATACACTTTACGAATAATGCACGTGTGCATGTACATCATTATCTATATTTATTTATAATAATTTATTAAATAAATAAGTCATTTATAAATAAGAATATCTTTAGTGGTTATCCTTAAAATGGGATTTGTTTATTTAAATATTTATAATAAGATGGATGACATAGATGAATATTAAAGAGGTTCATTGTATTATTTTAGTGAGGAGGGGCACTAGCCCTCCCTCATATTTGAGCTTGATTTTATGACATATATTATACCTTGATCATATTTATGTTTATATTGCTCTAATATTTCACATGTATGAAATGAAATTGTGGGTGATAGTATTGAGGTTAAAAGATGCCTGATATTTGTAGCCTATCATAAATTTGTCTAATGAGTTATGCAACATAGTTTCTAAAAGCATTACGAAAATAATTATTGGTCAAAGTTGGCATGCTCCATGATGAAACCATATTAACACATAGTTGTAGTCAATGTGGTTATGTTTAGGGAATAATTGAAATTTATAGATCAAATAATAAAGATGCATTAATGTAATGAAATTAGCTGAATATCATGAGAAATAGTGACAATGAAGAGATGATCAAAATATGGATAGGAATAAACTTGTTCGATTTTCCAGATTGGGAATAGTCTTATTCATAGTCTTAGAAATTTTTCTTCAAAAGAAAGATTTGTATTTTTGAAATTTTCCTAATTATTGGGGGTGGTTAGTCCTTAATTGTGTTGAGTAGATGTTGGAGTATTGGGTGCATCAAATCCAACACACGAATATCGAAGAGAGAGAATAATTATGAGGAGCTGAAGCACCACATGAAGGAAGAAGCCCATGCATAAAAGTCATTCAAAAACTTTGGTATCTTTCCCTTTTGTGTAAGAGGAGAGGAAATATTAATTTGAATAACTTAGCTTCTTTGATACCTTCCATAACCCCATGGAACACAGGCATAACTTAGTTTTTTTTATTCATGAATAACTTGTTTTATCATATTTTATTATATGGTGCTGCAACTGTAGCACATGTGTAGCATAACCCAGGTAGAAAAATACACCTGAATGAAATGCCTCCTAAATAGTTGAACCCGCTTTGGATATAGTTACATATCCAAATTGATAAATTGGTATATAGTAAAATGAGGAGATGCTATGGTTATAGATTTTTGTGCTGATTTTAGGACGAATATTAGCGAAATAGCATAGTTCCCCCGTAACGTTCTGTTTATTAATTAAATTAAATTCTCGCCTCAACCTTACTTTCAAACAGATATAAAGGAAAATTGATTTTCATATAATTCGATATGGATTGTCCTCATCTATTGAGAATAGTTGGAGTTACAATTAATTATTTAATTATTGATTTTATATTAAAATATTATAAATTTATATTAATTTTATTTAATTATTTTATATAAAGGATTTTTCCATGTTAATGTTAGGCAATTATGTGAGTATAAATGTCAGTGTTTGTAAAATTCAATAAGTTTGAGATGGTCTGTATGCGCTACAAGTAGATTTTTGATGTGGCGGTGACAGTTACAAAACAAGTGGATTTTTTAAAACTCGACATTCCACGTATTCTTACTCTCAATCTTATGATATCGGCCAAAGCCATCATAATGTTGAACGCCATGCACTTCATCCACATCGAACAAATTGTTGGATAATAATATTACATGGTGAAAGGAGAGAGTGAGACTTAGGCGCGCACCCAAAATTTAAATAAGTTTGAGATGGTATGTGCCATAAGTAGAATGTGGTGGTGACAGTTATAAACAAGTGGATTCTCAAAAATTGACATTCCACGTTTCCTCTCTCGGTTTGTCATTCACGTGATGGATCAGCACATAGCCATCAAAATTTTGCCAAGCCATTTATCTCACATCGACACTTAGCAAGAATCACATGACGAAGAGAGAGAGCGACACTCAGACGCGCACCAAAGACAAATGAAAATTTCAATAATTTTTGCTCCACATACTGTACAGTACTTATTAAAGCTGATTTTTGAAAATTGGCATCACACGTTTCCTCTCTTGGTCTCACTCATGCACTTCAATCCTCTGTGTCGAATCACATGATGGATCAGCCATAGCCATAAGAATGTTAAATGCCAAGCCATTTATCCAGGTTGACATACAATAATGTTGGATAAGGATATTTTCATGATGAAGAGAGAGAGAGAGAGAGAGAGAGATCAGGCATACACCAGAGACAAAGGAAATAGTTCAATTATTGCGAGTATGTAAGGCTCACACTTCTCTGTAGGAGTGCAAGTACTTCTCAAACGGATCATATTCACCTTTCAAGTAATGAGTCAGTACATCAAGAGAACCCAAGAAGGCCTTGTTTCTAATTCTGATGCAAGTTTGACATTTGCTCACACTTCACAAGAGTGAGTTCCACTTTCACTCAGTAAATTTTCCTGAGGATTCAAAAGGAAAAGTTCACAGATACAGTATGTTCTCTTCCTTTCTTTTGAAGTGACGTATTCAAAATCCCAATGGTCACAGTGTGATCCTACATGTACTTAGGGCATTTGTATTTCCTAACACATGTCAAAATTTCTGGTTTCAAGGTCTCAAAGTGCTAGTTAAAATTTCATAGTGATTCACCCTAGGTCAATGTAAATTCTACAGTACAACATCTCATCAATTACATTTTGGGACGAGTAACGCGTATCCTGGAAATGAAAATACACATGGCATACATACATGAATACCACCAATCATTGTAAGGCATGGCCATGTACTTTTTCCTTACAAATATTTTCACATGGTTATCAAGGAGTCTCAATAAGCATTGAGTTAAAATTTATGGCTAGGATTTTTGACCCTAGGCTGAAAAACATGGGTAAAAGTCACATAAAAACATGGAGCTCATCATATTCAAAAAGTAGGCCTCACTTGGCATGAAAAATCCTAAGATCTCTACATCCCTTACCATGGAATGGAGCAAGTCCAAATTTCTAAAGTAGCAAAATAATGGTAAGGATTTTTGTCTTGTTCATTAATAAGCATTCTAGTTCAATCCTGGTCAATAGTCTCTTGTAAGTGGAATGCAACTCGAAACAAAGAGAATGTCTATCAGGCTAGAGCCATCTATTTGGCATGAAATACATCTTCATCTCTTCTCCCTTACCAAAAAAAGCTTTTAAAGCCAATTCTTTTCATGCCATGTGGTTAGTCTATCAATATGACAAGGATCTTTTGTCTTAATATAAAAGCCTAGCAAAAACTGACCAATACATTAGTAATTTTACAGACTCGAAACAAAGAACTTGTAAATCAGGCAGAGCCACTATTCGATGAAGGTCTATCACTTGGGACTCGTAAAAGAGGCCCATCATCTTGTCAAATTAGGTTAGAGACATGGATGCTCAGAACCACCTGCAATAGTCAAGCCTACTCATGTGAAGACCATCACTTAGTTTCTTGCCAAATGGGTGCAATGCACACAAATGCTAAGGATCATAAGCATAGAAGTACATGGAATTATTGGATTTAATGATGGCAAGAACTCTGCAATTTAACCATAGAAGATCCTTGGTACGGGCCCAGAGATTGCCAGATCACACAAAGGAAACTTTAAAGTATGGAATTATCAAAAGAGGTATTGAGACTTAGTTACCTTTGGCTTGATGATGTAATGTTCAAGATGTAGTCAATTCTTTCAGAGGCATCCATCATAGGGTTCTTCAAAGAAGAGCAACATTTAATGTCCACTGCTGAATTTTCTGGATTGATCTATCAATTCCAATAAAATTTTCATAAGAATATATCAGAGGAAAATGAGGTAGAAGCATCCAAAGTCATTGAGATTGTTTCTCAGACTAGGAAAAATGTCCAAAAAATAGAGATCTTGAAAGAAATCGCGGGAAAGGCCATGGCTACCCAAAAGACCTTATTGGATAAGGTTCATATACACTTCAGGAAGCCTATTGTTGACCTTACAAAGTTGGTCAGGAATTAAAAAATTTGTAAAGAACCCTTCATCACTGCAGGGAAGAGACCAACCTCGGCCGACCCAGTCTAAGAGGAATCTACACCGGTGGGCCCAGTCTAAAAGGATCCCATAGTCAAGCAATAGCCTCAATGACTCCTAAAGATATTTTATATTTTTTGACATGTTTTATTTACCCATTGTAATGGGCCCAGTCTAAAAGGATCCCATAGTCAAGCAATAGCCTCAATGACTCCTAAAGATATTTTATATTTTTTGACATGTTTTATTTACCCATTGTAATCATCCTAAAAGTAATTATTTAAGATATTTATTGAATGACCAGTTGTTTGTAATATTCTTTGATCTATTGCATTCATTTTTCAAATTGGGTTGTAAAGGAAGGCCCCGAATTGTATAAGTAGGCCTACCTCCATTATAAATAGATGGGGATGTTATTTGATAAATGAATGCCATCTAGTTTTAAATTAACTCATGTTAGGAAATATAGTGTTAACATGATTATTTACGTGTGAGTAAATAATAGTTACATATGTTAAATATACCATATGATTAATATGGTAGTGCAGATATATTGTTTAGTAATATATTGTTATAACAATATATTATGATAGATTATTTTTGTATTGTTATACCCGTGAATAATATTCCGGGTTATTTATTGTAACATCTCCCTATTTATTAGGAGGTGGTTTGGCTATGTAATTGGCTATATAATAGCCATGAATCATGCTGTGTAAAGATAATTAGATCATGCTGTGTAAAGATAATTAGAATGAAATATATTATTATTGTGTCCAATTTGAATGTTTTTGCATCTCTAATTTATTAGAAACTCAGACCAAATTGTCATTTGGTATTAGAGCGAGCTGTGTCAATATTTGTGAAAGCAATTATCATTTGAATCTATCAAGGGGCATCTTGGTTGTACGAATGCCCAACAGATGAAAAATCATATCGGGGTGTAGTTACAGGTAGGAAATCAGGCACAGAAGCGAGACTAGAGGAGCTAAGCATTAATATTTTGTGGTGCACACAGATAAATTCAGCAAGAGAGTGATTTTTAATATCTAAGACCACGTAGTTACTACGTGAGTGAAAATAGATATATTGTTTTGAAGTGGATTTGAGTGTAGTCTGTCTGTGGTCGAGCTCCTTGATCCGGTTCACTAAGGAAATAATGTTTGGGCGAAATATTTTTGGGTGATTTATTCCCCTGCACTTATTTGGACCTGATCTAGATCTCTGTGGATCCATGAACCCTGCAACTTAGTGAAATGTTTCTTAGATGCATTTGATCTCACTACAGGGCTCATGAGATTTTCTAGCAATTTGATATTGTCTCCAACTCTCCCCGTAGCAAAAGGCTTTGCAACTTGTGCATCACTCCAAATTTAGTGAGATCTAAACACCTATGAGGATAATTAGCTAGACTCCACTGGTTGATGCAACTCAATGAATGAGAGATAATCCATGTTTTTGCATGCAGCGGTGTAATTACTTAATGTAGTTGCATACTCTTTAATTGCCACATATTCCATAGTATCCATACTTGTACAACTTGACGCCATGCATCTAGCTTGATGGTCATTTTCTATTCCCTCATGCATTGTTATATTTTTATCAAATTGATTTGCAGTACTTTACGTTGGTCTTGATTTACATTGGAAATCATGCATGCTTGTGTTGAGATTTGAATCGTGCTTCATGGTATCTCAGCCTTCTATGAAATACAAGTCATTTCCATCCAAATAATTTCATCTCCACTCTCTTTCTAGTCGGGAGTGATCACACCGCCCAACCTCATTGACATCCTCTGCCTACATTTCTTTCTAGTCGGGAGTGATCACACCGCCCAACCTCATTGACATCCTCTGCCTGCATTAGTTTTGGTACCCAGCTGCTTCCATATTTAATACACCTATTATTATATTCTTGGTTTAAGCATTGTACAACAATGACGTTGGTTGGAAGTGTTGAGGAAAATCAGAATTAAATCTTCCCAATCTATCTATTTGAAAGGAGGGAAGAAAAGAATAATCACAATGTGGAAACAGTTGAGTGACATGATCATATTTTTTGAGTAAGCAGTATCATTGAATGGAGGATGGAGGCACAAGAGGATGGAGGTCATTCAGTGACCTCTCGTCAATCGCCAACGATGGGCCGCATGAAGCTGTGGTGGCAGTGTGTGTGTGTGTGTGTGTGTGTGTGTGTGTGTGTGTGTGTGTGTGTGTGTGTGTGTGTGTGTGTGTGTGTGTGTGTGTGTGTGTGTGTGAGTTTTCTTTCATTTTAGAATTGCAGTTTGTTGTGTGCAGTATGATTTCAGAGTTCCTATTTTGGATTGAATAAGTGAAATGTTCACATTGAGGGGGGGAACATGGTCTCATTGTTCCATTTCCATTATGTTTTATTGTCTAGTTTTGAAAGCAGTATTTCCTACATTATTCCCTTTTGTAGTGACATTGTATAATATTGATCAAAAAGTATTGTAACAATCATGATGTGAAGGTTTTTGGTAAACCAGGAAAACCAATTGTAAGGTTTTTGGTAAACCTGTAAAACCAATTGTGTAAGGTTTTTGGTAAACCTGTAAAAACCAATTGTGTAAGGTTTTTGGTAAACCTGTAAAACCAATTGTGAAAGGTTTTTGGTACACCTGCAAAACCAATTTGGTAAGGTTGTTGGTAGAAGCCGGAGAAAACCATCAATGTGCGTTGGCACATGTTTGAGTTTTGTGTAAGCCCAATGTTGCACATTTGCGGAGTTGATCATGAGCACACAGAGGTGGCACGCTACAATCAAAGAATGAGATTTGTTTTACCATGTAAACACTAAGGGGGTAATGTTAGGAAATATAGTGTTAACATGATTATTTACGTGTGAGTAAATAATAGTTACATATTGTTATATATTAAATATTAGGTTTGAAAGTATTTTGTTATAATTTATTGTTTCAACAATATATTATTCTTAGAGTTTGTTATACCCGTGAATAACATTCTGGGTTATTTGTTGTGACTCCTTCCTATTTTATAGAAGGTTGATCTGCTGTTATGATGGCTATATAATAGCCTTATGTATTGCACTAAAGAGGTGTGTGAATTAATATATTATTCTGTGTGTTGTACCTGTGCAAGTCTGATCCAAAATTTATACTCTCCACTTCCACACGATGTTTTTGTTTTCCCTTCAACAAAAAAATGTGGTTTTTTTAGTGCTTAGACGAAACAAAGATAGATTTTTTTTTTGTTGTATGAAATGGAAGAGCTAATGCAACAAAAAAATTCGAGCATATGTTTGCGTCTTATTATGCCAAATAAAATTTCACTACGGGAAAGACCTTCTTAGCGGTTCCCATAGCTTTATCCTCTCCCAATTCATTGTTCTCCCTCTAACCCCCTCTTCTATAACCATATTCCTCCTTCTACGTTTTGGTCCCTCAAAATCAACTTCATCGTAAACTTCACATTCAACATTCACAACGCACACTTCACGTGTGATTGCTAGTTTATTCTAATGGTGGGATCATTGGATAAATTTTTTAAAAAATCTAGATACTTTCAAATGAAAAATGATAATTTGATCAGAGAATTTGGTTTCTCACATGCTAAATTATTTGATGACACGATTTGCACCAAACTTGTAAGAACTAAAGACACAAAAATATTAGGGAAATTATAAATTGGTGTTAAATGACATCCAAGAAAACTAATCAATAGTTTAGAATGTAATATATATTGATCTATATTTTCCCTTGAAGGCAACACATAATTAAAGTTGTTATCAATTTCCAAATAGTGGTGTTGACAATTTTTTCACTCGTGTAAAAATGGGCAACTCAAAAATTTGTTTACAATGGAAGGAATTGATAAAATGGACCTAACTAGGGGGATGCATTACAGCTTTATTGTGTTTTCAGTTGTAGTAATTAACTACATGTAATCTGTAGCTATGTTTTCTGTTACAAATTGTAACACCTCACATATCATGTCATTCCATATTCATCTTCAATAAGAAAACACAAAAGCCCCGAAGGAATAATGCATTGCCTTGATGAAGTCAGGAATCACAACTTAGGTGAAATGTTAGATTCAGGAACAACAAACAGAGTTACAGTTTACAAGAAAAGAGTTCATTATTGAAGTTACATGTACCTCAAAACTCATTATTTCTGCATGTTTAAATACATTTAATTATGTGATTGAGTTATTTATTTCATTATACAATCAATATCCATCATCAAAGTTGAATGAATAAAGAAGTATACAACTCAGTTACAAAAATTAATGTTATTTATTCATGAAGAAACACAATGTTTCCCACACAAGCCATGGGATGTAACTCATAACTACCAAAGAAAAAAAATGCATAGTGCATAAAATTTAAAGTAAAAGAGTATAGAAGAAACCCATCATTACCTTGTGCTTCTCTTTTGGTCTTCTTCACTTCAGCTCCAGCTCTATCTTTTACCCATCTCTCCCATAGGAGTCACAATGTACTTGAAAAATGAAAGGAAGAAAGGCATCAATATTTGAGCTCAAAGTTTAGATCTATACCCATATACTATCTAACTACATGCAGATGGATTTCTAAAAATAATAAGTCACAAGGTACATCATATACAGATACATAATTGATAAGAGCAGTATTCTACATCAGCACATATGATTCCCATAATCATTACAAAAGTAGAAAAGAAAATAAGAAAAAACTATGGAACATAAGAGAGACCAAAAAGTCTAAATATTTTCTACCTAGTTTATCTAAATGTGCAGGTACATGCAAGAAGAAAGGAATAAACACTAAGTGTTTTGTTTACATAATTTGAAATGATTATTGTACAGAAAGGAAATACATTATAGCAAGTTGAATCTACATGAAGTACATATTTATGATCTGTATCAAAGAATGAATAAATGAAAATATAGCTTGACCAAAATACAAAGTATAATACAACGATCAATATTGTTGACACTGAATAAGAAGTGAGGAATGCACACAAGATAAAAGTGCAGATAGTTATTTTAGATCGAAATCTTTTTTCATCAGCTTCATTAGAAGATCTAACTGAAAGGGTCATACATTGGAATAACTTGGAGTTAACCAACCTCTACACATTGCATACCCATTGAAGAGCTATAGCTACAAGAGATACCATCCAAAGTATGATACAAAATCTAAGTACATGTGAATGAAATATTCAGTAGCTCAGCAAGCTACAAGATAGAACAAGTTCATTCAAGGTAAGTGCAAAAAAATAAACGATATATAATTTCAAGTAAGTCACTTTCATGAGAACAAAATCTATCAAGTGAAGTTTTCACATGATGGAATTTCTATCTTATGCAATCAAAGCTAAAAGATTGCAAAGTTACGTACTGTAAAGAAACCTTCAAAAGGCCTATTTCAAATTTCATAATGACAAGAGAATATTATCACTCTTCAAAAGTTACTAAGTGACACAGATAGGAGTATTTCTTCAGGACATATTAAAGATAAATGCACTAAAAATCTATGTATCAGTATGTGAGTATCAAAATGATTCAGAAGTGAAGAAACACTAAAGGATTTTCTAGTAGAGGTAACATCAACGACATACTATACTAAGTTGATCAGACTAGATTTACAACTTAGAGAACAAATTTTTATCAGGTTAGAATAACACTAGTACTAGGATTACTATTAAAGAACATGGGATATCAAATTGAGATGCCTTCAAGCATAATGTATAATAAGATACATAGGACTGTAGGAAATCACTAACAATTGCAAGAGGTTTTGCCTGATCACTAACAGATATTGCAGCTATACAATCTAACAGATATCAGTTTTGATCAGATTACAGTCATTTTAAAATGAAATATATTTTATTACATGGCTGGGAGAATTTTACAAGAAAAAACAAGTTTCTACAAACGAATACAGTATCCAGAAAGAGTTATGCATTCATGTCTATAGAGGAATTCAACCTATAGAATGGATTGGTTTGTGCATAAGAAGCATATGCTACAAAACTAATGCTTTGTGCAAGACAGAATAGGAAAAGGATGCTACTTTCTATACAGAATATGAGATCAAGTGATGCACCTTAAATCAGAATTCAACAAGACTCACAAATGCTCCATATGCAATGAAGTAGCTCATCAACCTATCTCATAAGATGTGCAATGACAAGAATTATTTTGTTATCTAAATCAATAACTTACAAAGAGCATAATTAAATGAGGCTATTAGAGTCTTGTAAGGTTCACGATGCAAATGTTTAAGATACAAGAAATAACAAATTTGTAAGCATTTAAATCTAGTACAACAAGCCCAACACAAAATTGTACTGATATATAGAAAATATCACTTGTGATCAAGGTTACAGTCTGAGGGAATTCCTACATTTTATAGAACATCTTTTACTAATGAATAACGTTTTGGATACAATAGGTGTAGATCAAGTCAAATGTTCCAGATACAAGGAAAGAGAGATAACATACAAAGTGAATACCTGAATAGATAAGTACATAAAGAAGGTCCTAAGAATAGATAAATTTCAACTCTCCTTTTCTCATATAAGGTAAAGCTCAATTGTTATCAAATGATAAGGTCTCCTAGTTGGTTTTGGATACACTTTTATGCTTCATTCTGACTCATGATGCTTTACCATTTCAAGGTTGCATGCAGTGCAGGCTCTTCTCATTATGGCACTAAGAAGAAATAGAGCTTGTGAAGTCCATGATAGTGGTGCACAAGCCTCTATGGATGCCTTATAAAATTGAATTAAGTTCTAGGTTTTCAAAGTTTCACATGCCCTCGGGATTTTATTTCTACCTCATTACAGTGTTCCCTAAGCCATCAGTTGGATAAAATAATGCACATCCTGCTTCCATACTTAATCTTTCACAAGATATAAAATATCAATCTTTTTGAATAGCATCAGGATATCACCCTACGTATGCACAATTCTCTCTAACTTATGGAAATCTCAGCAAAATTCCATTAGTTCCACATGCCATGATTCCTATGTTGTTTCGCATTCCGCACCTCGCTTTCTTTCCTTCTTCCTGCACACGTGCATTCTTGGCAAAATACAAGCATCAGCTTAGCCATGAAAAACAATAAAGGAAAGAATAGAGCTACATCTTATGATCAGCTCAAGTGTCCAAAGCAAATTGAACAAATTACACAAGATAAGTAACAGAAAAAAAAAAGGGCATAAATTCTTGGAATGCCCAAAGGGTTTCCACATTCGACACCTTTTTTATTATCGATTCTCAATACTGTCGACTGACATTATGGATATATTATAGCTTCTTTGATTTAGCAATGTTAGTAGATATCAGAGATACTGAACTGGTATTGATTCGATTCCGTATATGATGCATATGGACCATTAGAGACGTTTGATGTTGATATTGATATACTGTTGACATGGTTATTTATCTATATCTTTGACATGTGATATATTTAGTCATATTGAGTAGACCTTTGATAATTGGATTAATGTTGTGATCGTTTTGACATGGATGAAATGTGGAATAGAAATGTGCTAGAAATTGTAAGTGATATCGTATTTGCATAGATGATATTAATTTGTATATAGTTGATTTTAGATTTATATCTCATATTTTGGCATGGATGTTTTAATGTGGCCACGAGGCCGAATGAAAGGTATTCTCAGTTTTGCAGGTATATTATATTCACAGCAACATCAGGGGGATTGGAGACCAACCACATCGGAATTTGAGAAGAATTCAACTAGGGTCAGCATGGCAACATGTAATGTTGTGTATGTGTTAGAAATATTGGTTAGGGGAAATTATGACCAAGGGGTCATGTGTTGTCTTGTTTTAATTCGGATATTTTTATAATGTTAGTATGTGTTTTCTTTTAGTAATGAAATCTACTTGCTTTATTATTTAGATTTTTGGATATATGTTTACCCCTTTATTATTCATGGGTTGTAGTGTCCTAATTAAGCTAATTCCCAAATTTGTCCTAAACTAATTAAAGATGTGACCAAAAAGGAGTTCATTTATTAGAATTGATTTACTCTTGGATTTTATGTTGAGTGTTGTATGCTTGATGTCTTGAGTGTAATACACTCTACCCTTCATGGGGAAACTCGAATTTAGCCTTAGAGGCCAAATTTGGAAGCTTATGGGACAAGTCAAACTTGTCCCACACCTCTTAAATGTCTATGCCAACCCCTACCTATGGGTTGGGGGGTCAAATTTAGGCCATATTAGGTGTTTTGGGAAGATAAAAAGGTGAAATGTTAATTGCATTTTCTTTCAAATATTTAATTTTTTCCTTTGGGAGAGTTGGCTTATATGGAGTGTGCAAGTTTCTTGTCATTCCTTCAACCACATATTAATTGTGCATTGGAATATGAGGTTGACCAAGTGATGTGGAGTGGAGAGAAAATGAGGTGGCATCCTACTTGGAGCCACATCATCCCTCCTCTCTCCTTTCCCTATTTATTGAAATCATATTGCTTGTTTGGGGGTTCCTTGATCATTTTAGTCTCTTGAATTTTTGAGAGTGAGAGGATTTTTGGGAGAGCTTGTGGATTTTTGGAGCTTTGTGGATGCTTGAACTTGGTTTTTGGAGGAGCTTGGAACTTCATACTTGGAACAAGCTCTACCATGGAGAGGTAGGAGATTCACCTTAGTTTAAATTATGTTCTTTTTATTATGTGTTCATATGGTTGTGTTGAGTGTTGTTTTCCCTTTGGAATGCTTGTTGGGTGTGGGTAGATTGCATCCTAAGCTTTTGTTGAGTAGGAGGAGACTATGGGGAGTTTTCATGTAGGGAGGCATAAGAAGTTTACCCTTTTGTGGAGGGAGTTTGGGTTATCACTGAATGCTTCACAGTTTCACCCCTGGATGTTGATAAGAGTATATTTCTAGTTTGATCACTCTAAGCATCCAGTGTGATTCGGATAACATGGGTACTATCTCCAAGTTGTGGGACTTGCTACTTGAGATAGACCTCCTAGAGAAAGCTGGTTCTTGCTCCTAAACTACCTGCCACAATCTACTCTAATGCAGGAGAAACTAGCTATTCTAACCTAAAATTCCAAGGGACCAGAGAGAGAGAATGCATAAAATGAAAGCCTACACTAAAGCGGTGATACACCAGAAAAAGAGGGTGTGAGAGTAATATCCAAATGTGTGAAATACAGAGGAAAAGTGCACACTAGAAGAGGTGATGACAGTTCACCATAACCCAACAAAATGCATTCACAAAATATTCCAAGCACACACAATGATAATGAATTCCTGCAAGAAATAATAAATAGACACAATATACTTGTAGAAAAGATTAAAGGGGCAAGAAGAATGCAAGGAAACACAGCAGGGGAAGATTCTATCCACAAACTGATATTTTATTGCTTCATGATATGCACAGTTCAATCTATTACAAGATAAGGGCCTGGATCACCATGCAAGGAGTCCACAACAAGGGCCTGCAACACAATGGCTTCACAAAGAAATTTTTATAGAGCTTTGTTACCCAAAAACTCTCCTCCTGATTACAATGAGCCCAACACTTCAATTTATAGAAAAATGAGAAGGAAAAGAGAAGGGAAAATGGAAATCCCTAAAATATTGTCCTTCAACCACCTGTAAGAGGCATTAACTATTGAGTGGAACCTGGCTTATACATTACTTGCAAAATTCTCCCCATACTGTCCCATGTGCTGCAGCAGAGAAAGAATGATGACCATGCCTCTTAATTGCACTCCCAGCTACCAAATAAACACTGTTCTGAACCCGGCCACGTTTTTATAAAAAACTCAGTCAATTTCTCATCAAATCTGGAATTTCTTGATTTTGTGTTGCATCAGACTCGGAACCACGATTCCAACGGTACCAATTTTGTGCAATTTCGTTGAGAAATGCAAAAGTTATGGCCTTCTGAGTGCGGGGCAGCTATTTTGGGTCTATGCAGGCGATTTTCTGTCATTTGACGGGAATGAGCATTGATTGACTGGAGCCGAATATGTTTCTTTTATTTTAATATATCTACCCTCATTAATAAATCAATTTTTTGTTATGCATAGGACATTGTGCTTGTTCCAGAAAGTCCAATTTTATGAAAATCGGAGCTCGGAGTCAAAAGTTATGGGCCGTTTGAAGTTTCCGGATCAAACATTGACTTTTCCTCCTGTGACACATGTCATGATTTGATAGCGGCTCCTCGGCTCCATTTGTCTCTGTCCCATTTGATTAGTGCTATCTTGTCTCAACGGCCGATCCCGGTTTGGCAATAAATTTGTCCCAGTCGTCTCAATGCATCTTTGTGCTACCTTCGAGCTCGATTTCGGCCGGTTGGCCGGTTCACCATTTTTTGTTCCACTTGCACCCATTTGCCATTTTTCGGACTGCCTTGCTGATTTTCGGCCGTCTTCGCATTGCATTGTGCCCGTTTGTATCATTTGCTTTCGGACCATTTGTTCCCTTTCGGCCGAACCGGCCGGTTCGAAGGTCACTTTTGGTTCCCACTTGTCCCATTTATTTTGGACTGCCTTGACTGAAATTTCGGCCAACACGGCCGGTTCGGGCACACTTTGTCCCCAAACGTCCCAAGCATTGTATTCAGCAGTTAGTCAATTTTTTACTCTTTGCCAGTTCGGATTTCGCGCCCATCCGCGTACTTTTGTTCCATTTTTCAGAACTGCATCTTCGGACTGTTTGTGCTGATTTCGGCCGATTCAGCCGGTTCGCGCTTTTTTGTCCCACACGTCCCAGAGGCTTGACCTTGAGCTGGGACTTAGCCAATTTTCACGATTCCTTTGTCCTGGTTCTAAACCTATTTGCCTTGGAAATGCAACCTTTTATGAATCGCATTTTCTCAGAACTTACTCTCTTCCTCTTGGATAGGGCCAGTTAAACAAGGCTATGAGGGGACCCTAGAAGTTATGACCTTTTCGCCCTGAATCAATATAATTGCTTGCATGTTATCAAAGTTACCTTGGAGGGTTGAATTTTGGATATTTTCTATTGATCCGAAAGTAGGATATTACAGTGCCCCACCTGAGTTTGAGGAATGCTTTCATTCTCCTTTTGTTCTTGATTATGAGGGAGGCATAAGAGTTTATGGAGGTATAAGGGGTACTTGAGGGAGGCATAAGAGTTTATGGAGGTATAAGGGGTACTTGAGGTAGGCATAAGAGTCTGTAGGGATTTGTGATATGCATTGGAGGCTTTTAGGTGGGCACCCATTCCCATTGGGAGGCATAAGTGGCCTCCCCATAGGTCTTGCTCTTTTGGCTTTTGTGATAAGCCTTGTGATATTGTTTTTTTGTTGTTTCTTCTTGTTAAGTTTTTTTTGTGTTTGAATGTGAATGGAATGGATGTGAAACTATTTGTTAAGTATTTTGGAAGCTTGTAGTTGCCATGAGTTGAAATTTTCTCCCATTGTAATGTGGTTGGGGCTCGAGGGCCAATGGAGAGGATGGCTTCTCCTCTCCATTAGATATGCTTGGTTGGGTGGAGAGCGTTGCCTCTCCCCCTATTTTTTTGTGAATCAAACAAATTCTTGGAGGAGACTATCTTGTTGGTTGTTTGGAGCTTGGAGTCTTGTTGGTGACCATTTGAAACTCCCTTAGTATTTTTACCCACTTAGAGTGGAAGAAATTGTAATAATGTATTTCATTCTTGTATTTACATTTTGTATGACTTCCCACATCAAGTGGAGAACATTGTATTTGATCTTGTGAAGAAACATATTGCATTTCATTGTGGCTATGGAAGTGTATTATATATTGAAAGGAAAGAAGAAAGATTTGTGTAAATAAGTGGTGAAATGGAAAAGAAAGTTTACTTTCCTTGTATTAGTGTTTTATTCCAAATATGTAATTAGGAAAAATAAATGGCCAAAATGGATATATAGTGCAAAAGTTAATTGGAAGTTATAGTGTGAAAATGAGTGTTTGCATTCAGATAGTTGTGAACTTGTAAATAAGAGAGAAGAAAATATAGACATTTCTAGAAGTTGAGCTTGCTTGTATAACAAACTTGAATGGAAAAATAAATTTATTTTAGCTATTTTGAATGTATGTACATTGTATTGAAATGAAAGAGAGAACAAGTTAGATTATATTGTAATTAGAAATTTTGGTTTAATAGTAAGGAAATGACAAATAAATGAAATATATTTATATTCCTTTTTGCTCTTGTAATGGAAAGAAGAATCTAATTAAACAAATGGAAAATTATTCTTGTAAGTAGATGAATTTTATTAGAATTGGAAATACTTTAAAATGAATAGATTTAATTAAGAAATGGATAAAAGAGCAATAAATCTCAAATCTGGAACTCTAAATGAAAAAAAAACTTAGAAAGCAATATTACATCTTTTGGTAACATTAAATTCTTGTGAAAATCTCAGCACTAGGGTTTTGTTTTTTGGAAATAGGACCGCTGCCTTGTGCAGAGTGGTGGTCCCATAACTGCCACTCAGGCTATGGTGGCAGTCTCAAAACCACCGCTCAGTAGGGTGACAGTCATGTGCTTGCCATCGAGGTAAGGCGGTGGTTTCACAACCGCTACCCCATAGGACGGAAGTCCCAAGACCACCGGTCTGCTCTGGGCGGCAGTCCTGGCACTTATGACAGAACTCCGCGGATTCATGCACATGTGCATGAAAATTAATTCGGTTGCTCAAATTTCTACGTTGTAAAATTTAATCTATAATTACCAACAAGCAAAACAATGAGAAATACCATGGATTTGAATAATAAAACATATAAAATGGTGGATCTAAAATTAGTCTTTTTCATTTATAACAATGGGGTAGGGTTTTCCACAAATCTAAAACCCAATACACAAATAACTTAGAATAAAATCTAGATTGGTAGAGGAAATCCCTCCCAATCCTTAAATGAAATAGATTCATAAATAAAACTAAATATAAACTAATCCTAGACTAAATCTTCATGTAGAATCCTCCATGGCTTCTCCCTCTTGTGCTTTCATGGCTTCCTCCTCTCCAACCTGTAAATTTAACAAAAAGGAAATAGACTAAATGAGAATAATAGAATGAGAAAAGGTTTTAATAAGATTTTAGGGCTAAGTTTGGAACCCTGGGATCTAGTGGTCAAGATGGATTTGATCCAAGGGTGGAGGATTGATCCTACCAGTTTAAGAAGAAATATATTTGAAATGCTTTAATTGAAATCCTTAAGGGTATGTGTAGATGGGTAAGTGGGTGACATTTAATTTCCTAGGGGTGTTATTTCCTTATCAATCCTTAGTATGTTGTAGGAATTTAATTAAAGGACCTTTAAACTATTAGGATAATGAAGCTAGAGTAATTAAGCATGTGGTCAACCATATTAAAGTTGAGCAATACTTAAAGAGAAGAAAATATTTAATTAAATAAATTAATCCTTGTTACCTTCCATTTGAATAATTCATTAATGGACCTTGGAGATAAATATGAACCTAAGTTAACCTTAACTAAACCTAGTTCTTCAATTGTGAAGCTGAGTTAAGTAGTGTAAGTTGAATTAATGAACCCTAAAGGTTAAGCACCCTTGTAACCCTGTTTATAACTTTAAAAAAATGTCACATTTTCAGGTTAAGTGTTAGGTTGAAGAGTGTTCTTAGAACATAATTTTTGTGGGTGTTACACTTGGTATCAGAGCCGTGGGTTCAAACCTTGGACCCTTGGGCACACTTAGAAAACATGAAACATGAACATGTAACCTAGTGAAAAATTAAATTCTTTTAATATAGAAAACCACAATGTCTGTTAATTGTATAGTTTAGAAAACATAGAAAAATGAAACAAGACCTAGAACAATGAACTAACTCTTGCCTTGATCTATGTAAGAGGCGCAGATCAGACAAGGGGTATTTTCACATAGACCTAGATATACCACCACCAGAGCAAGCTGTAGCAGCCATTTTACCTTATATTTTACAGACGCTTCAGGACGTTAATGTCACTATACGTAGGGAACCCTTGGGAGGATGATTTGCTAGACATAACATGAAGTCATCAGTAGAGGCACATGTATCCCCTCGACAGAGCGAGGAATATAGGGTAGAGAACTTCCATGTGGAGTCACCTCGGGCAGAGTCGCCACAGAGAGTACATGGGGAGAGGATCTCAGGTCATAAGGACAGGTCTCGGAGCCCTAGATAGAGGGAGGAGCATGTAGAGAGACCTAGGGGCCATCAGACATCATCTACAGACCATATCAGGGAGATCTTGAAGCTACAACCATCTCACTATTCGAGTGATACAAGCGGTTTTTAGGTAGAGGCCTAGTTGGTGAGCTTGAGTGGATGCTTCAAGCTTTATCCTTGTACTAGCAACATGAAATATCATGTTGTGATCCATATTCTGAGGGATGGAGAAGGAGGTTGGTGGAGGACTAAGGAGCAAAAGCTCCATGTTGACTCAGAGACAGTTACCTCGGAGCTATTTGAGGAGCATTTTAGGAGCAGGTATTTTCCCATGAGGTTTATACAACATCGGATAAACAAGTTTCACAACCTCCGTCAGGTATCAATGATTATAGCTGAATATAAGATTTGATTTATGGACATACTCCATTACATAGACTATATGCAGGATGAGCAAGTACAGATTCACAGGTTCATCTGGAGCCTGAACTTGGATTTGGGTGGTGCGTTACGCATTCACTACCCACAGACATTAGCAGAAGCCATGGAGAATGCCTATATTGTAGAGGAGACACGGGGAAATACACAGTAGGATAGAGATAGAGTTTAGGGCTACATCTAGCAGATGCAGGATGACAGATCGAGGGGGTCATTTCCTCCTCTATGTGGTGGAAATATTTTAGGGAAGGATTCATTCAGGCCACCATAGCAGCCACCTTAACAGCAAAAGCAGCAGTAGACCCACCCACCTTACAGACCTCCTCAGAGAGGATGGAGTCTGGGGCCTCATCCTAGGGGTCCCATCAGGACACAGGGTGCATAGAGAACTTAGTTAGCATGGGCTCATTAGCAGAGACCTCGGCAGTTTGTATCGGGATCATTAAGATCCATAACTTAGACCTCTAGAGTACTAGCTGGAGCTGCTTCCCACTAGAGAGGACCAGACAACTGTTATGGTTATGGTGTTGTTGGACATCATTAGAGAGATTTCCCACATAACCCTAGCAACAAGGGTAAGATGTAGATCTCAGAGCCTACTGTTGGAGATATGGCATGAAGCCATCAGATCTATGTAGTGGTCGAGAACCGCTAGGATGAACACCATAGTACCGTGATAGAGATGACATGTAGTATTGGTGGTATTTCTACCTCTATATTATTTGATTACAGTTCTTCTGTTTCTTTTATTACACCATCCTTAGTAGAGCGTTGCAGGCTGGTGGTAGTTAGGCAGGGTCATAGTTGGGATGTTGAGATGGCTTCTAGAGCCAAAATTTCTATAGAATTCTTAGTTAAGGAGTGTGTAGTGTATTTGGGACCCTTCACAACTACCTTGGATCTTCGAATCCTTCCATTAGGATCTTATGGTGTTATTTTGGGCATGGACTGGTTGTCTGCTCACAGAGCTAGAGTGGACTATTACCATAAGACTATTGCATGTACAAATGATCTAGGAGTAGAGTTAGTGATATCAGGAGTTAGAAGACCCTTTTCCATTTGCACCATCTCTGCTATGCAGCTTAAGCGGTGTACGTGATGGGGTTATTAGTTGTATGCTATTACAATTAGTTACAGATTAAAGGATGAGTCTAGTGGACCATCCCTTGATGACCATCCCATATTGAGAGAGTTTTCTGATGTGTTTCTAGGGGAGCTACCGGGGTTACCTCCCCCACATCAGATAGATTTCCACGTAGATCTGGTTCCGAGAACAGATCCTATCTCACAAGCACCTTATTAGATGACTATTCATAAGCTATGCGAGCTTAAGTTGTAGCTTGAGGACCTTCTGGAGAAGAGCCTAATCTGTCCTAGTGTATCCCCCGGGGTGCATTGATGATCTTCATGAAGAAGAAGGATAGATCTCTACGGTTGTGTATTGATTATCATCAGCTGAATAAAGTAACAATCAATAATCGTTACCCCCTTCCATGTATTGACAATTTATTTGATTAGATGAAGAGGGCTACAATTTTCTCCAAGATAGATCTTAAGTCAGGGTATCATCAACTCAGGATTACGAAGGTAGATATTAATAAGACTACCTTCCGTATGAAATATGGCCACTACGAGTTCACAGTGGTACCTTTCGGTTTGACGAATGCCCCCGTAGTGTTTATGAGCTTGATGAATGGGGTATTCAGGAATTTTCTAGATCACTTCGTGCTCATCTTCCTTAATGACATTATGATCTACTCACGTATGGATGAGGAACACGAGGAGCACCTTCACTAGGTTCTTCAGTGTCTTTGTGAGAAGCATCTTTATGGGAACTTGGTGAAGTGTGCGTTCTTTAAGACAAAGGTGCATTATTTGGGCCAAATAATTTCTGGGGAAGGTATCACTGTCGATCCTTCTAAGATCTGAGCCATCATGGATTGGCTAGAACCCACTAGTGTGACCTAGGTGTGCAACTTCATGGGTTTAGCAGGATATTATAGGAGATTTATCTAGGAATTTTCTCGAATTGTTCACCCCATCACTTCCCTTCAGCAGAAAGGGAAGAAGTTTGTTTGGTTAGATAGATATGAGCAGGCCTTCAGTACATTGAAGGAATGTCTCACGATAGCACCGATTCTTGCAGTGCTAAATCCTCAGGGTGAGTTCTACGTTTGCACATACGTGTCTTTGGTAGTATTGGGAGGTGTGTTGATGTAGGAGGGAAGAGTAGTTACTTTTGAGTCTCACAAACTTAAGGATTATGTAATGAAATTACTTGTATAATTTAGATCATGAGTAGAAATATAACACAAAATAACACAATATTCTAGAATAATGATCTCAATATGTAATTAGAATAGCTTCGCCACTTCGAGGGGGCAACCTCTAAATCATACAATAAGACTCAAAGTTCTCAAATGATGATGAACTACTACCTGAAATCCCCTATATATACTATTCATATGTTATGGCCATCACCAAGGTCAACCTACTAAGCATGAGAAAGTATAAATGATATAATAAAATGATATGGTAAGCCACAAGTCGGCTACGCATATCCTAATACAAGCAATAAATTAAGGGCATAACATGCCCTTCCCCTTCAAAGCAACATTTTCCCCAATGTTGAGAAGCTCTGGGTGTTGCTGCAGGAATGTCATATCTTCCCCACGTTGCATCTTCATTGTCCATATTCTTCCACTTGATCAGGTACTCAGTAATAACCCGTGTCCTCAATCTTTTAGTGCATGTTTGAAGGATGCATTCAGGTTCCAAGATGACTCTCCCCTCCTCATCGAGCTCAGGTAACATTGTTTGGGTTGATACTCTCTGTCCAATTACTTTCTTCAGGCAAGAAACATGAAAGATTGGATGTATTTTGGTTGATTGCGGAAGTTCTAATTTGTATGCTACAGTACTTATCTTCTGCAATACTTGATAGTGGCCATAATACTTCGGTGTAATTTTGTCTATCCTTTTGTTGTTGTTTCAAAGACATTTGCTTATATGGTTGTAACCGCACAAAAACTCAATCACCGAATTCAAAATGTCTTTCTGTGCAATGTTGATCAGCCTGTTGCTTCATGTGGTTTTGTGTCATGACCAAGTTCTCCTTGAGACTAGAGAGGACCTCTTGTTGATACTAAATGTGTTCTTCTACTGCTCTAACCCACGGTTGTCCTCTCAATGATTATGTGATGGATGGTGGATGGTACCCATAGAGTGCCAAAAAAGGAGACATTTTAGATGAAGTATGGAAGGAAGTGTTATACCACCCTTCTGCAAGTGGCAACCATTAGACCCATCTTGCTTGTTTATCTAACCGTAAAGCAACGGAGATATCCCTCCAAACACTTATTTACAACTTATGTTTGCCCATCAGACTGGGGATGATAAGAAGAGCTACGAGCTAACTGAGTACCCCAAACATGAGAATAAATAAGTCCAAAAATTACTAGTAAATATAGGGTCTCGATCACTTACTATAATCTTCGGTGTCCCATAAAGCTTCTTAACCGTGTCCATGAAGGTTGTTGCTACCATGCTTACAGCAAATGGGTGTGCCAAGGCACAAAAATGAGCATATTTGGTGAGTCTATCCACCACAACCATGATGACATTTTTTCCTTCAGATTTAGGCAATCCTGTGATAAAGTCCATGGAAACCTCTTCCCACCACTCATTAGGAATAGATAGAGGTTGTAGAAGACCTGGGGACCGAACTGTTTCACCCTTATTTTGCTGACAGACCATGCATTCTGCCACAAATTTTTGGACATCCCCTTTGAGACCTTCCCAGAAAGAAATCTTGTTTGACTCGATGATAAGTCTTCAAGTATCCAGAGTGCCCCCCTACTGGATAAGAGTGAAGCTCAGATAGAATCCTGTTTTTAAGAGTCAAGTTCTTACATAGGTATAGTCTATATTTATACCATAAAGCATCCCCTTTCAATACAATTTTTTCAAACATGCTTAGATCATTCTGGAGATGATGAATGAGGTTTTTTGTGGTTGGGTCATTTCTCCATTTGGACCTTGCCTCATCTATCCAATCTTCCTATAGTATGGATATGGCACATAACAAGGCTGCAGTTGATTCATCTTTCCGCGACAGAGCATCCGCAACTACATTCTCCTTCCCTTTCTTATAGATAATCTCACAATCATATCCCAACATCTTAGAGACCCATTTTTTGTTGTTCTTTAGATGATAAATGCTGCTCCAAGAAGTATTTCAGACTATCATGATATTGTCTTCACTTTAAAGTGTCTTCCTATGAGATATGGTCTCCATTGATTTACTGCATGAAGTATGGCTAGCATTTCCTTCTCATAAGTCGGCTTGGAAAGATTCTTACCTTTGAATTGACGGCTCAAAAAGGAAATAGGACAACCTTCTTGAATGAGAACTACCCCCATACCCACCCCTAATGCATCACATTCAACAATGAATGTTTTGGGAAAAAATCTGGAGTAGCCAAGACTGTAGTGGTGCACATGGCCTCCTTTAGTTGTCTCAAAATGCTTTGGTTGCATCCTCACTCCAATGGAAGGAGTCCTTCTTTAATAAAGTTGTGAGAGGTACAAATATGCTTCCATAATGCCTTACGAATCTTCGGTAATAACCTGTAAGCCCCAAAAAATCCTCATAGATTCTTTAGGGTTTTTGGAACCTTCCACTCCATCATGGCTTTGATCTTATTAGGATCGACTTTAACCCCTTCATGAGAGACAATGTGACCTAAATATTCAACCTCCTTAAGTCCAAAAGAACACTTAGAGGGCTTTGCATAAATTTGATGTTGCTCAAGGGTTTCTAAAACCTTATTTACATGATGCAAATGTTCCTCCCATGTTTTGCTATAAATTAATATATCATCAAAAAACACTAAGACAAACTTCCACAGGAATGACTTAAAAATAGAATTCATCAAACTTTGAAATGTAGAAGGTGCATTTTTGAGTCCAAAAGGCATTACTAGGAATTCATAATGGCCTTCATGTGTCCGAAAGGCTGGTTTTATGAACATCCTCATCCTTGATTCTGATTTGGTGGTATCTCGAACGAAGATCAAGCTTTGTAAAATAAACAGCACCATGCAACTCATCAAGAAAATCATCAATTACATAGAATAGGAAACTTATCTTTGATTGTGTACTTATTAAGTTCCCTATAATCAAGACACATGCGCCACATGTCATATTTCTTCCGTACCATCACTACTGGAGAATAATAAGCACTCTGACTATGACGGATAATTCCTGATTCCAACATCTCTTGTACAATCTTTTCAATTTCACTCTTTTGCACATATGGGTACCTATAAGGTCTTATGTTAGGTAGTTGACTTCCTGGTAATAACTGAATAGCATGATCATGATCTCTCTTCGGAGGTAAGCCCTTTGGTATATTTTCAAATACAACAAAGTGTGCATCCAACACTGCTTGCATATCTAATGATATAATGTCCTTAGAATGATGAGCCTCCAATGAAAATATTTGTGCCACAAATTCCTCTGCACCCTTTTTTAGCATTTTGTGCATCTGATGAGAACTGACTATTTGTGGAGACTTTGCTCTTAAGCCTCTTAGCTTAAAAGTCCTTCCTTCAGAGTGAAATCGCATGAACAAGTCTTGGAAGTTCATCTCGATGGTTCCCAAAGTGGGTAAGCCATTGAACCCCTAACACAATGTCTGCTCCTCCCATAGAAATGACATATATGGGACTATTTAGTATGTAATCTCCCATGGCAAGCTTAATGCTATGGCATTTTCCAGAACAAGTAACAGTACCTCTAGCAGCAATCATTACTTGACATTCAGGAGCTAGGATAATTGACAGTAGTTTAGGTGCACTGCTAACTTATGATTGATAAAGTTGTGAGTACTCCCTGAATCAATCAACACTGTGACCCTCTATTTTTTAGGAATCCAACCACCCTTAGGGTTTGGAGGCTGCTAATACCTGAAATTACGTGGCAAGAGATTGTTGGTTGAGGATCTCCTAACTCCTCCTCTGGCTCAACCAAGACCTCTGCCTCTGAATCTTCATCCTTCTCTTCATCTTCACTAGGCCCATCAATGTAGAACAACTTATTTTTAACACATTTATGTCTTGATCCAAATTTACTGTCACAGTTAAAACATAAACCATTTTTCTCTTTTTTCTTCAATTTGTTGAGGTGTCAATCTAACTGGTCAAGGGAGTGTTGGGGCCAAGGTGTTGCAATCTCTGGTATAAGTGAAATGTTGTCTCCTACTTGAAACAAATTTCTCCTCTACCCTTCTTGCCATAATCATCGAATCAGAAACCTTATAAGGATTAAACATACGCACCTCATGCTCAATGTGATCCTTAAGACCCCCAAGAAATAGGTCATTCAGATTCTCTTCAGTAATATTTTCCACCCGTAGAGAAAGGTTTTGGAAGTGATGAATGAATCCTTAACAGATCCTATTTGTCTCAATTTTGCTAATTGGCTGAAGTAATTATCTGACACACTAGAACTATAGTGTAATTACAACTCTTCAATGAACACTGTCCATGTAACATTGAGACCAATCTTCTGCCTTTGAGCACATAAGCATCGATACCAAATGAATTGGTCAGGTTCGAGATACAAAGCTGCCATGGTCACCTTTTGTCCTGGTGGAATCTGATGTACTTCAAAGAAATTATCCATTTGGTTGATCCAATTGAGTGGATCCTTTCCATCAAACTTGTGTATCTCCACTTTTGGAATCATAGTATGGGCCTACAAAGTGCTCGTATTTGGATTGTGCACACTCGAAGATCCACTCTGGCTCATGTGTCTATTATGTTGACCTGAGGATCCACCTTGATAGACATAAGTATGATTACCTATCATATACATCCTGAAGTTTTGCATGAAATCCTCCAATATTTTTCCAATCCTATCCACATCTTCTTTTCTGGCCACCTGAGATTTGAGGTCTCTTAGGTTAAACTCAAGTTGGCTTACTTTATGGTCTGTCGAAGTAAACCCTAACCTTGAGGAATTTGTAGTTATATCTTCTATCTCCAACTCCTCAACTATTATCTCATCTTTTTCTGGTGTTTTACCTAGAGTGATGGGATTCTTTTTTCCTCTTGTGGAAGGCCCCACCATGATGCCACAAAATAGTAGCATGTAGGGATCACAGTCAAATTTTAGGGTTTCATATTTCGATACGAATTCGGCCAAATATAAAAAAACTTAAAAAACAAACCCTAAATAATATATTTTTTTCTTTCCAAAAATGTAACGAATTTGAAAAAATTCCACAATTTGCACCCTAGGGATCGATTTTATGAAAAAACCTAAATTTTTAATAACATTTGCAAAATAAATCAAAAAATTCGAAAAATTTTAGAGAACTGTCGACACTAAAATTTTCCTCCGTAATTTATATTTCATTAATGTATGTATTAGGAATATGATGTTGTTAAGTATAATTAGTAGTAGTATCTGATAGAAGATAACGGTGCCGTCAGTACGGTGCCACCAATAATGTGGAGTACGGTAACAGTCAAAGTACAATAGGAATGTTGTAAAAAGTAAATATTTGTCGTAAGTGGTCAGGTAATGTTAAAATGTCAAAGTTTGGGTAATTAGAGAAGTAGGGTCTACGTGATTAGGAATTAGAAATATTATATTGGTAATAAGGACAAGGAGTGAGGTCATAAATATTTTGTATATTTTATTTGTAAAAAGTCTAAAAATGTGGAACCCATGTAAAATGATAAGGTTTATCTTATCTTAAAAGATAAGCTTACATGTACAGATAAGAGTTAAGGTATGGAATATGATTCGTCAGAGTGGATTTATTATCCTATCTTAGAGATAAGATGGATAAGCCTGGGAGTTCTATAAATAGAGAGGCCACCCCCCTCATTTAGCATAGAAGGAAGTGGTGACAAATATTGTAGGAAGTGTGCGAAGGAAGGCATCAGTTTAAAGGTGTGTTGAAGAAGCCATTAAGAGGTGTAATTGTAAAGTTTCTCCCATAGTCTTGGTGAAAGGCAAGTGAAGTCAATAACACTTGAAGTACCTCATGGGTGAGATTGTAACAATTTCATGTTAATATTATAATTTACTTTGGTATTTCAGATTTGTCATCATTCCGTCTTATCATAGTCGATGGTATTCCTGTGTTATGTTGTTGTTTTGTTTCTAGATTACATCCACCAAACTAAAGGTTGTGCATTAGTAAATAATCATAGCACGAGGAGTTCCCGGTGAAGAATTATCATAGTGCCGAATTGGTGATGACAGAACCTTACTTGAAATATTATTCAACTTTGGTAAAAATATCTCCCACCAATTTCCTATGGTTTGAAAAATATGGTAGAAACAAATATTACGGTTTTTAGCCCAAATTTTGGCCCAAATCGCAGCTATGATACCACTTGTAATGAAATTACTTGTATAATTCAGATCACAAGAAAAAATATAACACAAAATAACACAATATACCGGAATAACGATCTCAATATGTAATTAGAATAGCTTCGCCACTTCGAGGGGGCAACCTTCAAACCATACAATAATACTCAAATGCTCAACTGATGATGAACTACTACCTACAATCCCCTATAGATACTATTCATATGTTATGGCCATCACCAAGGCCAACCTACTAAGCATGAGAAAATGTAAATGATATAATAAAATGATATGGTAAGCCACAAGTCAGCTACTCATATCCTAATATAAGTAATAGGTTAGGGGCGTAGCAGATTATGAGCTTAAATATCTTACTTGTAGTTCTCACTTCCCTTTGACACCTTTTGATACTGATCATGACATTGTTGACTATACCATGGACATTGTTATAGTTTTTATTTAGTATGATGATTAGATGTTAGAGCATGGATTATTGCTGACTCTGATTCATATATGATGCATGATAATTATTAGAGATATTTTATATATTGATGTTGATATACTATCTGACATAGTTACATTATGAATGTTGTTCGGACAAGTGATATTTGTATATTGTGAGTAGACCTAGAAATGGAAATTATTTGATGATGATATACTTGTTGAGTAAAATTGCAAATGATCTTGTTGGTTGCTTTGATGTTGTTGTAATTCATATGTATAGATGATTTTGAGATTTTATTTATATCATTTTGGATGTTCTGATATGGCCACAAGGTCGAAGGAAGTATTTGTGTTTTGTAGGTTAAAATATCACAAAAAAACATCGGGGGATTGGAGACCAACCACATTGGAATTCTAGATGAATTCAACAAGGTCACCATGGCAAGTGTATTTATTGTGTGTGTGTTTTGTTGTTAGAGATTCCCATGGGTGGGGAATCACCTTTAATTGTGACCAAGGGGTTTTATGTATTTTTCTTTTATTTGACCCTTTGTTTAATGTTTGCGTGTGTTTATTTTGTGATGTATTTGCCCCTTTCTTTATTTATTAAATTTTGTATTAATATTGTGGGTAAGCATGTTGTTAATTTAATTAATTGAAAGATATCATGAGAATGTAATTAATAGAGTTGTTGGTTATGATTTAAAGTGTTGAAAGAATGTGTAAAGTAATGTGTAAGTGATGTTGAAAGTAATGTGTAAGTTGATTTTGGAGTGTGAAACACTTCATCTTCTTGGAAATTTGAAATTGTCCTTGGAGGTTGATGTTGGAGGCTTGTGGGACAAGTTAAACTTGTCCCATACCTTTAAAATTCATTTACCAACCATACCTATGGTTGGAGGGTTGATTCTAGACTTTTATAATGCATTTATGTAAGTCAAATTATAGGTTTTAATTGCACTTTTCTTACATGGTTTAATTTTAGTCCTTTGGGGTGTGGGTTGGATTTGAGTATGTAAGTAAATTGTCATATTATTCACCCACCTATTTATTATGCATTGGAGAATGAAGTTTAATTTTGGAGTTGGGGTTGAGGATGTGTGATTTGGCATCCTACATGGATCCACCTCATCCTCTTCCCTTCCCTCTTCTATAAAATTTGAATTTCTTGCCTTGTTTTGGGTTGCTTCATTTTGTAGACTTCATTCTTGGGTGAATTCCTTGCTATTTTGGGAGCTCTTGTTGTCGGAGAAGTTTGAAGATTGTTGCATGCTTGTTATTTGGTGGATTTTTTGATTGTTTGCTTGGAAACAACTATTGTTTGGAACTTGGGAAACTCCATCAAGGAGAGGTAACAGCTTGGCTCTTGAAATGCTCTTCTTTTATGAATGTAAATGTTATTGTGTGAATGTTTTGGCATGTTTGTGGGTTGTTGGGTAGATGGCCTAGGTATGGTGTAGGAGAAGACTATGGGATTCATTTTGTGGGAGGAACAAGTGTTTTGGGGAGGTATAAGTGTGGAGGGAGTTGGTATTTGGATTCCACCTTATAAAGAAATAACTTGCATTTCTTTACTCATTATGGGGTGCCATAAGAGGTTGGGGAGGCATAAGGAAATGTGAGGAATAAGGGGTACTTGGGGGAGGTATAAGGAATGTCAGGGTTTTGATATACTATATTTTTTGACGGTTTGTAATTCAGATGGTGATACCCATTTTCCCTTTTGGGAGGCACAAGAAGCATCCCCCATAGTTTCTTACTCCTTTGGCTTTCTTGATGAAGCCTCAGTAATGTTTATCATGCTTTAATGTAGTTGTAAACTACTTTTTTTTTTGGACTATGTTTTATTGTGAAAATGTTGCTTGAGTGTTTGTGGAAGCCTGTTATTGCCATGAGATGGATCACATCTCTTATTGATTTGTGGTTGGGGCTCGGGAGCCAATGAAGAAGGATGGCTTCTCTTTTTCATTGGATGTCTTGGTTGGGTGGAGAGTGTTTCCTTTCCCCACCAGGCTCCTGGAGCTGACATGTGTCCTCCCAAAATTTGACTAACTCCTGAACTCACTCCAAGAGGACAACTTGAAATGACAATAACTTGAGCTCCTAATGGAATTTTTAAATTAAATGTTATATGATCCTGACTATAAATGACCTTTGTAATCCAATCATGGGGATCTAAGGTATTTATTCATCTATTTTATCCTTAGAAAAACATATTTTTGATTTGGTACTCCACCTGTGCATGAGAAAAACTGCTTGCAGACTCAATGAGCCAAAGTGTTGTGAAAAAAATATAATTTCACCATCATGTAGGGATTGGAATTCCCTTTTTGATGATGTTTTTTCTCCTAACTCCATCTAGAGCTCCTGGAATCACCTTCAAAAGTTAAATTGTTGTTTTGGCATGTGCACTTCCTAGGCCTGTGAACCCGAATTTTTGTGAAATTTCCCCAAACCATCCAAATATTTAATGAATGACTTCCATGATGTCCCAAGACCTTTTACTCACCTCCATGTCTTTTTTAGATTTTTTGTTCCACTCCATGGGGTTTCTCCAGTCCTAGGAAGGACAACGATAGCCCTCCCCACAACTGCCTGAAGCTTTCAACTTTTAATGAACTCCTATAATCACCTAGGAGGATGAGATAACATCAATTAGGGGGTCACTTTAATGAATAAGTTGACTTGGTGTGCTACGGAATGATAGGACATGAAAATTTTGGCACATGGGTATAGTTGTCATGCTCAGAAATTGTCAATTTCCATGTTGCACATTTACACGACAACAATTGGCTCTAGCTTGGGGACATGACATGGACTGAGCGTAGCAAAGATATGACATGGATAATTCTAGAATCTCAACATTTAAAAACAAATACCAGTGCCTTATTCATTGGGCCTTGCAGATTCATTTACAACTTATAAGAGAGAGAGAGAAGAAGGAAACACACAAAAAAGGAGAAAGGGAAACACACAACGCACACAAAAAATAAAGACACACAACGAAAAGGAAATTATATACAAGGGGGGGACTATAGTGGTAGGGAAATAATATACACATAACCAGAAACAGGTTGAGAAAAGTACATGCCATCATGAGATAGCGGATTGAAGTTTGACCTTTGAAGCACAAACATTATTATTTGATCAAACCATGCTTTTTTTATGGCCTTGCATGACTTGAGAAGAATAATACTGATCATGATTCCATATTTGTGCTCATACTATATTAAGAATTTTACTTCATCCATTGAAACTTTGGTTAACCTCTTGAAACTTTTGCATTATGAAAATACCTCTTGATTTCCCTTAATCATGAGACACCATCCCTCCATGTCTTTGAGAGTGGGAAAATTTTGTTGTCATGAAAACATTCATCTTCTTTGAATTGTAACTTAAAATTGTCTCTTATATCAAAAAAAAAAATTGGAAGGAGTGAGAACAAAATGGTTTTCTTTCCATTCAAGAACTTCCCTGAACATGCCGCTCTGTTTCTCTGACCAAGTGTTTTCGGTCATGGAGGTTAAATCATCGAGCTAGAGGTCTTCATCATCCTTAAGAGATTTTTGTAGCATGGGAACATATTCAAGATGAATCAGAGCTTGAAGGAAGGTGAGTGCAGTATGATTTTGTATCATTTGGAAAGAATCAAGCATACTCCTGCATTATTGTCTAGAGAAATTGTCTCCAAAATGCATTTGTTCAGAGTCCATCTTGATATTATTTTCAAAATTGCAATTTTTGGTTTGGTCATGTAAGCATTCTTCACCCTTCATTGATTTTTTACATATGAAGTCTTGTTTTTCATTGATGGGCCATTCTAAATGTAAATCCCGCTAAAAACAACCCACTTGAGACCCAAGAAACAACATAGGATTAGTTAGGAAATATTATGGAATAATTTTTTTTGAAGAGTCTACAACTAGGTTACAAGGCAATAGCTTCCACTAACAAGTTCCAGAACAAATACACACACTAGAACGTGATTTTATTTTATTAACAATTATTAGGGGTCATAAGATCCAAATTTAGGGTTAGAAGGTTCAATTAGGTTCAGAGGGTAATTCCTCACCATACGCACTCTCTAATAGGCTTAAAGTTTCAACTTTTTTTTTCTCAAATTATGGGTTGGCTTTTAAGGGGTTACTTTATGGGGTAGGGAAGTGTTATTTATCCTAACCCAACTTTTAATATAGGACCTTTCTAGTTGTTTCAACATGGTATAAATTAAATAACCTTAGTATTTAAATTCATTGGCCGCTTTTACCCTTGAGACCCCGTGGGGGAATATTCAACTTTAGTAGGAATTATTTTTATTATTTAAATAACCCTTAGAGAGATTAAAATTGCCTAATCAAATCAATGTATTAAATTTTAATGTAGATTTTAAATGTTGTGTTATCATGGAATATTATTTTTATTTGAGTCATCACCTTTAAGACATTATTGTTGCAACCGTCATTTTCGAAAACTTTTGTGGGTACGCTTTTAAAAAAAATCCTTAATTTTTCTAACTAAACCTAGGTTGTTCTTGGGCCTCGTGAGGGTGTTTTTGGTAGGCATTACATGGTCCAACTTTATCCAAAGTATGTGGTTTCCTTCTAGGCTTAGCAACTATGTGTGGAGTAAGTATAATGTCTTCTCTTTAGGTTTGACACCGTGTTGAGTGGTGAAGACCGCCTTGCAAGTCACCTTAAGAGTCCTTGTTTGAAGAAATGACCATGAGGTGTAACCTTACCATTTATGGAGTAAGTAGAGCTATTACTCCCTTAGTATCCTAATGGAATACCAACTCTTACGAAGTTAGATCTAAATTTTTTTATTTTCATCGAATGAATTCCTTGAAGGAGCCCCCGACGACACAAATGGAGATAGTGAAATAGTTGTTCTATGACTTAACCTCTTGTTAATGAACTCTTTAATTCCTCTTAGTTAAATGTGTTACCTTGGTTACTAAAAGCATAACACCTTGGTCTTTCATGAAGGTTCTTTAGCATAATTATATACTCTCACCTTAAACTCATATATAGTTGAGGTGTATATCCTTAGGTGTAATTGGAATTAAACAAAACCTTGGCTAATTAAGGGGTTAACTTATGGGTATAAAATGGTAAGTAAATCCTTAAAAATGAAATTGATTTGAAATTTGTTTACTTTAGAGAACCTAGGAAACTGGAAACTTGGTCCTGTAATTCCTTGTTATGCCCTTTTATGACATTAAGAATAAAAATAATTTTCACATGCGGAATCGTGAGATGCAGAAACATGGGATCTTACCTTGATCACAAATCACTTATGGTTCATGTGTAGTTTATAATGCTTACAATTATGTATTTCTGCAAGATGTTAGACAAAAACTTTCGTAACTCTTTTGTTATAAAGTGATGCCAATAATGAGACCATAGTGCCATGTAAGAGTAAAGCATATAAGAGTAAAATGAGATTTGAGGTTAGGAATAATGTCACTCTTGGAGTCCTTATAACTTGATTAGACATTTCCTTGTGTTAAAAAATAATATGAATTGCTTTGGTGAGATCAAACTTCAAGAAAACAAAAGATATATATAAATCTAAATACAATTTCTTGATGTGGAAATGTTGGATGGATTCAACAAGTTATTGAACTATATTAACAATGGTAGGGAAATAAAGATACCGTGATCGAAGATCGCTTATGGGAAAAAGATATCTTGAATCTAAATCTCCCTTGAATCCTAAGATTTCTTCTTGACATCACGTCAAATTCATTTGTGTAGTAAGGGTTAGATTTAAGCATAGAATAAATGTTTGAGAAGAATATTCTTAACTTAAGAATGAGAGAATTAAGAACTTTGTATGCAATTTGAAATATGTCAAATAATTATTTGAGTTATGGAGATTTTCGTAAGAGATAAAGAGCCAAATTAAATGGTTTAACTATAATTCGAACGTGAAATGAATTTAAGAATCTGTAGGTGGAAAAAGGATGAAATTATCCATGCACAAAAATGTTCTTGGAATGATAATCATAACTAAGATGTAATCATGGTAATGATGTGTTGTGGGTCTTCTAATCCTTGAGTCCACTTTTCTTGTGGTTGGGTCATTGTTAGCATTATTTCATTGGGGAAAGTGTGGCATCGACATGTAAATGGTGTTGTCATGTGTCTATGTGAGTCGATGACTTATGTAAGTGTCTTATGTTTTGTTGAGTTTCTCTACTTGGAGCCCTTGTGGTGTTGTGTAGTAAGCAATGTAAGTTCAAAAAAAATTATCCTCGTATTTTTATTCTTGTATTTGTGGGTGTTACAAGATGCGAATTTATACATAACAAGGAACACATATGACTCTTGAAGTCTCTTTTACGGGGCTCATAGTGTTATTTTGCAAGTCTCTGGAAATTACATTTTTATAACTTGTTAGGTGGACATTATGGTTTTATTAGTTGACGAATCATCTGACGCTCACCAATACCAATGGACATGGGCACCAATATTTTGATACCCTAGTTTTAACAATGCATAATGTTGTGGTCGCAACCACGGATGACAATCAAATTACAAGTCAGTAATCTAGATCATATGGAGGAGTTTTATTGTTTCGCGCTCATAGTTTGGTTATAAAGTTTTCCAGATTGTGTCTAGAGGAGGGGTTTAAGTTTATGCTTGTCTACCAAGTGTTATTTGGGTTACATAAGTGTCAGATGACATTCTATTGTTTTGCAAAACAATTTTATATAAAATAAACAAATGTGAGATACTCCAAGGTTTTAAATTTATTTCGTTGCAAATGAAAAACTAAAGTACGAGAATTATGAAGGACAAGGTGAGAAGAATCATGCCTGGGAGATATTTTCATCTACATTGTATAAGAAATCCAGGTGGTTTCACTCCCACTCAGTAAGAATTCATTTGTCTACCATGCATTTCATCAAATGGTTTTTATACTTCTAGAACACTCCCCCAATTACATTTGGTTGAAAGTCTCAAGATCCGCTTCAATAAAACCATTTGCTTTGATGGGTCCATACCAATTCCAATGCATTTTCCATGGTTAAAACCAACACTTGCATCAAAAACCAACCTCATGGAGCATATATAATAACTCAACGCATTTACCAAAGCCAACCAACAAGACCAAGTGAAAACATCCATACAAGGATCACAATATACGAGGTCAATTATCCAAGTTTCTTTTAGGCATTTGGTCAAATAATTTAGTTCCTATAGGTTGTATCCACATATTTCAAGTAGCACTAAAAAAACATACAATGTCATCGTCATCCACTTTGAAACTCAAGATCACTGCACTAAGAACGCGGCCAGATGGGGGAGAAGGAGTTCCAGTGGTTGTGGAGTCATGCTTTAAACCTGTCAATTACATTGCAAGACAATTACAACACCTTTTCAACAAGACCATTGTGCATATAACCCACAACCATCGCAGGCTTGAGGTAAAATTCAAACAATCCATGTGAGCTTGGGTTTGCGTCCCCCTCTTTCATGCTGCAACAAAAATCAAGAAATATCAATCACATCCACTGCCAATTTCAGCCTCAAAACAAGGAAGACCGACCAACATCAAATAAATTAACCACACATTATCGAATGCTCACAAACTCCATTTGAAATAGTGAGATGCATTCCTTGTGTAGGTCCCAAATTCAACATACACATCTACTAGAGCATTTATGTCTACAACATCTATAAAAATTCCCCTATCTTATATGATTTGATGGATGTTCATTCCCTGTTATAAATCCTCCATTTTGGCACAGGGTGGAGGATGTTGGAAAAGGCCATGAATCCTGGTTTTGCATTTGCTTGAAAGTTTCCAAGGTCTTTTCAACAAAACCATTTTGTACATGACTTGCTATCATTGCAATCCATGAGGCCACATTTCAGGAATTTAGTCGAACAATTCACATGCCAAGTGCATGCTTCCCCATTTTGTAGGCATTAAATTAAACAACGACATCAGATCCACTAGAAGATCCCCCAAAAACAATGGCAGCTGAACTATACATCCAACTTTGGAAAATAAGCATGGAAAGCCAACAAATTATAGGAGCCAAGTGCACTTACCGCAAAAGAAACAAAACTTGTAACAACTCGAATCAAGTTATGATTGATACAACGAGATGTGAAGAACAAATGAAAAGTCAACTCAAGCTCTCCATCCATAGGATTAGAGCCATAAAAACTAACTAGGGGATCCCAGATGGAAAATACAAACAGAGACCACATTCACATAAATTTCTACCAGCGCACCTACAACTACCTAAATATTGCTAAAAAATTTCTGCTGACACATGGGTTTCACGTGATAAAGCAATGGATCCCAAATAAAGTGCATGTATTATTACACAAGGAGAGTGATAGGTTTGAATGTCGTGTGGCCCTGTGGATACCAGTGTCCTTGATGGGCCATACATGTTAGAATTTGAGGATTCTAATAAATATGGATTTTATCAACTTAAATATTACATAATGTTACGATAAATATTTAAATAAAGATTACATGGTAAGTGCACCAACTTGGGGGGCCAAAATGGGGTCTTAAGTGAATGCATTTTTCTAAAGAAAAAAATTATACTTGTACGAGTTTTTCGAAATAGTTACACTCAAAATTGGAAGATGTTGTAGAAATATGAATTGTAGAATTTTGAGTCTAGTTTCTAAGCTACTAAATTTTATTGAAAATAGATTTTTAAGTGGGTCAAACAACTAAAATACCAAAATGGATGCTCATGCTTTTGTTAAAAAAATATAATAGAGTGACTTTCGTACCCCCCACCATTTTTTGAGCACCATTTAATATTTTTGAAAACCCTTTGGTAGAAAGATAGCTAGGAGCATCTAATTTGGGCTCCATTTTTTTAACATTTTTTAGCAAATACTTTTTTATTTATGATTTTTATAGTACAAAAATTTTATGTTTTGAAAAATAACAGAGCTCCGATCGTGCCCCCCCTAACTACCTCAAAAAATAATGAAAATTAGTTTTTTTTTAATATGTATAGAATTATGCCTAGTTTGGGCTAGTATAATTTTTTTTTTAAATTTCAATCACCCAAAAAAATGGGGTGATTACACAATGAAAGATAGACATATTTATACTTCAAAAAATAGCTATAAAAAGGAAAATTTGGAAAATAAATAATATGGAAACCTTATATTAGTCAGAAAATTTGAAAAATTATATGTTTAGAAATAAGAAAATTTTCTCTAGGTCGTGGTATAATTTTTTTGAAAATGGAACGATTGTTTTATTTTGATTTACCATATAGGAAGTGGAATTTTTACATTTTCTTGCAAAAACACGTTGTTTGCTGTGTTTGTACAGGTCCATGCTGCAGGCTTGGAGATCTAAACTGGATCCCAAGCCTTGAGGCATGGCTTGGGAAAATAGAAAACGTAAAATGCGTACGAGTTTTTCTTTTTTTATATATTTTGGCCCCCAACATCCCTTTCATCTCTTTCACGGGAATGATTGCAAACATTCTATTTTTTCTGCAATTTCTCTACATTCTTGCATGATTTTTTAGTAGTTCATTTTGTCCCCTACCCCACCTAGTTGATTTTTTCTAATCATGAGCGATAAACGTTGAGCTAAGGACAAGAGGAAAGTCAAGAACAAGACACTAGAGCAATTAGAAGAGAAGAGAATAAATAAATTGAAGAGAATGCAAAAACTTCGAGCAAGGTAAGGTATATACACTATATCAAATGTAGCTAATGTATTAGAAAATGGGGATGAAATACATAATGAAAATGTAGAGAATTATGATTTTGAAATTAATAATGATATTGAATTGAATGATAATGTTGGTATGGATGAAGAAATTGATATGAATCCAATTGTTGAACCCTTACTTGAGAATCTAAATGTTAATGCCAAAATTTATATGAAAACATTAAATGAAGAAAGTAACCTTGTAAATGAATCTTCGCCTCGAAGAACACCTCCTTCCATTTTGTGAAGAAAACCAATTCACTTAATTGAAATTTATGAAAACATTATAAAACCAATGCCTAACAAAATGTCTGAAAGAAATGCGAGAAGAAAAGCTAGTGGAATTTGGGATAATTACTTTGAAAATTTAAATGACACACAAAGATGTCAATTAATTGTTTCATTGATGAAATTAATTAAGATGAGACCTATAATGAAGACCCTGGGGTTAAGAACATCTAATGTTGTTGATTAAAATGTGTCAACTGTCTAAAAACATACCTAAAGCATACCAAACTGTAGGTGGCAAAAGATGCACCAAAGATAGTAATGCTACACGGTGTGCACTAATTAATAGTATAGTAAGTGATAAAACAATTAATAAATGCTTGATTATAAAAACAAGTAGTGTTTTGAAGCTAAACAAAAAAACACTAATGAAATCAATAGAGAGATGTAAACATCTTGAGTTAGTCAATAACACTAACTATTGAGATTTCTCTAGCAGAATTCCATGAAAAGAGAAGAATACATATGTTATTCTAAAATAATTAATTGTAAAATTTTGGAATGAGAACACAAGGGTGTCACCGAATAGAAGAGATATAATAAAAATAAGAATAGGTTCTCGTAATCATGAATCGTGTGCAAAACATTTCTTAGATATAACTCAAACAGAAATATTCTCTAAGTATAAAAATGAAAATCTATAAATTAACACTAGTGAAATATTTTTTGAAATGAACAGACCCTTTTATGTGAAAATCAATCACTCATGTACCACTTGTTGTTGCAGGCATCATGTTGAATTTTCAATGCATTATGATATTTTTTGTTAGATACGTTGTGTTTTGCATACTGACATCATGTTGTAGGAGTGTGGAATAAATTTCTCACAAAAATCTTCAAGGGAATTAATTCCAAGAATATTTTGTGAAAAATTAATAAGACAATTTTTTTATAACAAAGCATGTTTGGATGGAACGTGCAATGTATGCGGTGGCTTGCCAAATCTGAAAAGTTGTATTCACGAGGAGAGTACATATTCAATAGGAAAAGAATTGGTTGGTTTCACCAAATATAATTCAGATGGCATATCAATTAGAAGATGGAAAGGAATCTAAGAGGTATGAGCTTGTTAGAAAATAATTACCTGTATGATAATATATGGTCAAATTCAGAAGAGGAAATATTTTTATGAGTATGCAAGGCACACATATAGAGCTCTATGGTTGGATGAACAATTCAAGTTAAGCAATGACACATTCCCACTTGGTACTATTGTTTCAGTAGTTTAATTCATAGAGAATTACACATTGCCGCCACAAATGGAGGTTCACTTTCAATAGTATAGCTTAGTGCAAGTTTCTATTTTCGTGCATATAGCATTCATGCACTCTCCTGAAAGCACTAAGAAAGATCAAAAAATATTAAAAGAGTATCATTTCTACATCAGTGATGATCAGACACATTCTATAGAATATGTACAAGGGTGTTTCCAGGTGTTTTATGTGAACTTGAATGAGAGGAACATTAGTTTCGATCAACATTATAGTTGGTCAAACAACTGCACATCACAATTCAAGAATGCACGAATGTTTTATTGGCCAAGAAAAATGTACAAAGAAACTAACGTACAACATATATGGATTTTTACTGAGGAAGGGAATGGAAAAGGAGAGCATGATGGTGCAGGAGCATGTGTGAAAAAAGCACTTGCAAGAGAAGAGTTAAAGTTCAAGGATAGTGCTAAATTTACAGATGTAAAAAATATTGTTGATTGGTGTGTTAACAATATGGGCCATGAATCTCAAGAGAGATCAACGATTCGTAGATATTTTTGGTAGAGGAACAATATCTAGAAAACTTTAAAGATCGTATGATAGTTGTAGGATCAAGTGATATGCACTCATTCCATAGTTCAGATGAAAATTCTTAGACTATTTATCACTAGGTGCATGTCATGTTTTTGTATATCATGCATTGATTTTTAGTGGAATGAATGTAAGTTACAGCAGTGGGTGGATGAATGGACTTGTAGACCTCTAATTCCACTCGACACACATCAAGTTCCATGAGCATTACAACTTGCAAGGTCTTCAGATCAAATGAAAACATCACCTGACTTTGACCAAGTCTCTGATTTAGTGCAACAAGGTACATACATATATGTACATGCCATGTTTTAGATTTATAAATTATTAAATGGTCAACTCTTAATGTATTTTTAAATTGACTGAACAGTTTTACATTGTGATACATAGGGCACATTTTTGCAGCTATTGCGACATGGAATTTAACAAAGAGGGAACATACTACTTCTTGTCTCGTTGTGTAGAGGGGATAAAAATTGACTTCCACAGTCATTGATGGTGAAGACCTTGAGTATCCCACTGGATCAGTGGTAGTCACAGGAACTTGGCTTCGATGATATCCTATCAAAAAATCAAACATTTGGTTATTTGAAGACTATGAAGTACATCAGAACATACTTCACTATTCACATTTGGTTCTTGCAACAAATATTAAATTGATCAATTATTGAGGTCGTCCATCAAACAAAAATCTGTGGAAGGTTCGTGAATCAGATCATGAAACAATTCTTGCTACTGTCAAGAATAGAGTCGATCCTTGCGGTTCATTGGATTGAATTCTAAAAGGTATGTTCTTCATGAATTTAATTTGAATATTTACTTAAATGATTTTGTTTAAATTTTGTATGATTTAAAATTCTATTTAATTGCTTACTAACATGTTTATGTAGGTTAGTGGTGCCAAAAAAGCTTCCACCTTCATGTGGTTGGCACTATCAGTAGAGAATTTATTACTCTCAAAGCTAAGTGAAGCTAAGAGAAATTAAATATTAGAAAGGAACAACAAACATAGAAATTCTCATTTCACCACCTATATTGTAAAAATATCTTATTAAAATTCTCATTTCACCACCTATATTGTATGAACCACCTATATTATTCAAGTGATTCACAATGGAAAACCTTACACTGATTTAGTCTAAATAGAGATGGATAAAACAATGATAGTATTTTGTATAGGGCCCCGACGTGGAGGTCTCTATCTGACAAGACGTCTCTAGGTGCCACGGAGTCCGAGAAATCACCCATTGAAGATATGGTGTGTTTGGGCCTCAGGGCTCTTAAGGAACTACGCCTGGATGAGGTAGCCTGAAAGCATGGGGAGCGTAGGGAACAAAAACCAAGTCTCTACTAGTGTTCACCAGGGCACCCTGACATGTTGGCGTAGTTGGTTCAGTCCCACGAGCTTCCATTTGTAAACTACAGCCTCTGACAGCCATACACTGACTGAGACTACACTATTTTGCACGTTTACAAACAATATCACAATAAGATAACCGAATGGAGATGAAGAAAACTGCTAGAGGCTTTCGTATAGGACCCCAACATAGAGGTCTTGGATCTGATGAGACGTCTCTAGGTGTTATACAGTCTGAGAAATCACTCATCGAAGATATGACATGTTTGGGCCTTAAGGCTCTTAAGGGACTACACCCAGACGAGGTAGCCCAAAAGCATGGGGAGAAAAGGAAACCAAAACCAAGCCTCCACTAGCATTCAATATGCCACCCTGATTTTTTTGTGTAGTTGGTTCGGTCCCATGAGTTTCTGTTTACAAACTACAGTGTGTGGAAGCCCTACACTGACTCAGACTACATTATTTTGTGCATTTGCAAACAATAGCACATCGAGAGAACCAGATGGATATGGAGAAAACTGCAAGAGATTATTTCATAAAAGGCCCCGATGTGAAGGTCTCAGATCTGATGAGACATCTCTATGTGCCACGGAGTCTGAGAACTCACCCGTTCAAGGATATAACCTATTTGGGCCTCAGGGCTCTTAAGCGACTACACCCGGAAAAGGTAACCCGAAAGCACAGGGAGCATAGGGAAAAAAATGAATCCTCCAATAGCATTCACCAGGTCACCTTGACGTGTTGGCATAGTTGGTTCAGTCCCATGAGCTTCCGTTTGTAAACTATAGCGTTTGACAACCCTGCACTGACTCGGACTACACTATATCGCGTGTTTGCAAATAATAACATAGCGAGAGAACCAAATGGAGAAGGAGAAAACCGTGAGATAATTTCATATAGGGACCCAATGTGGAGGTATCAGATCTAATGAGATGTCTCTAGGTGCCACGGAGTCTGAAAAATCACCCGTCGAAGATATGGCGTGTTTGGGCCTCAGGGCTCTTAAGGGACTACGCCCGGATGAGGTAGCCCGAAAGCATGGGGGGTGTAGGAAACCAAGAACTAGGCCTCCACTACCATTCACCAAGCCATACCTGATGTGTTTGCATAGTTAGTTTGGTCCCACGAGCTTCCATTTGTAAACTACAGCCTCTAGAATCCCTACACTGACTCAGACTGCACTATTTTGTGCGTTTCCAAACAATAACACAGAAAAAGAACCGGATGTATATGGAGAAAACCGCAAGAGAATTTTGTAGAGAGCCCCAAAGTGGAGGTCTCAGATCTGAAAAGATATCTCTATGTGCCACAGAGTCTGAAAAATCACTCGTCGAAGATATGGTGTGTTTTGGCCTCAGGGCTCTTAAGGGACTATGCTCGGATGACGTAGCCCAAAAGCACGGGGATCATAAGGAACCAAATAAAATCCTCCACTAGCATTCACCAGGCCAACCCGATGTGTTGGTGTATTTGGTTCGGTCCCATGAGCTTCCGTTTGCAAACTACAGCCTTTGGCAGCCCTACACTGACGTGGAGGTGTTCTTAGAGTTGAAGATTCATTTACAAGGTTACTTTCTTCATTTAGAGGCACCTAGAGATGTCTCATCATATCCGAGACCTCCACATTAGGACCCTCTGTGAAATTCTCTCGCGGTTTTCTCCATCTCCATTTGGTTCTCTCATTGTGCTATTGTTTACAAACGCGCGAAATAGTGCAGTCTAAGTCAGTGTAGGACTAGCTAGAGGCTGTAGTTCGCAAACGATAACCTTGTGGGACTGAATTAACTATGCTAACACATTGGGGTGGCCTGGTGAATGCTAGTGGAGGATTTTTTTTGGTTTCATACGCTCCTCGTGCTTTCGGGCTACCTTGTCTGGGTGTAGTCACTTAAGAGCCCTGAGGCCCAAACACGCCATATCTTCGACGAGTGATTTCTCAGACTCCGTGGCACCTAGAGACATCTCGTTAGATCTGTGACCTCCACATCGAGGCCCTCTACAAAATTCTATCACAGTTTTATCCATCTCCATCTGGTTCTCTCATTGTGCTATTGTTTGGAAACTTGCGAAATAGTGTAGTCTGAGTCAGTGTAGGGTTGTCATAAGTTGTATTTTGCAAAGGGAAGCTCGTGGGACCAAACCAACTATGCCAAAACATGAAGGAGGCCTAGTGAACACTATTGGAGGCTTCATTTTGGTTCCCTACGCTCCCCGTGCTTTTGGGCTACCTCGTTTGGGCATAGTCGCTTAAGAGCCCTGAGGCCCAAACATGCCATATCTTTGACGGAGTGATTTCTCAGACTTCATGGCACCTAGAGACGTCTCGTAAGATCTGAGACCTCCAATTCAAGGTCCTATAAAAAATCATATCATAGTTTTATCCATTTCCATCTCATTTCTCTCGTTGTGTTATTGTTTGCAAACACGTGAAATAGTGCAGTCTGAGTCAATGTAGAGTTGACAGAGGCTGTAGTTTGCAAACTGAAGCTTGTGGGACAGAACCAACTATGCCAACACATCAGGGAGGCCTAGTGAACGCTAGTGGAGGCTTATATTAAGTTCCCTGTTTGCTCCCCATTCTTTTGGGTTACCTCGTCCGGGCGTAGTCGCTTAAGAGCCCTTAGGCCCAAACACGTCATATCTTCGACGGATGATTTCTTCGACTTCGTGGAACCTAGAAATGTCTCGTTAGATTCGAGAGTAGAATGCTAGTAGAGGATTTTTTTTGATTCCCTATGATCCTCGTGCTTCTAGGCTACCTCGTCAAGGCATAGTCCCTTAAGATCCTGTTGGTCGTCAAAATAGGACTTCACGAAGAGCAACAGTCAAGGGACAAGAAGTCCCTCCTCTTTAATGGGAGAGGTTCCCTTATTCAGAAATGAACCTATTTACACATATACAAAACATGATTTTCTTGTGGAACTTGGATATTTACGAAAGTGTTTTCTATAAGGATCATCAATTACAAAAGGACTGAGGAATGAGAAAATGAGAACGAGCAGAAAGGCACCATTTAGAATTATAGATGACAGAGTAATTCTTTATGCATGTGAAGGTACAGTGAATTGAAACAAGATCATTTGTATCATACTAATAAGATGAAATTTGAAAGACACAAAGTTCTATCAATAACATCTGCAAGAATACAAAGCTTCTTAATATAATATAGACAAATGATCTTAACAAGATTAAATGAAAAGCTTAGGGATCAAAGAGATCAGATAGACGAAGAATGAAAAACCCTTCTGTATTGATTTCTTTATGATTTATTTACACTTTCAGAAAATAAGCCAAGTTCTTCCTCCCGCAAAATGGCGAGGAGAGGCCATTATATAGTTTACAAATCAGTTACTCTTGGTAACTACTTCTTTTAACTAAAGATTAGTTAAGGATTTCCAATCGCAATACCTCAACTTATCACAATAAATCCGAGAAAAAGAATTGGAAGAGAAGAGAGGAATAAGGAGAAGAAGACAGGTGCTTATGACTGGGAGGGACCAACTGACTTCAAAATCCGCTGCCTGAATCTCTTCAACACCTCGGCTATGTCTCTGCCACGTGGGACTGACATGTTGGCTGTAGATTGGGTCCAAAATCCGAGGCACTTCTCCATTTCCTTATCAAACTCGACATGAGTATGATAGTCTTTATTTGCTTCTTCAATAGCAGATTGAAGAGAGCAGATCTCCTTCATTTTCTCTTTGGAAATGGAGCTTTCCTTGAACAGATTTCCTTTGAAAAAAGCTTTGAATTGAGCTTTTATTTCTTGTAGGGAGAGAGACACACCAGAAGTTTCATCCTGAAGATGACAATGTATATCTTTGAAATCAGATACAACTAGTGTTTTGAAAGCCTCTCCCTTCTGCTAACTATTCTTCAATTCTCCCGAAGCCTTGTAGTTGTCACTGTCTTGATTGAACAGGGCCTGTGCTTGATTCTGGGAGACAACTATGGCATTATCCATTTCTGGAATCCTCAGTGCAGTGCCAATGGCGGCAGCGTCAAGTTTGGCAATGAGCTCCCTGTTAATTCGCTCGAATCAGGGTTGAAATGAGCTCCACATGAAAGCACTGTATCTGCACATTACACAGAGATTGGGAAACCACCAGTGAAAGCCAAACCGCTGTCATGAATCATCTGTGCCATTGGTGTAGGGTTTGCGTCTGTCATCCTTGACCAAAAATCACTAAAGTCAAGATGGCGAACTTCACTGTCCCCGATATCGGGAATGGAAGACTCTAGTGGTGAGATTTGTTCTTACCCCTAAAATTTGATCTTCATGTTGGTGGTAATTCGAAGGGCGAAGCTGCAAGCTAGACTTGGGAAGGAATTGTAGAGGAAAATGGATACGCGCACAGGAATTTAGATTGCAAAGGTTCGAGCAAAAGATAGCAGGAAAGTAGTGTGTAAAACGCATAGGGGGTTCGCTTGTTATATAGCCGTTTAGGAGAGAGAAAGGCAATGAATGCGTATTTAATACATACCTACCAAATTGAATAAGCAAGATATTCGGGTATAGCGGGAAAAATTAGCACGAATGGCACTTGGTTCATTTGGGACATGTGGAATGTAAAAGCGTGAAGTACGCGGCTCGGCCGATTCGGGCGAAGCGGGGAAAATATGCACAAATGTTCTTGGCACACACGGGACAAAAGTACGCAAAGTACGCGGCTCGGCCAAATCAGATGAAAATGGAACAATTGGTCCACGAAAACTTGGGACATTTAGGACAAAAGTATGTGAAATACGCGACTCGGCTGAATCAGAAAAAAATGGAACAACTGGTCTGGGCGAACTTGGGACATTTGGGACAAAAAGTTCCGATGGGCCCGAAAAGAACAAACTTCGGGTGAACTGGCCAATCAGGGAATAGAGGGCCCAATTGAACTTGGGACACGCGGGACAAAAATGTCCGACAGGCCTGAAAAACACACAAAATGACCCAAAAATGCAGATTTCTCAATTTCTTTGGCATTTCACATTATCAGTACAACAGAGAAAACACTTAAACTCAAAATTTTAAATTTTCACTTTCTTAAGAGCAGGGGAATTTTGAGTGGACAACAGCTGGCTCCTTCTGGGGATGACTTGGCATAAATTCAAGGAATGAGACAAGGTAAGAACTTAGACAAACTCGGGGAAGTAGACTAGTACCTTATCCATTGGGCAACGGAGTCATAAAGCAAACCAATACAGAGGACAACACACCAAAAGGGAAAGAAAAACAAAACGTTGTACAGAATATACAAAGGACTCCCTAATCACCTATGACTTGAACAATTTCAGGTACTGCCCACTATAAGGAAGTGGGAGAGAAGAACCATCCATATAATCAAGGTAAAAAGAATTCTTACCAGTAAAGTGCCTGATCTTGAAGGTCTGAGCCAAAGGGAATCAAACTTGCCATGGCTGCCACGAGGTTCATGCCTTTTATCCCACAACAAAACAGTGTCTCCAACTTGGAAATCTCTGAACCTGGCTTTCTTATCAAACAGGACCTTAACTTTCTGTTGATGGGTAGATATCTTATCGGCAACTTCCAATCTGTTCTCATTCAATTTGTGTAGGTACATAATTCTCTTATCCAAAGCATCATTGAAACTGGTATCTTCAATGGCCTTCATTAGATGCAAGGCTGGCAGCTCCACTGTTACTGGTAATTGAGCTTCTACTCCATATACCACTTGAAAAGGAGACATTCCAATGGCTCTCTTAGGTGTGATACTATCTACCCAAAGAGCATCATAGAGTTTCTTGTGCCAGTTTCGTTGAGACTCATTGACTAATTTCCTTAATATGGTCACTAGATTTTTATTAGTGGATTCTGCTTGTCCATTTCCCTAAGGATAGTAATCTGAAGAGTGAGCCAGAGAGATGCCATATCCATAACAAAAATCCATCATCTCAGTTGAAGAAAAATTCGAAGCATTATCTATCACAATCTTGTTTGGTACACCATACCTTACCAAGATGTTTTCTTTGATGAAACTGCACACCACTTCAGAAGTAGTACTCTTTACTGGAATGGCTTCTACCCATTTTGTGAAATAATCTGTAGCAGTTAATACATGAGTATGACCAGCACTAGAAGAGGGATTAAGTGTTCCAATGAAGTCCAAACCCCACTGTTGAAAAGGTTCTTCAATTACAACTGGCTTAAGAGGCAAAGAGGCCAATTTGGGTCTACCCATGAAATTCTGACAAGCCTCACATTTATCAACCCACTTGGATGCATCTCTGAACAAGGTAGGCCAGTAATATCCTCCAAGAAGTATCTTATGAGCAGTGACGGTTGATGAGTAGTGTCCTCTGCATGCTTGATCATGAAAAGCTGAGAGTAGCTTTTTCTGCTGTTCCTTGTCCACACATTTCAAAAACCTTCCATCTAACCCACATTTAAACAAGGCATTTTCCCACAACACATATTGCACTAACCTTAGTTTAACAGTCCTCTTTTCTTTGGCAGTCAAATGAGAGGGGCATTCTCCATAGGTGAGAAAATGGGAGATATCAGCATACCATTCGTCAACTGAACTAAGAAACAGAACTGTAGGAAGACCAATTTTATCCTCCAGTAACTCATGTCTAGCTCCTTCAGCAATGAGCTCACAAAGGCCTTTTCCACGAACGAGCTTGCTCGATTTGATGTCAATATCATATTATTGGACCTTGGCCACCCAGTTCCCTCTCTTGGATCCAAATTCCTGCTGTGTAAGAATTGACTTAACAGTTGTATCTGGTACTAACACCATGGAGTGAGAGTTAAGAATGTAAAAATGAAACTGCTTAACAACTTTAACCACTGCAAAAGTATGTTTTTCCATCATGGTGTATTTTAACTCGTGATCTTTCAGAATATAGCTCATGAATGCAATTGGGAGTTCATGCTCATTAGAATCTTCCTGAGTCAAAACCGCAGCCAAGGTGTTATCTGTGGCGTAGCAATAGATAATAAAATCTTTCCTAAAATCTGGACATGCTAAAACAGGAGTTTTAGCAATGGCTCTTTTAATATCTTCAAAGGCTTCTTTCCCTTCAGAACACCAACCAAACATTTGTTTTCCTTTCATCATTTGGGAGATATTCAGAGTTAGTTCTGCAAAATCAGGGATGAATCTTCTCAAAAAATTGATCTTACCAAAGAAAGAGTGCACGCCCTTTTTGCTGGTTGGGAGAGGAATTTGTTGAATAACTTGAACTCTCTCAGGATCAATTTTAATACCATCTTTGGAGACGATGTGCCCTAATAATTTCCCCTCTATGACACAAAAGACAGATTTTTTAGGATTCAAAGAGATCCCATGTTCTCTACATCTTAGCAGAACTATCTCCAGGTGCTGAAAATGATCTGCCCTTGTTTTAGAATACACAGTCAAGTCATCAAGGTATACAACAATACACTTCCTTTTCAAACTTCCAAAGGCCAGATCCATAGCTCTCTGAAAAGTGGCACCAGCATTAATGAGCCCAAAAGACATTCTTTTGTAAGCAAAGGTACCCCAAGGGGTAGTGAAAGCTATTTTGTGTTTATCTACAGTATTAACTTCTACCTGATTATATCCTGAGAATCCATCAAGCATAGACAACATTTCAGATCCTGTTACTGCTTGTAAGACCTGATCCATCATAGGTAAAGGATAATTATCTTTCAAGGAAGCCTGATTCAAATTCCTGAAGTCAACACAGATACAAATCTCACCATTTTTCTTTCTAACAGGTACAATATTGGCAATCCATGTTGAATGATGGATAGGAAAAATGATTTTGGCTTTCAACAACTTCTGAATTTCTTGAAAAATGGTTTCAGCTATTTTAGGATTGTATTGCCTCTGCTTCTGTTTAAAAGGCTTAATTCCAGGTTTGAGAGGAATAAAATGTTGCATCTCTTTTGGTTGGAAAGCTTTTAAATCTTCATAAGAGTAGGCAAGAACATCCTTATACCTCTTTAACAGATCAATTGCTTTATTCCTCTCATCTGCTGTGCAACATTTTCCAATGTTCATGAACTTAGGGTCAGTATAATTCCCAATATTAATTTTTTCATATTCAGCTGATTGTTGAGGTCCAGTAGAAGCTCTAGACTTTACATACATGTCGTGTTTATCAAACAATTCCTCTAAACTTACTAATCCTTTAGGGATCTTGTTTCCCTTGAGTTTGATACATCCATCCTGATCTGTTTCTTCTCCTTGAGTGGTTGCTTTGTCAAAGGGCACACTTTCACGAGGCAAGTTATCACTTCCTTCAAAGTATAGCTGTTCAAAATTATCTTTGAGTTCTAAGAAAGAAAGCAAATGTTGATCATTATTGAAAACTTTCTAGTTATTTGTATTATCAGTTATGGATCATCTCAATGGTGAACTTATCTTGGGAAAAGTCAGGATGAGGTATAAGCAGTGACCCAGAGACTCCTAATGAATCAGCCCTGGTATTCTTCTCGCTAGGTATTGCTTCAATGGAGAAAGCATCAAGAAATTCAATGGAATCCCACACCTGATACCTGTAATGTTTCAACCTTCCATTTTTCACCTGGAAGAGGTTTCTAACTTGCTTTACAATCAATTCCGCATCCCCACGAGCTAGAAGATTCTTCACAACTTGTTCTTTTGCCACCTGTAGTCCAAGAATGAGAGCTTCATACTCTGTTGTATTATTGGTATTTTCAAATTGCAGCTTGAATGAGAAAGGATGAAGGCTTCCTTCAGGTGACACCAGTATGACACCAGCTCTAGAACCAACTGAGGAACAACTTCCATCAAGCTCTAAAATCCAAACACCATTAGGATCATTAGGTGACACTTTGGGGAGTTGGATTTCTTCAGGAGACATAATCATGTAGTTGCCATGCCCCATATCTTCATAGAGTATTTTTGCTTTAGGATCATCCGTTTTTTTGTACAATATACTCAGATTGCTTCTTAGGCAGCAACCTCTTCATTTGTCCATTAACAGGTATGAGGGCATGTGACCAATCCATTTGAATTTCTCCACCCACATCCTTACAGAAGTTTCTGCTTAGCAACATCCCGTATGAAGGAGGAATATCTGCTACTAAGATGGTAGTCAAAACTTTCTTCTCAGGCAAAGCAGCAAAAGCCACTTGTGCATCTTTAATTCTTCCGACTAGGGGCACTTCCTTACTCTCCATAGAGTAACAAGATCCATAAGTGCATGTGAGGGTCAAGCCTAAGGCATGAGCTACTTTAGCAGGCATCACATTGTCTGAGGCTCTTGAGTCTATGACGTAATTGCTAAGCCTATGGCCAGCTATAAGAAGTGTCACATAGAATGGTTTGATTTTTTCATTGGGTGAGGTGACAGCGGCTACTAGATTAGGCTGTGGTGCAGAAGGAGGAGTGGGTAAAAGGCCTTTAGAAGTAGTTTTAGAATGGGAATTGACAAAGTGAATCATTTTAGCAAAATCCTTGGGATGGGTTTGATAATACTCTGCCTCTGAGATTTGAACCTTAGTCTTTTTCAAGTGGTCAATAATATCAAAAGACCCAGAAGTGGACAGGCTATCATCATGTGAGATCCTAGGTTTATCAATTTTAGGTGAAAAATAAGTAACTTTAGTAGTAGAATTGACAGGACTCACCTTTGGTGGAGATGAAATGGAAATAGGATATCCTCTTTTTGTAATTACGGGGATAGTTATCGGATGCTCCTTAGATTTCTTGGTGGGCTTCATCATTTTCTCCCTCTGATTTGTCTGCTCTCGAGTCATGACAGCGTATGATTCGCTATTCATGTCTACTACTACTTTGTCATAATCATCCCCTTCATCAATGCCTTCAGTGGTGAAGAAATTAACTCAAGATCCCTCAAATCCATCTGCTTCATCATCAACCTCTTCAACAAATTCCTCGCAATCTTCATTAACCTCTTCATCTTTAGGTTCCTCAAATTCACAGGTTGCATTGACACGAACTTTAATAGGAGGTCCTTCTAGCGCTAGCCCTGTTTGAGAAGCAGACAAACGATTTCTGGGCTGAAAATTCCTCCTTGGAACGTCTGCATAGGGAGCATGCTGAGCGAATTGTTTCTTAATGGCAATGAGATCATTTGCAAGTTTTTGTACCAATGGATCAGTATTAGGTCCAGGGGTGGAAGAGGAGGAAGAAGCAGATTTAGATTTAGAAGGGTCTCTCCTCAACTTCCCTGACATGATTAAATCATCTTCGACACTAACAACAAGAGTTTGATCTTCAGCCAATGTTGCGAGATTAGCCCTTCTTAGTGCATAGCTAACTTCAGGCAATTGAGCATTTAGGAAAAAACATTTTTGAATTTGATCTACAGGTCGAGTATTTGGCGGAATTTTGTTAATCAACTTTTTGAATCGGGCCACAAATTCTCTCATGGGCTCTGATGAATCCTTTTTTTGAGAGATTTGGGCTAGCAAGGCATGCACATCTTCTGCTAGTTTGAACCGGTTTTCAAACCTGGTTCTCATTGTATCCCAGCTGGAGATAGCACCGGCCGGAAGGTGATAGAACCAATCAGCAGCATTATCTTGTAAAGTCTCAATGAAAAGTCTTACGGAGACATCTTCATGTTCAACTCCCAGAACTCCGCATGCAACTATGAAGGTTGCGATGTGTTCATCAGGATGCACTTTACCATCGCCTTTGAATTTAGGGAAGTTCTTACGGTTACCTCTGGGTAACTCATGCAAAGGCTGAGAAAGGGCAAGGGGCCCGACACGATGACCCCAGGACAGTGGTACCGCCATTCTTGGAAAAATGGCTTGAAGAGGAACTGCAACACCAACAAGAATCAAAGCTCGAAGGTTAGGACTGATTGACTCTGAAGGAATACCACCCATAGGGATTCTATCTTGGACAGGTGCAGTACTTGTTGAACGAGTCTTTCTATTTCTTATTTAAGGGAAAGGAAAACCCTGTTGCTCCAAAAGCTGAAATTGAGAATCTTTAATACCAAGGGCCCTTCTCCCTCGAGTAAAACGCGGAGTCGCCAGATCAAAGGATGATCAACAATTACAGAACTGGAATATGATTTCCCCAGTAGAGTCGCCAAAAAAATTTTGGTCATCAAAATAGGACTTCACGAAGAGCAACAGTCAGGGGACAAGAAGTCCCTCCTCTTTAATGGGAGAGGTTCCCTTATTCAAAAACGAACCTATTTACACATACAAAACATGATTTTCTTGTGGAACTTGGATATTTACGAAAGTGTTTTCTATAAGGATCATCAATTACAAAAGGACTAAGGAATGAGAAAATGAGAACGAGCAGAAAGGCACCATTTAGAATTATAGATGACAGAGTAATTCTTTATGCATGCGAAGGTACAGTGAATTGAAACAAGATCATTTGTATCATACTAATAAGATGAAATTTGAAAGACACAAATTTCTATCAATAACATCTGCAAGAATACAAAGCTTCTTAATATAATATAGACAAATGATCTTAACAAGATTAAATGAAAAGCTTAGGGATAAAAGAGATCAGATAGACGAAGAATGAAAAGCCCTTCTGTATTGATTTCTTTATGATTTATTTACACTTTCATGAAATAAGCCAAGTTATTCCTCCCACAAAATGGTGAGGAGAGGCCATTATATAGTTTACAAATCAGTTACTCTTGGTAACTACTTCTTTTAACTAAAGATTAGTTAAGGATTTCCAATCGCAATACCTCAACTTATCACAATAAATCCAAGCAAAATAATTGGAAGAGAAGAGAGGAATAAGGAGAAGAAGACATGTGCTTATGACTGGGAGGGACCCACTGACTTCAAAATCTGCTGCCTGAATCTCTTCAACGCCTCGGCTGTCTCTGCCACGTGGGACTGACGTGTTGGCTGTAGACTGGGTCCAAAATCCGAGGCACTTCTCCATTTCCTTATCAAACTCGACATGAGTATGATAGTCTTTATTTGCTTCTTCAATAGCAGATTGAAGAGAGCAGATATCCTTCATTTTCTCTTTGGAAATGGAACTTTCCTTGAACAGATTTCCTTTGACAAAAGCTCTGAATTAAGCTTTTATTTCTTGTAGGGAGAGAGACACACCAGAAGTTTCATCCTGAAGATGATAATGTATATCTTTGAAAGCAGATACAACTAGTGTTTTGAAAGCCTCTCCCTTCTGCCAACTATTCTTCAATTCTCCTGAAGCCTTGTAGTTGTCACTATCTTGATTAAACAGGGCATGTACTTGATTCTGGGAGACAACTATGACATTATCCATTTCTGGAATCCTCAGTGAAGTGCTAATGGCGGTAGCGTCAAGTTTGGAAATGAGCTCCCCATCAATTCACTCGAATCAGGGTTGAAATGAGCTCCGCATGAAAGCACCGTATCTGCACATTGTATAGAGATTGGGAAACCACAAGCGAAATCCAAACCGTTGTCATGAATCATCTATGCCATTAGCGTATGGTTTGCATCTGTCATCCTCGACCAAAAATCACTAAATTCAAGATGGCAAACTTCACTGTCCCCGATATGTAGGGAAGTCAAAATGGAGGGGGTTAAAGTTCCCTACATACACATAAGATCAGAAAATCTAAGATAAGAATTAGCGAAAATAGAACTAAGTACATGTATGTACATAATGACAATATTTTAACTAATTTTATCAATATTGAACTATTATTTTTACCCCGCCACGCCTGTAAATCAAATGAATAGGGCTACTACCTATCGCAGGTAACTCCTGCATACACACAATGAAGGACATTATTAACATTATTTAATAATTCTACAATGAAATACATTACTAACATGTAATTTAACATAATATGAATTACACGATAAATTTAAAAAAAATTACGTGTTGTTTGAATACCTCAGTGAGTTGATGAGCAGATAAAATCACAGTGGCAACACCTTTATCTACTTGTTGCAGAGATGGTGGGGTGTCTAGTGAAGTCAACATCTTTATTAAACATGTATATCACATGAGTTAGATGGACATACATATATTTGACTTCAAAACTAATATACATATATACATGCAAATATATATATACATACATGTATGTGAAAATTTTACATAATTAACATTCTAAATTACCTTTGTGAATGGATGTGTATACATGGTGCTCACTGCCTATGGTCTGGATGAAGATGCACCTCCCACGTGCTGTAATATCAAAGCATATACATGTACAAATACAATTATTTCAAATATTTAACATATATAAGTAAATCAAGTACTCCAAAAAATTTGTAACACACATAACAAATTTATCTGCGAAGGTGGCGCTGATGAATATAATCCAAATGTCTCACTCAAAAGGACATCTGACATAGTGACATTATCATGTTCACTCCTAGCACCAGGTGCACCAAAATCAATACACATGAAATTATCGTCCTACTCGGGCCTCAAACATATGCTGCTAGATGACGAGAAAATATGTGGCCTCATGTAAGTACTCCCTAAGGTAATACTCTGTGTACCTCCATGGGCATCTGGCTCAAAAATCTCCCTCATATGTCGAAAAATGGTCACAGATAACCCCTGAAGCGCATGGAGTGTATCAATCTCTATTGTCTCCTTCACTGCTTAAGGGACAATCTCAGTTTGAGGGGGCTTATGTGCGGAGAATCTACCCTGCTGAATCGGTGCACATTGTGCACCTTGTCGATCCTGTGCAGATCCTTTTCCTCAGCCCTGGAAATCTTGGAAATCAAAATAATTTGAGATCTCGTTGATGATAAACTCACAATAGAGTTTCCTAAGAAAGTATAGTGGCACCTCGTTGTTATTACAAGGTGGAAAATCAAACACCATCCACCATCGGTCCCAAAAATTATTTTTAATCAAATTTTTAGTGGACAAATGGATGGGAAATCATTTACATGACAACGGAGTAGGAAAATTAGTGAGGGGGTCTGTGAATAAAACGCATATGAGGTCTTTTGAAATTTCTTTTTTCTGTACATCCACATATGACAAATTGTTGGAATAATACACCCTACAACCCTCTCTGTAAGTTGTCCAACGATCAATTTTCCTTGTTTCCGCGTCAATTTGAACAAGTAATGCCTCCAATGTGTTTGCAAGAGAGGTGTGGTAGGGGTTTGTAGATTGTGAATCCCTCATTGTTTTAATTAAATCCTCAATTTCAATTTTTTTTTCAACTATGTTGGTTGTTAAATCTTCTTGACTATCCAAGGGATGTTGAGTAATGGTGGGAGTGTTGGGAGGGATGATAGGAATAACAGGGTTTGGTTGTAGTTGATTCCCTCGACCTCTAACTGTAACAATAAAAAATATGTATTCAATTCAAATTTTAATCTATAATTATCATATTTCAATGAAATTTTGAGAAAAAAATTATGCTTACCTCTTCTCCGTGGTGCCATCGTTGATTCAGATCTTCCCAGCAATCCAAAAACAATCCTTTGAGACTTGAGATCTAGCTGAATGAAAAAACGTGAGGGCACTGGTTAAGCTCTAAAACTCGCAGTTTGAGGGAGGTAAAATGATAGAGGCTCAACCCTGGTTTTTTTTGTTTATAGTAAGCGTAACGCGTATGCATTATGTAACACGTACGCGTAAATGCTAAACTTGACAATTCCCGAGCCAAACGTGATCTCGTTAAAATGAGAACGCGTACGTGTTTTACCTTTTTTTAGATTCTTGCTCCACTTTTTGGCCCCCCAACTTCATGCACTTATCCTACATGGTTTCATAAGTAAATCACCAGAAATACTGCCCTGAAATAAATAACACAGGTGACATAATATTTATAGTGGAAAACCCCAATTATTGTAAAAGCATCACTGCGAAACCCCTCATTTTACTTTAGGCCGCGTCCATTTTACATCCAAGGAAAATCTCTATCCTTCAATTGAAACCCTATTGTTGCAAGGGTAAAACCAAATCACTTGTTTTGCACACCTTTGATATATTATCTCGAATATATCAAATGAGGACCTAAAGTTCAGTTTTTATATAAGGTGATCGCGTAAGTCTTCCGACCCACCTTTTCAACTTAAAATGTTTGACACATACACATAGGTTTTTAATATTTAATATTAGAAATATAATTCATTTCATGATATTAAATATTTACGTAAAGTATATACCTAGGTTAACATATTTTAATAATAAAAATATAAATATTTCATATTATTAAATATTGACATATATAACTAGTAGATGGACCCAATATACATTAAGGGTTGGCTGAGACCACTTAATCATTATGTGACCTAAAACTCCCCCTTAATGTTAAGGATGGGATAACATAATCATATGTCAATAGATTACCTGCCCATGATACACTACATAGATTTACAATCCTTAAACCATAAAGGTTAATAGGCTAGCATATCAGTTGAAGGAATTATAACACCTTTATCATACTCAATTTAACTTTTGGTACAAAATGATTTGGAATCCCAAAGGATCATCCCATGATCATTGGCTAAGTATGATTTGTGAGTTTTACATGTTCTCATAGGTTCTCATAAAAGGTTATTGAACCTAAGCATATAGGAGCTCTTTTACAGCCAATGACCTCCTTAACAATATGCTTGTACTAGATGTTTACTAGTAAACTTAATAGCACTAAAGAGTTTACTGAAGACCACCTTTAAGATATTTATACACTTCTTTCTAAAAATAAGTCGAGAAGGTATACATGCCAGAAGGTCTTTTTTTACACTTTCTCAAAGGTCTTTTACAAATGCCCGAAGGTCTTTTTACAAAAACCAAGTTCCATTAGGAGGTAAAATTTCCATGCACACTCCCCCTCAATGGCAACTCTTACAGTCCAAGTTTTTCATAAAAGTGACAAAACTTTGCAGCACTCAGGGACTTTGTGAAGATGTCAGCAACCTGCTCTTCAGTCAACACGAACTTGAGATTTATGTCATCACTTAACACCTTCTCACGGGTGAAGCGTATATGTATCTCAATGTGCTTCGTCCTCTGATGTTGAAACAAATTCTTAATCAAGAGTAATATAAATCTGTCCACCACATATAAGATGAATAATTTTTTTAACTTCCATGTGTATCTCTACCAACAGTTGCTGCAACCACATGGCTTCTTTACTTCTTCCATTTTACTTCTCTGCCTTAGTAGAAGAAATGAAGACTGTTGATTACATTTTTTGTTCCAAGTAATGGTTCCTACATCAAAAAAAATTGAACACATATCCAATATATTTTATAACACAACATCAGTATGATTAGTAATCCACAAAATCTATATAAGATAGCATTTTCATTCTTGGTATAATGCAACCCATAATTGATTGTTTCATTTCAATATATCTAAAAATTCTTTTTGCAAGATTCCAATGATCTCTAAAAAAATTTCTTGTATAAACCTTTAAGTAATTCTCATTATATAGGAAATATTCGATCTAGTTATAGTTAGATAAATAAAACTATCAACTAACATCGTATATAAAATAAGATCAACCTTTTTCATATGCAGATTTAGGGACAATTATTTATTTTAACTTCCATTGAAGTAGAAAATGGTTTACAATCAATCATAAGAAAGATTTTTCAATACAATGGTTACATATTGTGTTTTCGAAAATAACAATAGAATGAAATACAGTCATACAAAGAACATGATGTGAGAAACCTAACTCATTCATTTCAAAGAACTGCTTTAATTTATCTTTAATCTAATGAATTAAATCAGAATTGTCACCAGTTATAAGAAAATCACCAACATATATACATATAATGATAATATGTGAGCCTTATTACTTGATGAATATATCATTGTTACAAGAACAATTAACAAAACCTAATAGCTTAAAGAAGGAAACATTTTTCACATACCAAGCTCTAAGAGCTTGTTTTAAACCATACAAGGATTTCTCAACTTATAATCATAGTTTTTCTTTATTAGTTTTTTCAAATCCTTTATGTTGAAACATGTAAATTTCTTCTTTTAAATCACAATTCAAAAAAATTATTTTTCTTATCCATTTGGTGGATTTCACACCTAAATTGAGCAACAATCGCAAATAAGGCCCTAATAATACTCATTTTTGCTACAGGGGAAAATGTCTCAACATAATCAATACCATGTTTCTGATTGAAACCTCTAATAATAAGTATAAATTTATGTTTGTTAATACTACCATCAACATTATACTTTACTTTGTATATCTACCTAGACCCTATAATACTTCATGGATTAGGTTTATGCAAAGTAATTAATGCATGGTACATATGATGGCTTTTGGTCATTTTCCTAAGGTTAATAGGATTTGAAATTTCTAACATAGGTTGATTCTAATTTAATTTCTTATCTAGGAAGATAAGAGTTTCATAATCATCTATAGCATCAAAAACATCATCATGACCATTTACTAAATCAGAATCGAAACCATCATTTAAAAGCATTTAATGAAGTAACTTCAAGAGAAGAAGACAACACATGTAAAATTTTCGCCAGATTATATCTATACATTTCATATAAAATTCAATAATTAACATGTCCTAACTTTTCATGCCATAGTTTTGAATTATTCAAACTTTGAGATATAAAACAAGATGTAGAAGAGAAATCATAAAAAAATATACAGACCATTTCTTTGAATTCCTTCAGATATTATACTCTCATTCCTATCCTTGATATACCAAGTATCCTTCATGCATGAATTCTAGTTGTGTCCATACCTCTTTTGGATGTTCGATATTACCAATGTGTAGAAGGTACTCATCGTTCACATTACACGAAATCATAGAAAGAGCCTCCTGCATTCATTGTAAGAATGCATTCATGTTATCTACAGTTACTTGATGACCGGTGGGAGTAACCTGTCATCACCAATCCGGCACTATGATAATTCTTCACTAGGGAACTACCTTCGTTGCTATGATTTATTTACTAATGCACAACCTTTAGTTTGGTGGATGTCAAATCTATAAACAAAACAACAAACATAACACAAGAATACCGTTGACTATGATAAGACGGAATGATGACAAATCTACGATTAATATCAGGAAATAAATTATGGAATATTAACATGAAATTGTTTAACAGATCTCTACCCACTGAGGTACTTCAAGGTTATTGAATGTCACTAACAAGTTCCACCAATACAATGGGAGAAATTACACTAGAACATACTTTTTCTTTTATTAACAATTATTAGAGGTACATAAGGTCATACAAATTTCTCACTACTTCCTTTAGAATGAGGGGGGTTCAATTAGGTTTATAGGGTAATTCCTCACCATACCCACTCTCTAAGATAGGCTTAAGAAATCCACATGACGAATCATATTCCAAACTTAACTCATTCATGTAAATCTTTTCCTAAATCATTCCCATTGGATAGGAAATTTCCTCACCTTTCCATTGATATAAAGATAATCCTCCTAACTCCTCATATTTTTTCAAGTTATGGGCCAGCGGACCTTGGGGTGAAAATTTTCCCCAATCATGGGTCTGCGGGCTTAGGGGTATCCCAACTTTGCCACATTTTAACATTACCGAACGGAGAAAAATTTCCTGACAGAGTAGCTTACGACAAATATTTACTTTTACAAAATTTTTGTACTTTGACGGGGAAAGAAAAACAACTTTGGCACACCATATTGACGACACCGTTATGGTCTATCAAGTACACTAAGGGACACTTAACAACATCCTCCTAAGTACATACATTGGGGAAGTAGAAATTACGGATGAGGAAAATTTTAGTGAAAAATCTTCCCCCGGGTCGAAAGCCAACTTTACTCCGTCCTGTGCGCTAGACTATTCAAGTGCTTGAAAGGGATTCACGTGGCATCTCCTGACCCATTTCAGGCAAGAAGGTGGGAATTTTAGAAAATCTAATTTTTAACACTCCAAAGGGCAAAGAGGGTACCATTTTCATGCCTCTGCTGGATTTTGTAGATGCCACATGGTGGCATCTTGGAAGAAATTTGCGTGTCTTCTTTTTTTGACAATCTGGAAAAAATTTAGAACCAATCATTCCCAAAATTTTCTGAGAGTGCTAAGCTTAAAAAAAGGTTCACCCCTTCGCCAAAACCTTGTGGTGCCATGTGGTAGCCTCTAATTGGCTCGATTTCCTGCAAGGAAAATTAAGATGTACCAAAACCTTTCTGAAGTTACTAAGGGAATCAATTTGGGCCCGCATCCTTACCAAGGAAATTTTTCATAACTCCAAGTGTTTTTTTCACGCCAAGTGAAGGAATCAAACTTCAGAAGGCCATAAATTTTTATAGAGTGCTTGTTTTGGGAAAACTTTGATGTTTTCTATGAAATGCTGTATCGATGTCCTCTTTACACAACTTATCATTAATTTTTTACATTTGGATAAATTTTAAGGATTCAATTTTATGTGAAAATGCTTCTACAGGCTTTTACAGTGCAAACTAGTAAACTTTTAAAATTTGTTAAATTTGTTCTTGTCATTCTCTCAACATGTCAAATAGTACATCAAAATTGAATTCTTAGGTGTACCTTTAAGAGCTAGAGGTCAAGATTCAATTTGTCTGATTGATTTTACAATTTCAAACATTTACATTTCTTGATAGCAGCACGACTGTGAAACAGTTGAGCCAATCGATTTTGCTTTATAAGAATTTCTTAAGTGTTAATGTATAGTCATGAGTTTGATTAGATCTTATCCATGACTGAAACATTAATCTCACTTTCATTCATCTTTAGTGTCCCACTTTGGTACTAGATTAATCAGAGGATTTTGGTCCAATCATTTTCAACTTGCAAAATAAACAAGACAAGTTCTGCCTTATGATGTCGAGGGATCATTTTATCATTCACCCTCTCTCTTCCAAGTGTTATGAAGTCTTCATTCCAGTAGTTTCTTGGCATGAACTCTCATTTAGCCATGGTCTTAATCCCAACTATTGGGTACGCAAGATACATTTTTAATTTCTAAAAGTCTACCACATATTACAACAGAAACAGAGTATTACACTTCATTTGAAACTATAGATTACAGCTTAGTTTTTCCCTTATTTAATTCAACACTTAACATAAGTTTGAAGGAAGATTATCAATCCTTTTCTATTCCAAATATTCATTTACAACTCAGTCATTACATTAACTGTATTCTTTCATCAAAAGACATATATTAAATACCAGGACAGAATAATACATTTTCTTGTTCACATGTTTCACTTTTCCACTTTCCAAATAGGGATTCAAACATAGAGCTTGTTAATCGTACATTGATTTCCAATGGAAGCTCCCGAATATCATATGAACAAGAAAACACTTCCATTAACGTTAAACATAAAACTTTTACAACCTCCTTTGGATTTGATTTCAAAATACAACATACAAAACATGTATCATTCTTTGCCAACTGTGAGAATACAGAGTATAACTCTTTTACATTTCAAATTTCCACTTTCATTTTCAATACATAGTATCTCTCCATGATCATCTAATACACAGATCATCCACTTCAAGTGGGAAATATTTTTCTTTAATTTTATTTTACAAGGGACATGTCAAATTATCTTCTATCTTATCTCTACATCAAAAGCAACATGCAGATTTCTCATCTCTTACCAATTTGATCTACAACAAGAGTAGGGGAAAGACAACGCTTTCCACCCAACCAAGACATACAATGAAGAGGAGAAGCCATCCTTCTTCATTGGACCCCTAGCCCCAACTACAATTCAATAAAAGATGTAATAGTTAACTCATGGCAACATCTTTTTGAGCACAATCTTCATACTCAGTAGCATGTCACAATAGGAGAACACATTTGTGCTCACCGAGAGTGGTAATGTGAGTTTTGGAGCAAAGGTGCTGGTGTAGGTTCTACTTTAGCAAACAATTTCTTTGGGCTCCTCTTCCATGCTTTCAAAGGAGAAAGCCTATCTTGCTAATCTGCTTATGCTTGTTCAAAATGGTAGCTGGGTGGTCATACCTATCAATCAATTGTCTGATATATCTGACTTTATCCCATAGAATTTGAAGTGCTTGACATAGGAGATTATCCACGCCATTCAATCAACCCTTATCCGCTCACATCCTTCCTTATGGATCTCATCAAGCTTTCTCCTTATGGCTCCTCAGAACATGTAACATGATAATCCCTTATGTTCTCCTTCTCTCCTTGGGTTAGCTTTGTGATATCGATCATGAGATATGCATATCTCTGTTGTTCACCTTAAATTCTTCATAGAACACACTTGTAGCCTCCCAATAAATAACCCCATGAGTCTTCTCCTACATTATCACCTAGTGTTATCAAACCACCTAAGGGCTGAACCATCCACAAACAGGTGCCAAAAAATTCAGTACATTTGTTCCCTTCATAATAAGACCATTACAAGAGTACAAGATCTTTTAAACTCTTGAATGAAAGAGGAAGCATATTCCATTAGATTGGGCTGAAAACAATAGGAATCTTTATCCCATTTTCAAAAGTAATCCACAGTGAAATACCAACCCAAAAGTACAATCAACAAGAATTATGTGAACCAACTAATTCAAAATCAGCTCCCATAATAGAAAATAGAAATGACCACAAGAAAACTATGTCTCCAAAACTTGACTTAGCAATGCGGTAAAAAATGACTTTACTGTGGTAAACACTATTTCACAGTAAAAAAGTGAAGTTAGGGTAAATACTATTCACGGATGAAAAAGTGACTTTACTGTAGGTAAATACTATTCACAGAAAAAATCAACCTTTACCCAAGGTAACAACTTCATTTCCAATGGTAATAAACAAGGTGGGTGACCCTCCAATATGATAGTTTGACTAAGTACATATCTCAAATCCAGACCCAATCCACCAACGAGGAATGAAATCCCCGCATACGGAAGAAAAGTGTAAGTCTAAAAATATCATCAATTATTCTTCACCAGGAACTCCTTAAGAATGCTATGATTATTTACTAATGCACAACCTTTAGTTTGGTGGTATGTAAATCTGGAAGACAAAACAATTTTAACATGTCCCACAAGAATACCTCGACTATGATAAGACGGAATGATGACAAATCTGAAATATCAAAGTAAATGGAGTAATATTAACACTCCAAAATTGTTACACATCTCTTACCCATAAGATACTTACACAGTGTTATTGACTTCACTTGCCTTCCACCAATACTATGGGAGACCAACTTTACAATTACACCTCTTAATGGCATATTCTATCAACACACCTTTAAACTGATGGCTTCCTTTACACACTTCATACAATATTTCTCACTACTTCCTTCTGAATGCTAATGAGGGGGGGTGGCCTCTTTACAAAATAGACACATTCTAGGCTTATCCATCTGGATCTCTAAGATAAAAGGAATACAGAAATCCCCTTGGTCACGAATTAAAGGTGATCCCCCCATGGGAAATCCCCTTACACTCTTATCAAATACTAATTGTAAGCTTATCTTTTAAGATAAGAATTCATCTATCATTTCAACATGGTTGGTCTCCAATCCGCCTGATGTTTGTAGACATATTTTACAACCTACAAATACACAAAATATCTCCTATGACCTCACTGGCCTTGTCCTTATTATCCAAATAATATAAATCTAATTCCTAATCATGTAGACCCTACTATGAATCATACTTACATCCAAGTAATTTGACAAATCATTTAACATTTTACTCGAACCACTTACGATCAAATATTTACTTCAATTTTACAATTTTCCTATTGTACTTTGACTGTTACAATACTCTACATTATTGGCACACCGTACTGACAGCATCCGTTATCTTCTATCATGTCAGCTACTGCTAATTACACTTAACATCAACATCCTATCTCTAATACATCATCATGCATAATGAAATAGAAATTAACGGAGGAAAATTTTATGCTCTAACAATCGATCAACCTACTATAATCCAAAAATAATAATCTCAGAGTTTTTTCACCATATATCATTTTTTGTACCCAAAAGTTGTAGTCAAAGTTTCATTTAGGACACTGGGTTTTGTCAAGACAGAAATAGTTGGACAACATTATTTTCCTAAACTTGTAAAACACACCCCATTATAATATACAATATACCATAATAGTTAGATACATATTTATCACTAATAAAAACAACATTTTTTAATATTAATTCAAATCTAAATTTTTTAGATCTAAAGAAATTATTTGATCATAACTAATTCTGTTCATTACAATGCATGTATAATTAACCTTCCATGATCAAAATAATAACCCACAATATAAAGGAGCTTTGCCTTATACCCCATATTTACATATAAAAATATTTCTGACGACCATATAGAAGTGAAGAAGAGACCCCTAAGAATGCATAACAACTTCAAATTTATGAAAAAAAATTAATGTAGACAAAGATAGTTGACCAACTTAAATTTGACATCTAAACGATTGTCATAATGACTTAATTTTTGGTATCTGTCGTGACGGTCATTTGACCATCAATTTTAACACAATGTAATACAAAGTTTTCTAGAACATACGAGATTAAATTTAACGTCTAAATGACCATCATATTGTCTTATGTTTGGTCTACCATGACGGTCATTTGACTATCAAATTTAATGAAGCTAAAACTTGCTATGTATTTCCATAATTTCTTCTTCAATATAATATTATGGAGGTTATATTTTAATACATTATAATAACCTATTATAATTTATAATATAAAAATATATACATTTATTAAAAGAAATGAGGTATATAGTTTATAAAATGTAAATAAAAAATAACATATAGTTCATAAAAATTATAAACTATAGTACAAAGATTCATCCAAATTAATTTGACATCTAAATGATCCGTCATTAATGGATTTTTTTTTGTCTATTGTGACCAAGTTAAAAGAATTTTACCGAGTGCAATTAGATTAATGAGAGTATAGATTAACCTGTATATTCTATAGAGATAACAAGAAATTTTACCCGACCAATGAAATGAATTCAAATCCCTATTTTAATTAATTTTTTCTCCTCCCTTCATTTACTTTTAATTATACCCTGTACATATTTAATGAACTACCAAAACTATTCTAATGTATTTCATAGAATGTCTTACAATTCCAAAATTTATTCTTCTGTATAACTATTATGGGAGGTATAGATTTTAATACATTATAATAACCTATTTACCACATTTGTACGTGGTACACCAATATACTAGCACTTTTTTTTAAGTATATCCATTTTTACTAGAGATGTTCCACATAAAAAACTAACATATTATTTCATAAAAATTATAAACTATAGTATAATATTTTTATATAAAATAAACACCTTATAACCCCTTCATTTATATAGGGTTTTATAAGGACATAGACCAGATCTAAAAAAATGGGTACAAAATATTTTATGGATAATTCATGAAATGCTATAGGGACACATGTTAAAACTTTTATGTGGCTAATAACTATGGCCAATATTTTAATAAATATTTACCACACTTCACGTGGGCCATGAAGTAAGCACTAACCCATTTTTTTTAAAACATATATAAATCAAATCTAATATACTTGAGAGTTCCAGCGGTTTATACCTCACGATATATATCTCATTTTATTCAATCTTAGGTCTCACTCTTATATAAAAAGACTATATATGCCTAGATTAAATAGGTTGAGTTTACATAGTGATTTAGAAACTATAAGATATAGAATGAATGGTCTGTTTGCCACATCTTCCCTCAATCCCATGGATAATTATAATATGGTTTACAGACTTTTACATGTATAGTTTTTTTATTTCAATAAGAATATAAGATTTAAAAAGTAATCCCTTCATGGCCATAGCAATAAACATGGATAAACCTTATAAAAAAAAAGTAAGCACTTAGGTTTTTTTTTAAAAATAATAATATAGTTTTCAAATCTATATAAAATGTAGTATTTTCAAAGCAAACCCTGGTTTAAAGGGGACCATCTATATAACACGGGTATGAATTCAAACTTACGAAATATTGTAACCTACAAACATTTCAAATTCTAAAAACTAGGAATATGCCTAGATTTCATATAGTAATAAATGCTTTTTTAAATATGACTTTAAAATTAGGTTTAGAATATTTGAAGCTCCTGTTGACCTCTGCACACTTCAATCTCCATGTAATTTTAATATGGTTTATGGCTTTTAATAGGGATATAGCAATTTTAAAAAAACTATATAAAATTTACCGATGATGTTTAATTGCACAAATGTATTAGTCAAAACCTTATTTTAGAATTACATAGGGGACCAGATACTTCTAAAAATAATAATATCAGGTTGGTTGAAAAATACCTGTAAAACATTTGATAAATAATTTACAAAACATTTACCTCACTCTGCTACCATGTTATTTAATTTGAGGATTCTAATAAATATGGATTTTAATGAACTTGCATATTATATAATGTTATAATAAATATTTAAATAAAGATTACATTATAACATATGTAGATAAAGAAATACTTACAGAAAATAAATAACACAGGTGACACAATATTTATAATGGAAAATCCCCGATAGGGTAAAAACCGCTTTGAAAATAACTTTTTAATTCAGAGAACTTATTTTACATCCAGTAAGATCACCTCCTCCTTTGAAACCCTATTCATCTAATGGTAACACCAAATCACTTTATTTGTACACACCTTTGATATATTTCCCGAATATATCAAATGAGAACCTGAAGTCCTTTTTACATAAGGTGATATGGTATGTCTCCCGACCCACCTTTTCAACCTAAAATGGTTGACACATACACCTAGGTTGTTAATATTTAATATTAGAAATATAATCATTTCATAATATTAAATGTTTAACCTAAAGTATATACCTAGGTTAACATTTTTAATAATAGAAATATAAATATTTTATATTATTAAATATTAATCTATATATTAGTGATGGACCCATATATATTAAGGGTTGGCCAGACCACTTAATCATTATGTTCCAACAATGTATGCCCACTAACTCACCTGTTCAAACTTTGATTTCACACATTTTCCTTTTCACCATCAAAATTCACATCACCTCTATTTATTTTGTTATTTTATTTACCAACTACCCTCACCCAATAGGTGCAGTGAAGTGGGCATTACAGGGAAGTTTTTGTCTTAGTTTGGGGAAGAGATATCAAGTGAAATATCATGCCCAAAATTCCTTTCAGTTGATGTTAGAATTGCAAGGTGTCAGAGCAAGTTACAATTCTGAGCAATGCATGAGGCTTTTTGAAATGTTTGATAAATGCAAAAGTTTGACATAGTGAACCACACGAGAGTATTGCTTTTTGCTTTGAGTCTTGTTGCTTGTTTTAATGCTTTAGTGTTCAATAGAATTTTATTTTGACGTTGGGGGGAAGCGGTGGATGGGAATTATCGTATATATTTTCATTGATGTCGGACTATTTTCATTTTGTTAACTAAAGAACATAGAGATTTTGGCAGTCACAATTTAAGTTCCTAACATACATTTCCCGGGAGTATAGTCATTATTCAACACATGAAAATACCCTTTCTAACAATTTAATTTTAAAAAAACTTAGATAATATAGTTTTTGATAGCTCTGTGGACTCTTCTTACCTAAAATGGTTAAATGCATTGGTCACCTACATATTGGAGAATTTTTTAGTATTGTCCCACAAAGTCGCTGAATATTATTAGACTATAAGGGGTGTGAAATCTGCCCATCTAATTTATGATAAAATGATTCATGTACACCAAAATGTAATTACAACTATCTTAAATCGTGACTGCAAATTTTAGTAGTATTTATGGTCTGGTAAAATAGATATTTTTTTCTGAATTTCACTTTTTTAAACTATGAAAGATTTTTTTTTATTAGATTAGGTAAAAATAGATTTTGAAGGGATCGGGAAACCTATACAAACGAAGATAAGTCGATGAGGCCCATAAGTTGAAACAACAAATAAAATCATGACCAAAGGACCATGGAGGAACAAAACCAAAAATCCCAAAACCGAAGGAAGAGAAGAGCAAGAGAAGAGAGGCACGGTCACCCAAAAATGGTCAAGGCCGCTTGACCCAGGGGCACCCCTAACCACCTATCCCTTCCACCCTTTGATATCTCAGAAACATTTTAACAAGTTAGTGTTAATTTTTATGATTCTTCTTATGTGACACCATTGACCACCCAACCTCCTTACCACCATTCACTGGAGAATACCCATCTTCGTGTAGTATTTCACCTCTATCGAGATCAACCACCAATGCCACGTCAAGGTCCAACTTAGTATACAACCATTTCCCAAAGTCAAGGTCGTCGAGTTGTGCATTCGCATTTAAGATAGCTCTCGTTGAATTTGAAATATTTTCCCTCCCTTATCCCTGAAGTAGCCTGTCCATTCCATCAGCAAAACTAGTCACAGGCTTCACCCCAGTTTCTTCGTCCCTGTCAATACTCGCAGTTCCATGCGGTGAGGCTTCGTGCTCAAAGACATCAAAATCAGTCTTACTAACTTCTTCGGTCTCTAAACCACCTTCCCTATCCTCACGCTCTAGACCAAAATCTTCAATATTCTTGCAGCATGAAGGACTCCTTCGCACTTTGCTACACTTGGCATAGAAAATCTTGGAACATTCAACTTCTATTTTTTGTTCCCAGACACCGTGCGAGGAATTCAAGAAGATCCTCCTAGGTAATTTTGTGTCGTCTAATACAGAGATGCACAACTTGACAAACACAAATATCGACCTTGCTAAGGTAGCAGGATCCACATCTATCAAGGTCCCCATAGATCTGGCCACACCCAAGAAAATTTTAGATTCTCAAAACTCCAAAGGGAAGGCAAGGGGCCGAATCCATACATGGAGGGCTTTAAAAGCGAGATCGTGTGAGGCACCTGGTTCCCATCTGCGAAAACTCAAGGCCACATTACTGTAGAACCACAGGCCCCATGAAAAGTCGATGTTGGGTTTGATTCCTACAAATCTACCATGATCACGAATTCGAGTCTTTCCTTCTCTTTGTCAATAACATGTCCCAAAATCTCCAGTTGTGGTTCATCCTCTCTCCAAGATGGTATGAGCCTGACAGAATCACTATTGGAAACTCCAAATAGTCTAGCCGCCAAAAATCTCTCTCTATCACTCTGAGCTCTCCATGAAAATAATTTAATGTATGGATGTTGTCAATATTTTATAAAATAATCATCCGAACTCTCCATAGACTGTGTATAGTTAAGCAACCACAGTGAGTGAGTCCTACAAACATCATTTATTGTTAAATTTAATATAATATACATGAAACTTGTAAAATTTTGTTAATTGAATAGAATTTCAAATGTTTACAGCACCAATTTTTGTACGAACCCGTAGCTTAAAAGGCAATAGATAATGACCACTTGTGGTAATTTTAACTGTCCCTAAACTAAATTTAAGAAATCAAAGACAATTTATTTTGGTTTCTCTAGGATGTATTTGTATTTTATTTTTTATATTTGGTTAATGGGACATAATCTGGGATAAGTAGAACTATCTGTATATGATATTTGGATTACATGTTTGAATTCAATTTTTCTATTGTCTTCTTTGTAATTCTTTCAACATGCATCCTTGTATAATTTGTTTAAATATCAGAAGATATAAATTTCCAGATTCTTGTTTTTCTAACATAGGTTCCCTGTACGTCAGAAAAGTGACAGGCGAGCTTGAGAATTAAGAAGTAACTCTTCTGCATACCCGACCTCCCGAGGTCGTGCCGAGACAGCCGGTGTGGGTAGAATGTGCAGGCAAACTAGTTAGGAAATCTAATGTCTTCGACACGCACTAATGGTATTTGCGAATCTAAGGCAAAGAAGGCCCTTCTAACTTGGACTGGTGTGATAGATCGATCAACGAGGATGACTGCTCGAAGGCTCCAATCAATATCGAGCTCTGGCGTGATTCGATCTATGGGTTGTGGGGATACGTGGAAAATGACCCGGGATGGTTTCGTGTATTTCTCCTGATAGGGTCATATGGTGAATATGGTCAACTCTATGGACGATTCTCTGGCCTAGTCCAAAATTCTCTAGCTTCGTTAGCTGTTGTGTCTAGTAGGGATAACTGTTGAATGATGATAGGTGGAATCGAAGTAGACTGAAATACTAATTTACGTAGGCCAGTGTCTATGTCTAATTCTCTTATGGATTCGTTAGGACTGTGGGATCTGTGGATCACAACCATAGACTCTTGGTTGTTGCGGTCCCGTTATGGTCATACGGGAGATCAAGTTCTAATTCCTAGCATCCAAGTAGTCGTAAGCTTTTTCAGCTTCTATGTTTAGAACCAATAGTTGTGCGATCTTCTCATAATACCTTACTGGTGTTATCGCAACTTGGATTCTTAAGCTGGTATCTATATCTACTAAGGTGTCTCCAGCATCTGGCTGTGGAACTAAAGGATCACACTCGAATGTTTTTTCTCTTTCGAGCCCTTCTACAGTCATGTGGGTATTTTCTAGGGTAATCTGTAGTTTGGCTGATTTGACCAAAACAGATGTGCTTGGTCGTCTTCGATGTTTAACCCTCTCAAATGTGCCCTGATCTGTTGGAAGTCTGTTGTTGTTTGGAAGACTTGTATCCTAAGGTTTTGGTCAATATCAGTTATTGCCACTACGGTATTGGGCAGGGGCACAATCGGCTCGAAAATGTATTCCCTGGGCTCCCTAGGTCCCGTAATTGTCATGCAAAAGCAGTAATGAAACAAACTAAAATAAAGTAAAATCTAAGTATACTTCTAGCATATATAATTTCTTTTTGTATTTTCTGGACAATTTATAAGAAAGCAGCTATTTAAAAATATTTAGAATTGACAACTAAACTAACAACGTAAAACAAACAAAATAGCCGAGTGTAGCTATTTTGTCTGTGCGATTTCGTATATCTATTCTAAACAACGAAATAACTAATCTATCTGCAAGATTCTCGATCCTACCTCAGAGGTGAGGAATGAATCATAGTTTCTCAGAAACTATCAATCCCCCACCAACCTCCCTGGCAATATCGAGAATAGAAATAACTGAAATAAAATGATTAACTACTTTATTTGATAAGTTCTAACTAAAACTTTGAAAGATGGAACCTGGATTTCGCAGAACAGTGGCGAATCCGACGGTGTGTGTGTTCTTGTCCCCTCAGTATGATCTCTTTGTTCTTTGTGCTCACGTGAATCCAGAAAAGCGTGGAATGCTTGTATCAACAGGAATAGATATTTGGATCAATGGACAGCCTTCAGAATGCAGATAGAATAAAATGCGGATAGGAGAGGGATAGCGCAAGAGTACAGAGCTTGGCCTATGCAATTCCTAGCGGGGTCTACTGCGAATCATGCAACAAAAGCATCTAGAACCTGAAACTAGTCTGTATGAAGAACAAAACCTGCAACTTTTAATGGCTGCCTAGACTATTCTACTCCAAAACAATAATATTGTTTGCACAAGTTGGATCTGTGGCTTACCAATAACAACACAAAGCTAAAACAAACCTGCAACAAACTATGCTACCAATCCTAAGCAAACTAAAGGGACACATAGCACTGAAAACATGAAACTTGGAGTGAAAATGGTGGCCCCGAATAATGTTTGCACTTGCACAAGTTGGATATGTGGCTTACCCAGCTGCAACACAATACTAACCAAAGCACTCAATGAGAAAACTAAGAATCCTAAGCAAAGGAAAACTAAAACTGCTGTAACAAGAAATTCAAAAGCAAACTTTGGAGAAAAATTCAGAGGCCATTTGCATGTGCACAAACCATGCATTTATAGGAATCCAAACATCCAAAAATCAAATCCAAACTGAACTCCTAAACATTAAACGAAAGAAAAACACTATTCCAGGGGACCAAAAACATTAATGCATGCTCAAGTCGGCAAGAAAAGTTGGTGAGTCGTGATATTTCATGCGGGTCACGTCAAAAGAGCGTTCTGGAAAATGCGTACAGGACCGCCGCCCTGCTCAGAGCGGTGGTTACAGGACCGCCGCCATGTTCAGGGCGGCGGTCAACGAGACCGACCGCCCCTTAAGGGCGGCGGTTTCATCACTGAAGACCCAAAAAACCAAGAAAAGAGGGAAAAAAAAAGGAAAACAAATCACGCGGGGGCTAAGCGGGGCATGCGGGATGTTAACGCATATCTGTAAAGCTTTTCTGGATCCCGAACACCTTGCGAAGAGACCTGTATCATCATTGGGGCACTTATTACACCCGTTCCGTAGTACAGTACCTTACAATTTTGGGTACGTACATATTGCCCCCTCGGAGAAGCGTTTTTAGCCATGAAGAGGCATAAAACGGTGGGTCCGAGTATGGCAGTCCCGAAATGGGAAGTTTAGAAGTTATAACTTACACGTCTGTGTGTCAAAATGACGCCATCCGAAATTCCCGCCACCTGCAAAATGAAAAGAGAACTCAAGTGCAGATAGATACAATAATTTGGAAAATAAACGCTAAAACAATATTGGAAGAGGATGTACCATTAGTGCGAGGATAGAAACTTACCTCCGTCGGCGCTCCGAACCTGTGAAAAATCCATATTTAAAATGAATCAGGGGCGTTATATATATGGAAGTGGGCCCATTTTCCTATTCATTTGCGCGAGTCGATTTGGTTGATTTTGAGCTCTGGGACCCACAGCTGACGGTTTCTCACGCGAGTAGAGTCAAAACGTCCACAGTGAGATAGAGATCATGCCTCCACGTGCGGAACGCCACCCCCGCGAGATCACAGGTTGGTTTTCTTCAATTTTGTGTTTTTCCCCCTTCTGATTTGAAATGTTAAATTCTTTGCAATGGGGGGGTTATTTTTGAAAATGTTTTGTTTAAAGGGTCCATCTAGGGGGGGGCGCCTACTGGGTAGGCCCCATTTTTGATTAAAATAGTCATTTTTTGCATTTTTTGGGCTTTTTAAGCCCAAAAACCCGCGCGGGTTTCCGGACCGCGACCGCCGCCCTGGACAGGGCGGCGGTTACATTTTGTTTGTTTTAGGATTTGTTTTTGAATGTTAACTCTCCTTATATTTGTATTGTGTACATTTTAACCTCTTGCCTAGTTCCTAATTCGTTTTTCTTTCTTTGCTTTGCAGAGACTGTTGATGAGTGGCGGGATCTAATCCGTAGGGTTTACGTCGATTCTCTGATGATCCCTATGGATAAGACCCGTGCAGAGTTATCTGTGGATGCGGGGAGCCCTCAGCAGCCGGCAGGCACACTGACGTCTTCGCTCCCGTTTGGCATGTGGCCAAGATGGTGTCAACTCTCCGTACAGAGTTGGCAGGCTATAGGACAGCCTAGCGTCTTATGAGGAGCCGCTCTCATGGCGAGACTACGACTGCCCCTAGGGACCCCGAGCCCTTCGTCCATTCAGAGCGCCAGCGTAGCCGGAGTTAGCATTTGTACGTGTTTTTATTCTTCTCTTGATATTGTTTAGATACTAACTTACTCTTCCTTGTGTGTTTTTGGGTGTATGCAATGGAAAACAGATGATGCAAATGTTTGTTTTTCTCTGTGTTTCATGATGCTAATACATGATATTGTAGATATATTGTGATCTTAAATCTTAGTTTCTGTGAGCAATTTGGATACCTCATGATTTGTTTTGGCAAAGTGATGAAAATAATTAGTATGATGAACAGATTAAATTGCCCCACTCCTAACTCCACGCAACTAGTAGGATGCGAGGGCTCATCACCAAGAGCCAAGAAGGGTGCAAGTTATGAAATATGGTGAAGTGATAGTGGTGAAAGACAAACGAAGCTTTGGTGGAACCAAATGAAAACTACAAGCTTTATTCTACCTGAATGACTTCATAGTTTTGGATGCAACTTGCTTTGCGGTTTATCCAGACTTAGACCCGTAGATGGCCACATAGTAGACAAAATCTGGGTTTTTAGGATTTTTAACTCTCTTGGAATTTTTGAACATCTGATTCATTCGTTATTGACTCAAAGTTTGAATTAATTGTTTATGACCTTTTAACATTTACTTTGTTTAGAGGACCCCCTACACTTTGCCCCATGCTACCTGTAAGAAACATGGGTTTATCACCGTGGGCAAGGCATAGGCGAGTAAGGGCATTTCCATCCTTTCCCAACCCTACGTCACTAGTAAGAGACGCAAGCTTATCACCGAAGGTTGGTGGGGCAAGGAAATGTGTAAAAATAAAATTTTCTGTTTAATCACTTCTTGACTTGTCTATTTGAGTAAAATGTCAGTATATGCTTTTTTTCCAAAGAGATGTGTATATGGGATAGATGCGACACCATGAAGCTTATAGAACAGACCATAGACAAGACACCTATTCTAAGAAGAAACCAAGGTGAGAAAAGACTTGCAGATCTTGGTATGGTTTCCGTTAGGACTTCGTCATGCCTGATTTTATTTGATAAAAGATTCTGATTTGATTGATGATATCAAAGACGGAGAAGTATGATTAAAGAACTTTATGCCAGAAACATCACGAGTTTGAAATAAATTGCTTTGAGAATAGATTCCCTGATCACAATTTGTGTAAGAACAAGTGGACAAAATGATCCTAATTTGTATGAAAATGCAATGTAGATAGTTATATAGGTAGCGTTAGCTGCTTACGCGTAGAAATGCTTGAGGTGGAGAGAATTGACTGTTTCGCCAAACTCCTCACCTTCTAGCATGCATAAGAGGTATGCACCATTTCTGTAGTCCTTTGTGACTCGGTACGGGCCCAACCATTTGGGCCGAAATTTCCTTCCTTCGCCGGTCTTCTTGTCGATCCGGCTGTCTAACCTTAGAACTAGGTCACCTTCGTATATGTCACGTTCATAGACCTTCTTGTTGTACTGCCGGCACATCCGGTCGGCATAGACTCTATGTCGTTGTTCAGCATCTAACCTAGTTTCATCTAGGCTTTCTAGTTGGGAAAGACGTGCTTCTTTGTAAGCATATTCATCTAAAATCCCTTGTAGTGAAATGCGGAGACTGGGGATTTCAACTTCAAGTGGGAGAACTGCTTCTGACCCAAATACCAATGAGAAATGAGTTTCCCCTGTTGGCATTCTTATCGAGGTTCGGTGGGCCCACAAGACCGGATATAACTTTAGATGCCAATCCCGTTTGTTTTCTTTTACCGTTTTAAGGAGAATGGCTTTCAACGTCTTGTTTGTTGCTTCAGCCTGCCCATTGGCTTGGGGATAATATAAGGAAGCCGTATGATGGCTTATTTTGAACTTACTGCATAGCTCCCGAACTTCTTCGTTTTTGAAAGAAGTTCCATTATCTGAGATAATGATTTGCGGGATACCGTACCTGCAAATGATTTGGTTCAAAATGAACTTAGCAATTACGGAACCAGGTACAGTTGTAAGAGGCATAGCCTCTACCCATTTAGTGAAATATTCTAGTGGCCGTAATTATAAAATTGTGGCCGTCTGTGGATGAGGGAGAGAATTTCCCTATTAAGTCCAGGCCCCATGTAGAAAATGGCCACGGAGTGGTGATCATGGTTGCAAAGCTTGTGCCGGCATGTGGATCTCATGAGAGAACTCTTGGCATTTACGACATCTGCGTACAAACTATATTGTGTCATGTTCTAGGGTGGGCCAGAAATAGCCCATTCGATGTATTTTTCGAGCAGTGGCATGGCCACCGAAGTGGCCTCCACATATACCGCTATGGGATTCATGGAGAATCCTTTTGGACTCTTCTGTGTCAACACACCTTAAGAGCATTCCATCAAATGCTTTCTGATAGAGCACCTGCTCTATAATGACGTATTTAGTTACAATAATGCATAACCGTCTTCTTTTTTGAGGTGTAGCTCCTTCTGGGTTCCTATGGTCCATGATATAACTAATGATAACAGCGTACCAAGGGCACTCAGATATAGCAGGTCAGGTTTCGACGTAGTATACGCGTTCATCTGGAAAGTCTAAGTATACTACCAGATCACCTCCTATCTAGCGGGTTATCAGCTAACCAATCTGCGATGATTTGTCCTTTAACCGACTTTTTGATTTACAAAAGTTAATTCGAACTCTCCCATTAAGGTTATAAAATGTCCAGCCTTTCTTGGACAAGGACCCTTGTGTGAGAAAAGTCCGTAAATGGTCCGTCTTTACTATGACCCTTCGTCTCTTGATTTAGCATGTAGTGTCTTAGGCGTTTAGTAGCAAAGACTATGGCAAGACATTCTTGCTCTGCTTTTGTATAGCGCGTTTCATAGTCGAGAAATGTTCAGCTAATGAAATAAATCGCACGCTCTCTTTTGTCATCATCTTCTTGGGCTAGCATGCAAGCTAATGAAACATCGGTAGCCCGTGAGTAAAAAATTAAAGGGCGATCTAGCTTAGGTGGCATTAGTGTAGGTGGTGATAACAGGAAACGCTTAACTGCATCAAAAGCTTCATTGTAATCTTCAGTCCAATCAATCCTATAGTCCTTCTTGAGTAAATTGTTGATTGGATGAACGGCGAAGCTTAAATCTGGGATAAATCTCCGGATTGCACCCAGCTTTCCGAGAAATGATATGATTCTAGATTCACTTCGAGGGTGGGACCATTTCGAGTACAGCCTGAATTTTGGCTGGATCAACATCGATCCCTCATGACGATATGATGTAACCTAGGAGCTTTCCTCCTGTTACACCGAAGACGCATTTCTCTGGGTTTAGGGTAACTCCATATTCTATTAGGCGTGAAAGGATGATGCAGAGTACTTCAGGATGGTCACAACGCTTTTTGGCTTTAGCCAATAAATCATCTACGTAAGATTCCACGATTTTATGAATTAGATCGTGGAATATGTATGTCATGGCCCGCTGGTATGTAGCACCGGTGTTCTTAAGACCGAATGGCATAACAGCGTAGCAATAGGTTCCCCAAGGAGTTATGAACGTGGTTTTAGCTTGATCTTGCTCAGATATTTTGATTTGATTGTATCCTGAGAATCCATCCATGAGAGACAAGAGTTCAAAACCTGTTGTTGCATCAACAATAATGTCTATGGATGGTAAAGGGAAGTCGTCCTTAGGGAAAGCTTTGTTGATATCTCGAAAATCTATGCAGATGTGTATCTTTCCATTCTTCTTGAGAACGGGAACGATGTTGGATACCCATTGGGAGTAGTCAACTGGCTTGATGAATCCTACCTGAAGGAGTTTTATTACCTCCTCTTTTACCATGAGGGCTACTTTGGGCTTCATGGGTCTTGATTTTTGTTTAATTAGCTTTGCATCTGATCTAGTGACGAGGTTGTGTACCGCAATGTGGGGTGTGACTCCTGTCATCTCTTTGTAATTAAATGCAAATTCCTTTTGATGTTCTTTGAGAACCTGAGTATGTATTTCCACTTTCTCTGGGGTTAACGAAGAACCTAACTTTAGAATTCTTGGTTCATCTTCCGTTCCGATATTGACATCGATTGTTTCTTCAATTAAAGAGGCATTACCCTCTTCGAACTCAGGTGGTGCCGGAGGTAGATCTATATCATCCCCGTTTTCCACCGCGTATATATTAGGTTCTTTTTGTGAGGGAAGATTCATTACAGGATTTCCGAAGTAGGAAGATGAATGTGGGATCAGAGATAAATCTAGCGTGTGATAGGAGAGATGTAGTGCTGCAAAGGCATTTAAGTAATCCAAAGTAGCCGCATCGTTTCCAACATGGTCTAGGATGGTAGATTCACTTCTGTTTGAAAGAGGATCTATCATTGTTTTTATCAATGGTTCGTTTCGAATGGATATTGTAAAATGAGTATCTTCTAGCTCATTGTTTGGAGTAAAACGTGATGCTGAGGTTGCTATTGAATCGGCGAGAAGATTTTTTTCTCGCGGGATTGCTTCAATGGATATGAAGTTGAATGCCTTGCTTAAATCTAATACAACGTTTTTGTAAAGTTGCAAGTGTTCGGCTTTAGTTTCATATACCTCTGAAACTTGGTTTGCCACTAATTGCGAGTCTCCTAAAACTCTGATATTATCAATACCAATTCTTTTGGCTAAGGTAAGGCCAAGGAGGAGGGCTTCGTACTCAGCGCCGTTGTTTGTACATTCAAAGTTTAATTTAAAAGAGAATGGGAGGACCTTCTCTTCGGGCGAGGTAAGAATTATACCTGCCCCCGCTCCATAACGGCATTTAGCTCCATCGAAATGGAGAGTCCAATACTTAGCCGGGAGTATGGATGTAGGTGTATCTGCTGAGGTTGCACACTCTACTTCTACCATACAGAGATCTTCTGCTGGCAAGGAACCAACACCTAGGGAAAATCCGATACCTACTGAATCGAATGGTAAGAACATTGGTGAATCTTGTTCTATCAACTCAACGATCTTTGCAGTAGTCCCTAATGATACTATTTCTTTAGTTTTACCTTTAGGGGTTGGAATTGTTTTGGCTATGTTGGTAGTTTCAAGATCCGTCGTAGGTATCAACTTTTCCTCTGGCTTTGGGTCAGAGGGTTTGTTAAGTTGGTTTGTTGGAAGTTCGAATTCTGAGTGTATACCTGGTCTTTTCTTTAAATCAGCTAGGTGTACGTCAAACGGCTTTGGATCACCTTTGGCTACAAATACCTTTCCCAGATGCAGGAATCTTACTTCTTGAAATAGCGTGGAAGGGATTGCCTTCATTCGATGTATCCAGGGCCGGCCGAGGATCATATTATAGTTAGTTTCCTGATCTATAATATAAAACTCAGTCAGGATTGTTTTAGGTCCTAAGGTGACCGGTAGTATTATAGTTCCTATCGATGTGGCTTTAAGGCTATCGTAGCCCCTCAAGGTATTTCGTGTAGTAGAACAGTTTGTTTCTCCATATCCCAATTTTTGGAGAAAAGAGAAAGGGACTATGTTAACTGCAGCCCCGTCATCAACCATTGCCCGTTTTACATAGTTATTATAAACTTGTACTTGCAAGTGTAGGGCTGGATCGCCTCGGCGTGCGATCTCAGCATCTGTAGGCATTTTACTTATTTCGAATATGAATTCAACATCCCTATCTGCTTGTCCCGGAGGATAAACATCAAAGTCTATATGATTTACTTGTGCTTCTGGTGGTGGAGTGATACTAACTAAATGACCCAAACCTAACGCCTCTAAAAGAGCAGCCCTGTGAGCAGGGGAATTCTTTAGTAAATCAAGGAATGAAATATGCGAGAAGGTTTTTGTTAGATCATTAATTAGATCGTAAGCACCCATAGGTTTTGCTACGGTTTGCTGGATGTTATCTGTTTCCGGCAGGTGGCTTGGACTTGGTTGAGAGAAATACTCTCGTGTTCTCGTAATTGCTTCAACGGGTAATTCGGAGTCTAACTCTACTAATCCAACTACCTTAGGTCGTGGTTGACTTCCTAGTTGTGGCGCGACTAACGGATTTAGCGAGGTTGAGGCCTCGTGATCGTTGTTTCCTATTATTGCACCTTTGTTTGTTCCAGTTGGTTTCAACCTATCGCTATCATGATTTGGGAGTGGATCATTAAAGATCTTGAGAGGGGCATTCTGAGGGGAAACTGCCCCTGCGAAGGTACTTGCCGTTGGTGACGTAGGATCTGCTAAGAACATATCCATAAAAAATTGTTTTTGTTCACTTGGCAAGCGTTGCATGAATTTGTTGTAATCACGACACGTTCTAGTGTCATGACCCCGAAATTTTATGGAAACCACAATAAGAATTGGGGTTGTAATTCCCGTTTTGTTGGTTTGGTGTGTATTGTGGCCTAAAATTCTGATCAAACTGTTGCCTATTAGGACTAAAGTTTTGTTGTTTCTGGTTTTGATTTTGGTTTTGATAACCAAAGGAGTTTTGGCTTGGTCCTTGTATGGGATTTCGCCGTTGTTGTTGTTGTGGATTATTAAAATCCACCGTATTGATCGTCGGGGTAAAATTGTTGTTTCTTTGGTTGTTTGTTTGTGACGGAGTATTAACGACATTTACCCTCTTGGGCTGGTCAGTTACCCCATCTGTTGTTACCCCACGATTTTTGTTAAGGATTTTGGGTCCTTGATTGACGCTTGTGGTGGTTGTAGTATTTTGAGTAGAGGTGATTAACCTCCCGTTTGCTCCATACGTCTTACGGCCACTATCTATTGCTGCTTGATCAATTCGCAGAGCGCTCTCAAGTACCTCGTCATAAGTCCTTAGTGGGAACTTTTGGACTTCTTCCTTCACTTCTCTGCTAAGAGAATGAAGGAATAAATCGCATAGCTCCATCTGATCCATGTTTGGAGCGCTTGCCTAGGAATAAAGGACTGTGCGCCACCTTTGGATGAAATGGGCGACAGACTCGTTATGTTCTTGCTTGATGTGCAAGAACTCCCTGATTCATGTCCTTAATAGTTTGTTCATGTCGAAGGCTTTGATGGACTCAGACACGAGTTGTTTGAATGAATGTATGGAAGCTTTAGGTATTCTATAATACCAATCGAGGGCAATGCCTTCCAGCGTTTTGAGGAATATTTTAGCAACAACCCCATCCCATGGGAGTAATTCACGAATGGCTGTAGCGTAAGCTTTGATATGCGCATTCGGATCTCCTTCTCCTTTGTATTTGGGAAAATCGGGAAGAGGCCTTGGAAGCATAACGCTTCGTATGGCGAAATCTAAGGGCTCCTTTAAATATTCTGAATAAGTCCCTATCGCATACGTCTCAACCATTGATGGTGCCTGTTGAGGAGGCGGTGGCGGAACGGGTTGTTGATATGGCGTAATGTACGCGTTAGCAGGGGCATAAGGCAATCCCTGTATTTGAGTAAACACGCCGGGGGATGAGTACATATCCCCTTGTGGTGATTTGGAGTACATGTTTAAGTATGAAGGTGTACTATCCAGGAATGGATTGCTCTGTACTGGACCAGGAGGAACAGTGCTAGCGATAGTGGGTCTAGTTGGCACTTGTTGTGAATACTGAGGAGTCATACCTAACGTGCCTACTCCTGTGAGGAGATCTACTTGGCCAGAGTAGTATGGAGGATTGGAACTCCCCGTTTGTATGAACGGAGGATTTTGATTTGCTTGAGCAAGTTCTAACCCTCGAACTCTTTCTACTAACGTTGAAATGACTTCATTTGGTGAAGTCACGGTACTTTGCCTGAGTGGCGTTTGTTGTGTACCTTGGTGTTGTATAGGCATGTGATAGCCTGTCATGAACTGATTGCTATCCTGCCAAGTTTCTCCAAGAATATTTCCTGTAGAGATATTTTCTTGAAAATGGGTCTCGGGTTGTACTTGTAAACCTCCTATAGGCGGGTACATACCCCGGGAGCGTTGTTCACTCCTAGGATAAGGTATTGATTGTCCATCGTCTAAGACCAAGTATGGATCTGATTGTCTACTAATAGGTGGTCTGAGTAATACCTGAGGAGATGAAGCAGACTCTCCAGTTAGTGTCATATTGTTCGAGCCTGAAGGCTCTGTTTGTGTTTGAGCAAGTTGCTCCAACCCCTCTGTTTGGAAGGACGAGTTATATCTAGTCCTTGGTGTTTGTGTTGACAATTGATTAGTTGAATAGTTGTCACCCCACATTGAGAGTGAGGGTGATGACTACCTATTCTGTTGGGCGTAGTATGCCTCAAGACCCAAGAGGGGTCTGCCGTATGCATCGAATCCCGACATATTCGGGGGGTATATGAATACCCGCAGAATAATGGGAAGGAGCGAAGGTGATTTGGAGAAGATGAAACTTCTCAAAGAGAAGGTGAAAGAATTGCTTGTTTCACGTCGGGTTCACCAATTTTGTACGTCGGAAAAGTGACAGGCGAGCTTGAGAATCAACAAGTAACTCTTCTGCGTACCCGACCTCCTGAGGTCGTGCCGAGACAGCCGGTGTGGGTAGAATGTGCAGGCAAACTAGTTAGGCAATCTAATGTCTTCGACACGCACTAATGGTATTTGCGAATCTAAGGCAAAGAAGGCCCTTCTAACTTGGACTGGTGTGATAGATCGATCAGCGAGGATGACTGCTCGAAGGCTCCAATCAATATCGAGCTCTGGCATGATTCGATCTATGGGTTGTGGGATACGTGGAAAATGACCCGGGATGGTTTCGTGTATTTCTCCTGATAGGGTCATATGGTGAATATGGTCAACTCTATGGATGATTCTCTGGCCTAGTCCAAAATTCTCTAGCTTTGTTAGCTGTTGTGTCTAGTAGGGATAACTGTTGAATGATGATAGGTGGAATCGGAGTAGACTGAAATACTAATTTACGTAGGCCAGTGTCTATGTCTAATTCTCTTATGGATTCGTTAGGCTGTGGGATCTGTGGATCACAACCATAGACTCTTGGTTGTTGCGGTCCCGTTATGGTCATACGGGAGATCAAGTTCTGATCCCTAGTATCCAGTAGTCGTAAGCTTTTTCAGCTTCTATGTTTAGAACCAACAGTTGTGCGATCTTCTCAGAATACCTTACAGGTGTTCTCGCAACTTGGATTCTTAAGCTGGTATCTATATCTACTAGGGTGTCTCCAGCGTCTGGCTGTGGAACTAAAGGATCACACCCGAATGTTTGTTCTCTTTCGAGCCCTTCTACAGTCATGTGGGTATTTTCTAGGGTAATCTATAGTTTGGCTGATTTGACCAAAACAGATGTGCTTGGTCGTCTTCGATGTTTAACCCTCTCAACTATGCCCTGATCTGTTGGAAGTTTGTTGTTTGGAAGACTTGTATCCTAAGTTTTTGGTCAATGTCAGTTATTGCTACTACGGTATTGGGCTGGGGCACAATTGGCTCGAAAATGTATTCCCTGGGCTCCCTAGGTCCCGTAATTGTCATACAAAAGCAGTAATGAAACAAACTATAATGAAGTAAAATCTAAGTGCACTTCTAGCATATATAATTTCTTTTTGTATTTTCTGGCAATTTATAAGAAAGCAGCTATTTAAAAATATTTAGAATTGACAACTAAACTAACAACGTAAAACAAACAAAATAGCCAAGTGTAGCTATTTGTCTGTGCGATTTCATATATCTATTCTAAACAACGAAATAACTTAATCTATCTGCAAGATTCTCGATCCTACCTCAGAAGTGAGGAATGAATCATAGTTTCTCAGAAACTATCAATCCCCACAACCTCCCTAGCAATATCGAGAATAGAAATTAACTGAAATAAAGTGATTAACTACTTTATTTGATAAGTTCTAACTAAAACTTTGAAAGATGGAACCTGGATTTCGCAGAACAGTGGCGAATCCGACGGTGTGTATGTTCTTGTCCCCTCAGTATGATCTCTTCGTTCTTTGTGCTCACGTGAATCCAGAAAAGCGTGGAATGCTTGCATCAACAGGAATAGATATTTGGATCAATGGACAGCCTTTAGAATGCAGACAGAATAGAATGCGGATAGGAGAGGGATAGCGCAAGAGTACAGAGCTTGGCCTATGCAATTCCTAGCGGGGTCTACTACGAATCATGCAACAAAAGCATCCAGAACTTGAAACTAGTCTGTATGAAGAGCGAAACCTGCAACTTTTAATGGCTGCCTAGACTATTCTACTCCAAAACAATAATACTATTTGCACAAGTTGGATCTGTGGCTTACCAACAGTAACACAAAGCTAAAACAAACCTGCAACAAACTATGCTACCAATGCTAAGCAAGCTAAAAAGACCATAGCACTGAAAACATGAAAGTTGGAGTGAAAATGGTGGCCCAAATAATGTTTGCACTTGCACAAGTTGGATATGTGGCTTACCAGCTGCAACACAATACTAACCAAAGCACTCAATGAGAAAACTAAGAATTCTAAGCAAAGGAAAACTAAATCTACTGCAACAAGAAATTCAAAAGCAAACTTTGGAGCAAAATTCAGAGGCCATTTGCATGTGCACAAACCATGCATTTTAGAGGAATCCAAACATCCAAAAATCAAATCCAAACTGAACTCCTAAACATTAAACAAAAGAAAAACACTATTCCAGGGGACCAAAAACATTAATGCATGCTTAAGTCGGTAAGAAAAGCTGGCGAGTCGTGATATTTCACGCGGATCGCGTCAAAAGAGCGTTCTGGAAAACGCGCACAGGACCGCCGCCCTGCTCAGGGCGGTGGTTACAGGACCACCACCCTGTTCAGGGCGGCGGTCACGAGACCGCCGCCCTTCCGGGCGGCGGTTTCGTCACTGAAGACCAAAAAGCCAAGAAAATAGGGAAAAATAGGGAAAACAAAGCACGTGGGGGCTAAGCGGGGCATGCGGGATGTTAACGCATATCCGTAAAGCTTCTCTGGATCCCGAACACCTTGCGAAGAGACCTGTATCATCATTGGGGCACTTATTACACCGTTCCGCAGTACAGTTACCTTACAATTTTGGGTACGTACATTCCCCTACCACAACATGATGTTATGCTTTATATAATGTCTTCTAAACAATCATATCAATTTATCCAAATTACTAATAAAAAGAGATAAATTTAACTCTAAATTACATAGCTTACAAGGACAAAGATGAGGAAAGATTAAATTGAAGGCACAAAAAAGATGGACAAGACCATGCAAAGATTGTGACCAACCAAATAAAATAAGCATCTACAAAGTCAGACCGGCGAAAACGGAAAGAAAACAAAGATTTTGGGACACTATGCCAAGTCACAAAATGTAGTAAATTTTATGATTGCATCAATTCACTAACATATGTTGAACGTACACTTTGCCAACTCACAAAATTTGGTAAAATTTTATGAGTTCATCTTTGCATTAAGTTTACTAACATACCAATCAAAGGATGATTTTAAGAAAAAAATAACGGAAGCTACAGATCTTTATTTTGATTCATACGACCTCCACGAGAAGGAGAAAAACTCAAAAGTCCATAATCCACACCGTAGCTACCTCTTCTTCCTTTTTAAATGTAAAAACTACATAGGAAGCTATAAACAAATTAAGATTTGCAGCTCTGAGACCAAGAAGAAAGAAAGATACATCCGAGTATCAAGTACGTACAACCTGATATATGGCTAAGTTTCAACTATTTATGCAAATACATGTGTGTAAAATTAAGTAATCAGAGCAATCACTTGTTCTTCAGTCTATAGGATAAAATACATCTAATTCTTGTGCAAGAAAATTCCTTTCTCATCTTATGTATTCAAACAAAACCAATCTTGTATTTCACCAAGACATGACAACTCCATTTCAAAACTATATGAAAACATATTCATGAATGTGCATGTAGTTCCACTTATTTTGAATAATTAATTATAAATACCTGCTTCAAAATACTAAACTCTAGTTTTCAACAAGCGAGATATTTCCTTCGGTAAAATAATTGTCATGTTGGGCCAACAAAAGGATGCAGTGCAAACCAAACACCAGTGTTAGGAACCTCTACTGGTGAAAAAAATACTAGCATTACTATTGATGTCAGTGTTCACATATCCAGGGACCATAATATTGACTTATATCTATTGGCCCTCTGGGCAGTTGGACATATCTGTAAGGTTATCCATGTACGTCATTTGTTGTCTAAATGTTTGCATTGTTCACTCTTTGCCATGAATGGACTTTAAAAACCATTAGGAAAAAAATGGAAAAGGTTCAATTCAATAACTCATCAGAAAGTTCAAGCTGAGAAGGATCAATTCACTGATCCCTGTAAAGTTCAAGCTGAATGATACGACAATGCACAATGTGTTCATTTTCTTTTAGTGATAACAAAGTGTTTTTTTTCAAGAGAAGTATCTCTCTTATTTTATATCCTCTTAATCCTATGTTTTCTAATTCAATTTCCAATTCAATGGAAAGTGTAGGCAGCTCTATGTAACGCTGATTTCTTGAACATGGCAATTAGGACATAAAAAAAAAGATCTTTCAATTTTAAACATATTATGTTCTTGTGTTACAAAATTGTGTATTAGAATTTCCAAATTATATATGGATCATTAAAACTACTCTACACCATGATCTCAAATGACCCATTTTACCAGTACATTGCACATATTGTGATAAGACGCTAAAAAAAATTGGCCCTACTTTTTAACTTTAACCCGCCATATGTTAATAGAAATCTTGGGATATCATCCTAAACATCATGGTATCCATTTTAAAATTCATTAGAGGTTGAAAAATCATTTCTTATCTACTTCAGGTTTTACACATTTTATACCAAAGTTTAAAAATTTGTAAAAGGAAGCATGTTTCATGGAAAAAGATGAATTAATTACAACAAAAATTAGACCAAAAAAATCCCTAAAACATGGTCATTGAAATCATGTAAGCAAGCAATGTAATCACAAAAAAGAAACACTGAATTGGTAACTTCCTTCTTAATGATGACTTTTCCGTCTTTTTTCAGGTTAACATAAGATGGTGTTGATAATTTGTGGCTTTACAGATTTATATTTTATCTTTGTCTTTTAATTCAATAAAAATCAAATAAGCACCCAAATTGGAAGCCTCCATACTTCGATAAAAGGTAAAGATTGCTTCAAAAGTTCAAAGAAAAGGCAGACGCTTGTATGAGATCCCCTTGTGAAAGCCTTATATAGTATTTCAAGTTTTGTAACCCTGGTTCTTGACCCCATGACCAATCTCGGAGCAAATGGAGTGTCATAGGCCAATTGCTGGGAATTTACCAAAGATTACCTTGTGAAAATGTCATCAAATCAGACAGTATTAACATGGGATTGTGACAATTTCCAATTTCTACACATCTACTTGCTAGGCAGCAAAATATTCTACAGGAAAGCACTGCTTGCTCTAGCTTCATTGATGGCAAGGCATGTTGTTTAAGATCAACCCCTACGGTATTAGGAGAAAAAAGAGGAAGGGGAATAAAATAGGGGGTCATTTTTAAGAATATAAAGAAACCTGTTCAATTCTAAACAAAAATAGGAAAAAAATTCAATAAGAACATAGCCTAGAACAAAAATTGATAAACACACAAATATGTTAGTACCGCTACCTAAAAATTAGGTAAAAAGTGTTGTCTGATCCACCAAAATTCAAAACGCAAAAAAGATATAATAAAATGATATATGAGATTGAGATTGTGATTGTGCTCTAAGTAAACTTGGCAGAATGAAATACCCGTCAATCCTAAAACTAAACCAGAAAAATGCAATGCGAGAATTAATCCCCATATTTTAAGCTCTCAATTTGAAAAAAAAAAAAAAAAAAAAGTCTAAAAATCTTCTTGGACTTATTCCATTTATATTATGAATAATTTGATCCCTTTATTGCGTCACGATAAATATCCCCCACACAACTAGATCCATAACCTCTATAAATATCCCTTCATAGCAGTTCCATAGCACAACAAGGAAGAATCTTTACAGAATATCTACCATTTTATGCTAAGTATATAAACAAAGTTGCAGGTTTGTCATCATAATTCTTGAGAATTAAGCCACATCAGATCATGGTGTCAGAACTTTAAAATTAAAAGGGTTAAAAATTCTGGAGCAGGAAATCTTTAAGGGCATGCCGAAAATTTTAATGGTGTAGAAAATGGTCTACACTTCTGCCTAGAGAATTTTAATGGTTGCAGCCATAATTTCATCTCTCGCTCTTCAACAAAAATCGATATCATCTTCTCCATGCCAACTGGTATAACCCAAATGTAATCTCCATTCCCACTGCCACGGATACTGAAGTAAGATTTCGTCTTAAAGGAAGAAGGTCATAAATCTCGTCACCATAATTTATTTGATCTTATTTCAAAAAGCTTGCACCATTTGCGAGAAACCCTGTCCAGCTCGAAAACGAGCACAATTTTTTTGGCAATCATAGATCATTTTGTTAGGGCAGACAAAAAATCCCCGTCTCTGGAAAAACAATATAATGAATTCTTCATAGCAATGTCATGTTCATACTCCTTCGCAAACCTTATTGTTTTGTATTTGTAGCTGTCGATCTCAATTTATACCGTTTCCCACAGTTGTGTGACAGATTTATAAACCGGAAAAACCCTATAGGTAAAAACCCCAATTACAGTTACCTGATACGTTCTGTTGGTGGAATCCACATCCAAATGAACACAAGTTTTATCATGGAATTTCGTCATGTAATGCGACATAGGAGCTTTGTCGAGGGCGGGATCAGGCAGCTACCTGTGCACATTTGTCACTAGATTGACAACATGGAGGTTTCCGTCCTTGTGATTGTTGTATACCATCAGTCCGCCCGCCGCCGCTGTAAAACACCATTTGGAGCAATTTAATAACTTTCGGCTAAAACATTGGCCTGTCACGTTGTTGATGAATCCGATGCCCTTATTGTGGTTTATAATTACCCATTTTTCTCTGTTGCGCTCCTCCCACATTCTTTGGAAGAGTTCAGAGGAGCAAACTATGCTTCGCCTTAATTTACAAACCCTTTTAACTTGAAAAGCTTTACGAAAGCTCAGCCCGGACACAATTTCATGGATGATGTCTTCGGCCAGATCTGGAATATCCCGCGTGGGTGTTGGATTCCTTCTCTGGTTATTAACTGATGTAAGAAAGGGGGATGCCATGACTGGTAAGCTCGAGCCCTAAGCTAATAATGAGGCAAACGATGTTGATAGGGCCATTTAGGACACTCAGATGGCTTTAACGTTGTACTTGTAACATTTTTGTAATGTGTAAGCATTTCATAATTATAATGTTTAAACTATAGTAAAAATAAAAATTTGAAAATTTTTTGTTTTTATTTAATTAGAATTTTTTTTGAGATGGCTATAATTTATTTTTAGTCAATAAGGAAAATCAAATCAATACTTTAAAAAAATCAAATAAATATATAATTTTATAAAATTATATAGAAATGATATATCACATGCATCATTATGATTACTGAGGCAAAAAAATTAAATTAATTTTTAAAAACTTATATGTACCTGCCTTTGACAGGATAATGATTCAGGCCTGGAATTTCAAATTATCTATACCATGTCAAAAGCAAAATTTGCTGACCTTTTAGCTCTTTTAGGGGGCAGTAATTTTCAGAAATGTTTATAAATATATGTATAATTTGTTCATATATATATATATATAAATAGGTATTATGTTTTTTAAATAAACCTCTTAAAAAATATACAGTTTTCAAAATTTTCACCTTATTATTGTCTATGGTTTTTAAATTTTTTAGTCTGTAATATATGGTTAAAATCACAAAAAACGGCCTACAGCATGTCAATTTTCAGGCCATTAATGAATATGGAACCTATAGTGTGGCAGAGTGGCAGTACTAGATAAGCCCTGGAAATTGACAGGCTGTGGACCGTTTTTTGTTGTTTTAACCGTATTTTACAGGTGAAAATTTTAAGAAACTATAAACAATGACAAGCTAAAATTTTAGAAAATCGTAGAATATTTTATGTAATTCTTAATCAATATATATAAAATATGTAACAATATAAGACTTATTTGTATTTATATGAACAAAGTATTTAAAAAATATTAAAATTTACAACTACCGAAAATAGGTAAGCCATCAAGAAATTATGGTTTGACAGGCACTGATAATTTGAAATTCCAAGCCTGCTAATAAGCAAATTATCCTTGAAGGGGAATTCAAAGCTCTGATGTGAAATTTTAAGTGGATTTCATTTAATTCATTTTCCCAGATGAATTAAATGTTTTATTATGATAAAGTGATCAAGTACCGAACGGAAGTGTTTTATTATGAAGGAGATTGCGATATTTTGAGTTTCGTGTAAATCATAACACATACTTTACCTGTTCGGTGTTAATGATACAAGAACAAGATACTTTTACCTGTTAACAATAACAAACAATGATGGAGATTGCAAATCATATTTGGAGTTTCGTGCAAATCATGACTCCCATTAAGATGTGACTGTAAACAACATCCGTACAAGTTGCAGATACAACCTCAGCAGATTTATTCCTAAAACATTTCGAATATAATTTAATGGCCATATTGACGTGAAGCCCAAGAGATTCTGCGACAGATTGCCTGTGTATTTTAAATTGGTTTTCAATAGTTGATTTTTTATCATCAAAACTCAAACTAGACTCACCACACCTCTCATCTTTACATTAAACCAATTTCAAAAATTTCACCATCTTACATAAGTTAAATCTTACATTATCTTTTATTTTAAAAAAGATATTGTTTTTACCTGATTTTGACATTAGTAAAGAAGGAAATTAGGGAAGAATATACCCTTTTAAATTTAGTAAAGAAATCAGGGAAGAATTGACCCTTAAGCGCTGGTGTAAAACTTTGTGCCCATTGGTTGAAGATAAATCAATTTGGGGAGGGTTCAGCGAATGTGAGCGAATAATTATAGTTTGAGTAGAGCTATGGCTTTGGCTAGTATATAGAGATTGTTAAGATTAGATTTGGGTGGGTGCCATGAGGGTTTCCTCATATAAAACTTCCATGAGAAAAATGATGACATGGATTCGGGATTATTTCGAAATCATTTGCTTTGCTTTTCTTGACCTTTAAACCACAAAAATGTGTAAGTCTTGGGGTATTGAATATGTGTGACATTACTCGTCGTTTGAATCTGTAAGTAATGTTCAAGATTCAGTTTAACAAATATTTTTTTGGCATTTTTGTTTCTGAATCTTTGAATAATGTTAATGAATCTTTGAATAACGTTAATGAATTATTATTTTTTTAAATATGGCCCTTCATTTTCACTTCTTATTGCTTTGGTTTCGTCAATAGCTAAAACAATTATTTTTGTTTGGTTCTGTTTGGAGTTAAATGTACCATATGCTGAAATCTAATTCTTACAATACTTTTGAAATTAATGAACTTAATATACTATGTTTTTCTATTTTGAAGTATTTTCTATTTTAATTAATTTTACATATTTTTTGGTGGTATTGGTTCAATGGTACATTATTAAAATACATAATGATGTAATTGCATTAATCTTTAAAAAAATGTGAAGCCATTAAAAAGGTAGCCTTTCTAAGTTGAACAATTAAGGAAGATATAATACTCCAAGAACATTGTATTAAATAGGAAAATCATTTGTAGTATATTAATATTTACATTCGTAATGATGTAATTACAAATTAATTTTGATGTAAATATTAATGTTCTCATGTTGTAAGTATGACAAATTGAAATGAAAATACATTGAAATGACAAAGTTAAAAGAGAAATAAAGATGTGAAGTTTTTAGAGTCTATTATAGTCGAAAACAAAAAAAAACCACTGAAATAGAAAAGTTAAAATGGAAATAAATATTTAAAATTAATAAAATCAATTTTCTTTTTGCTTTCAAACTTTAAAGATTATTTTTTAATTTTTAGGTGTACATATGTCTAGAAAATTATACGAATTGATGTATTATCGCGGAGATTATGTGTTAATGTGGCCTTCAAGATATGGGACAAGTGAATTGAGTTACGAGGAGCTTTCAAGTGGAATGACCATCTCCCCTAAATTCACCTAAAGGAACCCCCTTCAATTTCACCCATGTTGTTCTCACCTTATGGCACATGTGAGAAGATTCTTCGTAGATATAATTGATGGCGTAAAGATGGCTCCCAATACTTTTTTTGTTTCTCACATGACCTAAGAAGCCGACCAAACATTCTTGTTACCGAAAATTGTGGGCAATCATTATTTTCCCGAAAAAAAACCCACTACATAGATGGTGAAGGTGTTTGAGATGTTGGAGACTTTCAACTAAGATCAACATCTCTTGTTGCTTTAACAGTTGTATTACCTAATCCAGTCGTGTTGTGTGTTACATGGCTCATTTCAAATGTAGTCTAAGATTCAAATTCTCAAGTCTTTTACCAATAAATTTGTACTTTTTTATAAAAATGTCATGAAAATTTGGTGTTTAATTATTCCACCGACTCATCAAAATTATGTGGGGTAGAAAAGGGTCCCCAAGATTATTGTGTTATCACATAAGCCATCAAACTATAAAGGGTGGTAGGTATTATATTGTGGTCATCATCAACATCATCTTTCCAATATGTTTAAATAATCTTTACAACTTTTCCATAAACGTCATGGTTAGGGGAGAGACACCAATACTTGAGCAGGGTCCAATTGTTGATATTGTGTCTTGAATACACAACACCCAATAGTTTTCATAAAAGTACTTGGTGATTAGTCATTTTTGATATGACAACAACCAATCCCATCATGCCATGTAAGATTTTTTTCATTTTTAAATTGTCAATGTTCAACCATAATCACCCATGATCAAGTATGGGTTCCAATGAAAATGTAGTTTAACTCAAATTTACAATTTTAAATCAATTCAAAATATGTTTTTCCCTCCAATTCAATACTCAAAAAAATATAATTTAAAAAAGTATTGAACTATGTGCTGGTGAAAAAATCAAGATCTCACATTATATTTAAATTGATTTGGTGGGCCCCTAACTTAGGGTACACCACTACTAGCTCCTCTCCCCTATCCCAATTCTAATAATTCACAATCTTGTCACTTTTCCTTGAGCGTCATTGCCCATCAACATCAATGTGTTAAACATTAGCATCCACATATGATTTATTTCTTAATTATTTTTGTACTTCTAGAATATTTTGAAGCTCATCGACGAATACTACCACAATAATTAAACATAAACTAACATAACATATAACAGGTTAATGCATCCATGATTGATTAAATACTTGCTAAATTAGAAACATATACATGATTTGGGTTAACAACTAGCAATCACATGTGAAATGTGTGATGGAAACACTAAAAGGGATGCGTTGAAGGAGTTTAAACTTGACGGAAATAAACTTGTGAGGAGGAGGGCAACAAAGAAGAAGATTGAGGGGGAGAACTGAAAACATTGTGACATATAATTTCCTTGATGCTTGAAAGGCCCATTTACTGATACTTGGATATGGAAATGTTCTTTAGCTTTATCAATGGTTGAGGCATTGGAAAGAGAGGGATATTTTTCTGTGTGCACCATGTCCTCCTTTGGTTATAAAGAAAAGAACAAAAAACTCAGAAATGCCAAAAATTACTGGCAACGTTTTACCTTCCAGAAAATTAGATTAGTGAAATTACATGTTGACATTAGCAATCAAAAAAATGATATTGTGAAATATTGTTTGTGGACAAATTGTAGTTGGCCTATATTTTTTTGTGTATATATAACTTATGGTATCTGCTTAAAAATATGTCTTTCTCAATGCAATTGAATATGTTTTATTTTTGGGTATGTTTTAATTATTTTGTGGTGAGCAACATGTTGCTGATCAAAACACTCACACTTGGGGTCTATCCCAACATAGACACTTGTACATCTATAAAATGTAATATGTGTGAACCTAATAAAAACAATAGTGAGCTTATGAATAATGTTTTACGACATCTATTAAAATCCATATGGAGGGTTCATTAAGGCAACGATGTTACCATGTCCATTACTTATTTTTCTTCAAAACATGACCCTTACATAACTGAAACAAGTCAAATTTGTTTTAAAAATATGGTGAAAATAGTTTTAACTCTTGTTTTATGATTTGGAGACTTTCAATTAGATGACGTTCTATTTATCAAATAAGACAAAGACATGAATAAAAATTTGGAAAGAAAAAGGTTGTAATGCCCGTTGGACATTGGAGCTTTTTCTTTTTCTACCTGCCACCGTGGCCTCCTCCCAACCACCCGGCCTGCAGATTTGACCAAAACGTCTTTTCTATCCCTTGCGTGTGGGATACGGGAGTCGGTGGAGGCGTTTTTTTCTTCACCAGAATCTAATTTTTGATTTTCCTCCTTCAATGCTATAGATGCAGTCTGTTTTGACGTGATAGCTGGTTGAGTAGGCGTGTTACCTCCACCTTCTTGAGTGCTGCGTGGTGTGAAGCTTGCGTTGGAGAGCAGAGGTTGTAGGGTGGAGTCTCTACCATGGTTTTTTCAGCCTGTCCAATGATCTCAGTTGTTTCACTTCGTGCCCATGGGATCTGGTTTGTAGCCTCCTGCTCCCTTCCTTCCCCGCTCGCGAAGTTCAGAGAAAAGATTATAGTGGAGTGCAGTAATGGGTCTGACGGTGGCTAGATGAAGTAATTTTCCTTGCTGTGTATTTCTACCATTTCCCCCCCATCGATTTGTGACATTCTGTCACGTTTTTTCATGCTGCGTGGATCCTGTCTCCTTGCATACGTTTTTTTTGGAGGCGTACTTTTTATTCTTCAAATTTTCTATTGTCCTTGTCCCTTGTGCTGTTTCATTGTTATCTGTTCTGTATCGAATGCATCTTCAAAATCGATGAAGTGACAGTGAGAGTGTTACCAGGAGACCCGATGAATTTTGTTACAGAAAATCTCATAGGCGTGGTTATCCCCTTTCTCGCAAATCAACGACATATCGTCAAAAGCACTCATTTTCCCTCATATCATCATTAATTAATTACACTAAGCTAATTAATTAAGTTGCCTATCCAACAAATACCCTAATTAACGACCTTCCGTTAATAAATCACCCCTTCTACCTAGACTAATTAATTATTATTAATTAATTAGCTTTTCCTTCCATTTAACCAATAAATCAATATTTAAATGATTTAATCCCCTTATAATAGCCTAAATCGCACTAATATTCCTCTAATTGGCTTCTATAAGCTTACACCTACCTATTAATTAATCACCTTTGATTAATTAAAATACCCCCAACTCCCATGACTTGCTAAACATGTATTAAACCCTTCTAAAGTAAGGTTACCTTTAATAAAGCAACCTTATCCATTCCTAATCATGTTTTACCTTTATCCCACATTCATGAGAATGTGTTGAATCCTTTATCCTTTGGGCTATATAAAGAGCCCTCCACCTACCTTTTTACTTACACCTAAACTTTCTAAGAGAGTAAATGCAAAGCATATAGCAAAGAGACTAAGAGCTTGCACCTTGCCCTTTTGAGAGTTCATCATCTTGAAGAGTTAAGCCTCTTTCTTAAAGTGCTTGGGTCATATGGGAGGTGTCAAAAGGGTCTTGTAGCCCAACTTTGATTAGCCCCCATTCCTAGGTTCTTGGAGCATTAAGGACAACTATTTTGATAGCCATGGAGCTTACTTAGGTCCATTCATTTATTTGTTGTTAGAGAATAGAGGAGTTTATATATTTAGCATTGTTAGTTTCAAAGTTTGTATTGATGAATGCTAGTATCTAACCCTTGTTTAATTCTTATCATGATGGTGTTTATGCTTTGTTTTAGCTAAATCGTAGAGCTATTTTAGGTGGTAGTTCTTGTTTCATTTGATTTAGCATTAATTAAAGTATACATGCACACATTTGGCACGCCCGGTGGGACTTACTCCATTGTCCTTTGCACTTAATTTCAAGTTTTTGTAGTTAAGTTTTATTTTTGATTACTAACCCTCTTTTACACATGTTGATCTAACTTGTTTTTCCTAACTTGTTTTGTTGAGTTTGCATGTGTTGAGTATTTCTTGTAGGTATGAAGGAGGTGAAGTGCTGTCAAAATTGGAATTGAGGAGAAAATTTCAAGATTTCTCCATGTTTTCATTTTTAGAGCTTACTTTTTCAACATTCTACATGCTAGTTTTGTCAATTTCTTGAAGATTTTAAATTCTTGAGCATGTAGGTTAGTGTTTGATAGTGCTGAGTCTTCTATTTACATATTAATGTGGTGGGTTGCTGTCAAAATTTAATCTTGGTGAGAAAATTTCAAGATTTCATCATGTTTTCATTTTTTGAGCTTACTTTTTCAACATTTTACATGCTAGTTTTGTCAATTTCTTGAAAATTTTCAATTCTTGAGCATGTAGGTTAGTGTTTGATAGTGCTGAGTCTTATATTTACATATTAATGTGGTGGGTTGCTGTCAAAATTTAATGTTGGTGAGAAAATTTCAAGATTTCATCATGTTTTCATTTTTAGAGCTTACTTTTTCATCATTCTACATGCTAGTTTTGCCAATTTCTTGAAAATCTTACATTCTTGAGCATGTATGTTAATGTTTGATAGCGTTGAGTCTTCTATTCATATATTAATGTGATGGGTTGTTGTCAAAATTGAATCTTGGTTGGAAAAATTTGCCCATTTTGCATATTAAGGGACGTTTTTTTTGACATTTTTTAAGTGCATGTCAAGTGCATACCCATGAGCATAAGAGCATATGCGTAACCCATCTTACGAAGGCCATAACTTTTGCTCCCGACCTCGAAATGACTCCATTTTTTTTGCGTTGGAAAGGTATTGAAGTTAACTATGCAATGAAAACATAAATTCGGGATTTACACTTACAGAAGTAACAGGTTTTTCTGTTATTTTAAAACTGGTCATTTTCTAACATGTCTAATGTTTTGATGAATGTTGTATTTCCATGCTTACTCGATTTAGATCAAAGCGTGTGTATGCTCTTCTCTTGCACCTTTTGGTGATCTTGAGAATCAAAAACAACTTTGATCTATATCTTTTTAACATTGGGATTAAACTTGGAAATTTAATTATTCATTTTGCTTAAGGGAATGAACCTTTTACAAAGCATTTTTCAATGGTCCTTTGATTTGAAGTTTTCCATTTCTATATAGTTGGGATAAAGTTTGTGTATGCTCTTCTCTTGCACCTTAGGGTGATCTTGAGAATCAAAAGCAACTTTATTCTTCATTTTATAACATTTGGTAAATTGGAAACTTCATCTTTCACTTTTGGTTTAAAGGGAATGAACATTTATCAAGAATTTTGTATGGTTCATTGATCGAAAAGATTTTATTTACTTTTTAGTTGGATTATTTGTTGTGTATGCTCTTCTCTTGCATCCTTGGATGATCTTGAGAATCAAAAGCAACTCTTAATCCTCTTTTAAATAATGTGATTTTCTTGGAGAACTACTAACGCTTGAGTGCAGGACCTAAAAACGCTTGTCAAAGAAAGGAGGAATCAAAACGAAATCAAAAACTACTAATACAGTTGTTATACAGGTTGCCAAAAGGTGTTCAAGCAAACCACACCTAATTAAACAAGATAAAAAGAACAACATATTCAAAACACTGTATTGCAGGTTTCGGAAAAGGGTACGTCCCTCTCCGCTCAACTGGAACATAACCCCTTTGGCATAACGCCTTAAGCTACAACAATGGGGGTGGTTCCAGGAACCCCAAAGTAGTCCACGCAAGAGGGAACCTTGTGGATGAAACGGGAAGTGCTCCGCACTACCTACTTGACTAGTGATTCCTTTGTGAGATAGAGTTACAGGTTGTCCGTTGTGGCGACCCCAGTGATAGTACACGTAGACGCACTAGTTGCCTACTGTTCTTGAAGGGGGTAAAGTAAAGCCGAGATACTCCCAAACTAGTCAGTGCGACTTTTTGGGTAAATCGCGCTCGCTCGTGGCAACTTTGTAACACCTAGGGCGAGAGAACCACCTAGGAGAATATACTTTGGCCAGGAGCCCACTTTGACCATTTTAAAACAGTGTTGAGTTGTGAACCTTCTTTTTGAGAAACGTGTGACGTATTACTTTCGCCTAGTTTTTACTTGCCTTAGGGCGAGGCGAAACTCTGCTGAAGTGAGGCTAGCATTTTTCGTCATTTTTCTTGATTTATTTCCTTCATATTCTTTTGACACTTTGTTGATCAAAAGAAGTGTGATTACCTTTGTGTTGCCATTCGACTGTTTCTCTCACTTTTATGTCCGTTTACGCCCATCCATGTTTGCGGCTGGGTTAGTTAAACGTCTAAAGTGAGTGGAGGCGTTTTCACGTCATTTGGTAGCCATTGTGATCTTGATACCCATGTCAAGATCGTCATTGTAGTTAGGCGTGGTTCATCACTGCGGACTTCCATAGAGGAGTTAGCTTGTTTGTCTCGTATCATTACAATTTTGATATTTACGTCTTGTTTCTTGTAAACTCGACATAAATACCTATATTGTACGGTTACGTTGCACACATTCTTAACTATTCCTAGCTATACTTTGAGCTTTTTTTTTTGTTCGGTTTTATTATTACCTCGATTTCAAAAGGTGCTAGGCACTACCATTTGTGCGTGTTATATCAATAACACCTCGATATCAATACTTCACTTTCTTGCAAAGTGGGTTAACATATCTTGGTGATATTGTTGTGTCATTCGCAAATCGTAATTGGCACTTTTTGAGATATAGGTCTTAATCAGACTCAAGCTTGCTCATTGTATATCTTGATTGGGAGATCGCATTTAACTTCATGTATTTACTTACGTCTTGTTCATTCCTTTGAACTTGGCATAAGTGGAGACATCTTGTTAATCATCTGGCGTCACAAATTACTTTGAAACGTAGTCTAGGAAGTGCTTCTTTTGATTAAGTTTTAATACCAAATGCTTGTATCACGGGTGATTTATCACTCTATCATATTGGTATTCTCACATTGGTGACACATTCATACTCTTAGCAATTTCATCTTGTGTTTCACTTAGGGGTAGACATTGAATTTTGAAAAAATCTACAACTTACCTTAGTGAAACTTATCACGAAAACATGGCTCCCAAAACACGTCTAGGGTTGAAGAAACAGACATATGAGGAACAACAAGCACATGCTTGGGAGACCTCTAACGGACAAGGGTCAAACCCCTTCATTGGACACGATTTAGGGCCACTATTTTCTGCAGAAAAGGAAACCGAAGAGATGGTCGATCATAGTGGAAATGAATTAGAATCACCACACGCAGAATTTGATTTTGACCCTACTCTACTAGATGAGTTTCTCCTTAGAAACAAAGATAGAGTTTTGGCACGGGTTGTGGAATTAGGGGCCAAATTGCCCACCGAGAATGAACCAATATTACCTACAAATGACACTACTAAGGAAGAATGCCCCCTTATCAATATGGAAGATATTTTAACAGGTGGGCATGCTTCCACTTCTTACGCAGAAAATGATAAAGTGGTAGGGCATAGAATACCCCTCATCAAAGTGCCACGAAGAAACAAGATAGAACATGAGACAGGGGAAGAACCTCCACAATACGAAGAGGAAGAACCTTTAGAAGAAGAAAACACAAACCAAGTCACAATCCAACAACAACTCAGTAACCTAAGCCGACAACTAGCTTTGCTTACTTTCCAGGTACAAAAAGACACAAACAAGAATGTTCAAAAGTCAAGGCCTAAGTTTAGGATCCATGAACTCCATCGAGAAAACCAAGGAGAAGAAGACATGGGGTATCATCGTGTACACGTCCCCACTTCTCCCACTAAAGAACAATTGCTCGCACAAGAAGTGCAATCTATGAAAGCAACGCTTGCAAGCATACAAGAAAGCAATATAGGGAGTATTAGGAAATACAAATATGAAGAACTATGCCCCTATCCTTTTGACAAGACAATAACCCTTCAACCCTTTCCAAAGAAATTTGATATGCCAAAGTTTGACAAATACAAAGGAAAGGGAGACCCAAGGGATCATGTTAAAGATTTCTACATGGCATGTCAAGAGGTGTCTTATAGTGATAATTACCTTATCAGACTCTTTCCTAAGAGTCTCGGAGGTCAAGCATTGGAATGGTTTACACGCTTACCACGAGGATCAATTTTCACCTGGCCAGAATTGGCAGAAAGATTCGTGCGTCATTTCTCATATAACATAGAGAGTGACATCACCATGGCAGACTTGTGCAGCACAAAACAACGCCCAAATGAGACCTTCGCCAGCTTCCTCCAACGATGGAGAGGGATAGCTAGTCGCTTCCCTTGCGCTTTCCCTGAGAAGCAGCTAGTCAGTATTTTCATCCCTAATCTCAACCCAGATATAGCTTTCCACCTCCAAATGCATTGTGTCCGCACCTTTGAGGAGGTTATCGAGAAAGGGATTCAAATAGAAAAGGCTCTCATTGCCAAAGGCACCCTCAAAACCCAATCTAAAGACAACCAAAGTGTCAAACCCACTGAAAAGCCAAAGATCTTTAACAAAAACAAAAACGTGGTGGGGGACGGAATCACTGATTCCAAACGTGTTCAAACGGTCCAAACCAGTCAACCTTTTAAACTAACCAAGGGCCCAATTCAACCACCACCAAAGCGACGAACATTCACCTCCCTCAATGAACCATTGTCTGTCATACTAAAACAGTTGGATGCGGCCCACATGATGACCTATCCTACAACGCAACCATTTGATGACAACACTCCTAAACCTTCATGGTATAAGGAACATGAATACTGTGAAATGCATCGCGTTAAAGGTCATAAAACAGACAAATGTTTGCGACTTCGCCACTATATTCAAGACCTCATTGACAACGGGGAGATAGAGGTGGATAATCCTAGCCACATGCAAACACCTAATGAGAAAATGGGGATTTATAAGGAACCATTCCCCAAGCATGATAAGTCGGAAAAGGCAAAACCGGATCGGGGGGAGTCATCCCAAACTTATAAAGCCACAAATTACTTGTATACCAAGAGAGATAACAATCATTACGATTCACTTATCGGATGTATTCGCTCCCCTACTGACCGTGTCAATACCATCCGGATCAAGGGAAAGGACTGCGCTGCGGTAACAAGGCGTGCCCGCCTTGTGATTCCAGAACCCTCTCTTGTGACCCCACAAACTGGTAAATATAACCTTTTAGAACAACTTGAGAAGACACCTGCTAAGATCTCGATCTTAGATCTTCTCAAGATATCCAATGTGCATAAGGACATTTTGTATCAAACTCTTCAGGGGTCGGGAGTGCCTTTAGAAGTCGATCCTGCATACCTTCAAGCCGCGGTGGCAAATATTACACCCAGTGAGCATCTCACTTTCAACCATAGGGAGGTCCCTACCGAGAATCCTACACATAATCTTCCCTTATACATTGAGGTAGTTGTTACCCGCAGGAAAATCAAACGGGTGCTTGTGGATAACGGATCTGGATTGAACATCTGCACGCTTAAATTAGTCAAACAATTGGGACATACGGAAGAAGATCTTGAGTCCCATATCATCACTATCACCGCATACGACAACGCGGAAAGAGAGTCAGCAGGCACCATTACGCTGCCAATGGAGGTGGGCCCCACTTGCCATCAGACAAAGTTTCACGTCTTAGACTTGGAACTTCCATATAATATGCTTCTAGGCCGACCATGGATCCATGCCATGCAAGCAGTGCCATCAACATTTCATCAATGCATCAAGCTGAAGCATGAGGGACATACAGTAACAATACCAGGAGACTCAGAGCCCTTTTCTCATTGTAGAGCTCTTAATAGCTTTGCACAAAAGGGTACATACGCATGTCCCTCCACAGATATAGTTGTCCCCCTTCATTCTGAGGCCATGGAATCTCGAGTAGATTCAAATTCTCTTCGTTCTTGCACTCATGGGGCATCTACTTCAACATCTCCATTTAATTTATGGGAGATGAAAATTCTGGAATATGGCTGTGGGGAGTATAATGTACAACAAGCGCTCTTGGTTTCTGACCTCTCCTTGTCGCCCAAGACTAGAGGTCGACCCAACTACCGCTTCAGGAGACCTAGAGAGGAACATACTATTGGGTCGTTCCTACCTGGAGGCTTGTTAGCTGAGGAAAAATTACTTGATCCACCTACTACTTGGGTCCCTGAGGACACTCAGCCATCTTGTTATCAAACCCCAGAATATGAAAAATCTAGCAGAATGATGTACTCCATGGGCTACAAAGGCCTAGGATGTGGGAGGAATGAACAAGGACAAAGAGAACCAGTCCCTCTTCCACATTTCAAAACAGAAAGATATGGCATTGGGATTCGCCCTTATGGAGCACACCCCAACGATCAAGATGCGACTTGTTCTGAGCATGAGGATAGCTCCGATTATCTAGATAGCGATGCGGATTCCTGTTGTAGCCAATATGAGGATCTGGCCTCCACGAACCTTTTCATGAATAATGCTGTCCTAACCATCACCCCCAATGAACCAACCCTTGACCTTGTATACCCCTCCCTTGTTGAATGGGACCAACAACGTCACGTGCCACTAGATTTATTCGAGAATGACGAGGCTATTGCAGAGTTCATGGGCATAAGGGATACAATTCCCATTGGAGATCACAAGAAGGGTTTCTTTATTGACTTAGACACCTGCGCCTACTTCGGCGAGGAGGCTGAACTTCGTGGTCAGCAAAATTTAAAGAAAAGCGAGGGCAAGAGTTCTAAAGAAAAGCCTCGGAAAAAATCAAAGTCCAAGTCACACAGTGAAAACCTCTTTGAGGCATTGGCTGACAAACAAATAAGAAAATTAAAGGACAAACAAAGTGACCACGCCAAGGATGAAAATCTCGTAGAGACATCCTTGGATGAAGATCTCAACCTACCTCCCGATCCCACGCGTATGGAGGATTTATCAAAATTGTTAGTTGAAGAAACCATTGATGTCAATATTGGTACTGAAGAAGATCCCAAGATAGTAAAATTGGGAGCATCACTCTCAGCCAGAGAACAAAAGACGTTCACTATGCTACTGCGAGAGTTTATTGATGTGTTCGCATGGTCTTACAAAGACATGCCCGGCTTAGATCCAACTTTGGTCGTGCATAACTTGGTTGTGCACGCAGACGCTAAGCCTATCAAACAGAAGCTTCGAAAGATGCACCCAAGAGTGGCCTTGTTAGTTAAAGAAGAGTTGGAAAGGTTGCTTGCAGCAGGATTCATCAGGCCAATTGATTATTCTGAATGGATATCAAACATTGTTCCTGTCCAGAAGAAACCTATTGGTATCCGAATTTGCACAGATTTTAGGGACATCAATAAAGCTTGCCCTAAAGATGACTTTCCATTGCCCAACATTGACATGATTGTTGACTCAACCGCAGGGTATGAAATGCTATCACTTATGGATGGCTTTTCGGGTTATAATCAAATTAAGATCGCTGAGGAAGACCAACACAAAACAGCTTTCACAACTCCTTGGGGCACCTTCTGTTATCAGGTGATGCCATTCGGCCTTAAGAATGCGGGGGCAACTTATCAGCGGGCCATGACAGTAATATTTCACGATATGATTCATGACATCATGGAAGACTATGTAGATGACATCCTGGGAAAGTCCAAAACAAGAGAGGAACATCCTATCATTTTGCGGCGTATCTTTGAACGCCTACGTGAATACAAAGTCAGGCTAAATCCAAAGAAGTGTGTCTTTGGTGTGCTATCTGGGAAACTATTAGGCTTCATCGTGTCAAGACGAGGTATTGAGGTAGACCCTGCTAAAGTATCTGCCATCACAGAAATGCCTCCACCTGAGAATATCAAGCAACTGCGTAGCTTGCAAGGGAAAATTCAAGCCATTCGCCGCTTTATCTCCCAGCTTGCAGATAAATGTCACTCATTCACTCATTTGCTTAAGAAGGACATCACTTTCATCTGGGGACCTGAGCAACAACAAGCCTTTGCTTTGCTTAAACAGTACCTGGCTAATCCACCTGTCCTCATGCCTCCCACTCCGGGAGAACCACTTTTGCTCTATATTTCTGCTACGCAATATGCTATTGGTGCACTGCTCGCCCAATATGACCTTAGCCATAAAGAGAAAGCAGTGTACTATCTGAGTCGCACCCTCATCACCTATGAACGTAATTATCCTCAGATTGAGAAGGCTTGCTTGGCTGTTGTTTTTACCTTTCAGAAACTTCGCCATTACCTGCTAAATACTAAGACCAAGCTCATATCCAAGGTCGACCCACTCAAGTATTTGTTGTCCAAACCTGCCCTCACAGGTAGAATGGCTAATTGGATCATTCTACTCAGTGAGTTTGATATAGAATTTGTCCATCAAAAATCAATTAAAGGACAAGTACTTGCTGACCAGCTAGCGGAAGCACCTTTGCAAAGCACAGAACCTTTGAGTCTGGATCTGCCAGATGCATCTTTGCTCTACATTGAAGAATCTGTCGTATGGCAGATACATTTTGATGGATCTTTTACGTTTCATGGTTCAGGTGCAGGAGTGGTCCTTATTACTCCTTCAGGTGATCCTATACCACAGGCTTTCCGCCTGGCCTTCCCTTGCACGAACAACATTGCGGAATATGAAGCACTCATTGCAGGGATGAAGCTAGCCATCAAGTGGAATATTCAACATGTGAAGGTTGTAGGTGATTCACAGCTAATCATCAAACAGGTTAATGATGAGTATAAAGTTAAGGATGACAAGCTCATACCTTATAAGAAGTTGGTGGAAACTCTGAAGGAGTATTTTGTGCGCATTACCTTTGAGCAAATCCCAAGAGCGCAGAATAGATCGGCAGATGCTATGGCAAACGGTGGGATCTATGCTTCGTATTCCGCCAGGGAAACAATGATATGCCATTCTTCGTAGAAAAATCTACGCCAGCCCGCGTATGACATGCCAGAATCTTGCTTGGCTTGTGAGGTTTGTTGGTCCCCCATTCACCATGGTATGAAACCCATTTTTCACCTATCTTAAGGACAGTGCATTCCCTCCCGAAATCTCCCGCTCTGAAAAACAGAGCCTAATTCGCCAGATAGCCCGTTTACACCCTGTTAGGGAGGTACACTTTATCGTCGTGGCTACGATGGGAAATCTGTTTACGTTGTCTGGAATGTGCCGGAGTCAATCCAGGCAAATTAAAGAAGTCCACGAAGGGAGTATGCGGAGCACATACAAATGGAATGGTCTTGGCTAAGAAACTGTTAAGAGTAGGTTTACTATTGGGCCCACCATGGAAAACTGATTGTTGTAATTATGTTAGAAAATGTGTGTTATGCCAAAAGTATGGAAAATTTTCATCCATGCTCCATCGCAACCATTGCAACCAATCACTACCCCCGTGGCCCATTCTCCAAGTGGGGGACTTGATCTAATAGGGAAGCTTTACTCCTACCTCATCTGATGGTCATACACATATCATCACAGCTACAGAATACTTTACAAAAATGGGTGGAGGCTGTCCCTTTAACCTATGTCACAGGAGCACAGATTTCTAAATTCATCATGAATCACATTATTTTGCCGATATGGTATCCCTGCAGCCATTGTCACAGATAATGGGAAAGTCATTTTAAGAACAAAAACTGTGAAAGGTCTTTGCCAACGGTTTCCAAATCAGATTAAAAATGGGTCCACGCCATATTACCCTCAGGGTAATGGACAAGCTGAGGCAAACAAACAAGACTTTGGTAAGGATAATGGAGAAGATGGTTAGCAAAAACTGGTCGAAAACTGGCACCTACAAAATCCACCCAGCCCTCTGGGCCTACCGAACATCAATTCGCACTCCTACGGGTGCGACGCCATATTCCCTCGTGTTCGGGACAGAATCTATCATCCCTTTAGAGATTGAAATCCCATCCCTGCAAAATTTTCTCTTTGGGGACTATTTGAATAAGGATGAAGATTACCGAGTGGCAAGATTGGCTGAGTTAGAGCTCCTGGATGAGAGGCGCATTCGCGCTCTTAATCACCTGAAAGTATATCAACATAGAATCTCCCGCAACTACAACAAGAGAATCATCCCTCGCCAGTTTGAGGTGGGTGATTTAGTTATGAAGGAGAACCAGTTCAACACCAGAGCAGAGCGAGAAAAAGAAAGGGGAAGTTCGAACCACACTGGTTTAGGACCCTATGTCATAGTTGCCAAGTATGGCACAGGGGCATACAAGTTGGCTCACCCCCAATGGTGATGAGCTTCGGGAGCCCATGAATTCCATGCATCTTAAGAGGTTTTATGCCTAAACATGGCACAGGAAAGTCTTAAAAAAAAAAAAAAAAAAAAAAAAAAAAATCAAAAAAATCAAAAAAATCAAAAACAAAAAAAAAAAAAAAGAAGAAGAAGAAGAAGAGAAAACAGGTCGTCCACTAGTGAAAACCACGCAATTGTGGCACTTTAGACATGTCCTTGGGTGAAAACCGGTTTCCGACGCCTCGGGAGGATTCGTTGTTCACAAGCATTCTGTATTCGAAGGGTAGTTGTCTTTTCCTGGACCTGGTTCTACCTTCGAGTTTCCTTGTGCACACCATCTAGTCCAGCCTTGATCCGGCTTTGCCTTCTTCTATTCGTCTGTAAGGGACGTGGTCTTTCGTTATTTCCCATCTTACGTTGGGGGCAACTCAACGATTTCACCTTCTTGTTCATAAGCGCGTGGCTTCTGCCCTTGTATATTCCCCACCTAACGCTGGGGGCATCCATGCTTTCTTGGTTACCTGCACATAGCTTTGGTAAACTGTTAAAAACACAAAAACAATAGAAAATTGTTTCACAAAACACAAAAACAATAGAAAATTGTTTCACAAAACACAAAAACAATAGAAAATTGTTTCACAAAATACAAAAACAATAGAACATTGTTTCGAGAAAAACACAAAAACAATAGAATTTTTCCACTAAACAAGGACATTATTTGTCGTTTGTTTCTCTTTTCTTCCACCTAGGGAACTTTCTATTGCCCCTAGGCCCTTCTTTTTCTTCTTCTCCTTTCTTCTATTGTTTATCACAATTCAGAAAGCCAAAACAATACAAACATTTACTATATCAAAAAAATCTAAAAACAAGGCAAAATTTTTCAAAAAATTCCTAAAAAGTAAAACACCCTACCAAATGGTAACTTGCTTCTTACGGCTGAAACTTGTGTCTTGCGCATGGTATTTTCTCCATATCCTGTTGGTTTGTCTCACATCTTCCCCGATTAATACGACTCGCGGATCACTAGATTCACAACCATTCACAAAAGCTTGCTGCTTGCTTCGTCTGTACTCTGGGGCACTTTTGGTTGCCTGGTGCTGTTTCGTTGCGCACAAATGCTTTTCATGGACCCCGTGTCCATTTTCATTTCCCCTTGCATGTATCCTTGCTTGGGGCATCATTTTTAACCCTTGTCGTCAATCACGAACTTGTGGATCTCTTCAGCACTGATAACAAAACATTTGTACAACTGTTTTGACCGTTGTTGGGTTAGATATGTGTGTTCGTACTTGTTTTCCCTGTTATATGAGCTTGTTTCCTTCTCGTATTGCATTGCATTATTGTATGTTGCATGGAGTTGGTACTTTCAGCAATGGAAAATTGTTTGTAGTATGGCTTTTTATGTCATTCTACCCTTGTCGTATGCTTATATTTTTTATAAGGACCGATGATGTAGTTCCTATGGCCATATGATGACATCAACTTTGTTCCAAAAAAATAAGCAGCTAGAGGCTAAGCTCTTCTCTCCCCTCATCCATATTTCTTCTACACGACTTCCCTTTCACTCCTAATTCTCCCTCTCCTCGAGGCATCCTGCCTCGTCCCCATTCTTCTACCTACTTCTCATCTTTTTCGATCGTCGATCGAGTTCTTCTATCACCCCATCGACACTCGAGGGGGCATCTCTCCCTCCTACTAATTTTTCTTCCATTTCTTCAAAATCTCTTTTGTCCTACTATCTTTGAAGTAGCATCACTTATGCCACCCCAAAGAGGGGCAAAATGTAGACACCTATAATTACGCCCAAGCAATTTAAATACTTAAATTGTGCTAATTATCCCCTTTCTCGCAAATCAACGACATATCATCAAAAGCACTCATTTTCCCTCATATCATCATTAATTAATTTACACTAAGCTAATTAATTAAGTTTGCCTATCCAACAAATACCCTAATTAACGACCTTCCGTTAATAAATCACCTCTTTTATCTAGATTAATTAATTATTATTAATTAATTAGTCTTCCCCTTCATTTAACTAGTAAATCAATATTTAATTGATTTAATCCCCTTTTAATGGCCTAAATCGTACTAATATTCCTCTAATTTAGCTTCTATAAGCTTACATCTACCTATTAATTAATCACCTTTGATTAATTAAAATACCCCCCCAAACTCCCATGACTTGCTAAACATGTATTAAAACCCTTCTAAAGTAAGGTTACCTTTAATAAAGCAACCTTATCCATTCCTAATCATGTTTTTACCTTTATCCCACATTCATGAGAATGTGTTGAATCCTTTATCCTTTGGGCTATATAAAGATCCCTCCACCTACCTTTTTACTTACACCTAAACTTTATAAGAGAGTAAATGCAAAGCATATAGCAAAGAGACTAAGAGCTTGCACCTTGCCCTTTTGAGAGTTCATCATCTTGAAGAGTTAAGCCTCTTTCTTAAAGTGCTTGGGTCATATGGGAGGTGTAAAAAAGGGTCTTGTAGCCCAACTTTGATTTGCCCCCATTCCTAGGTTCTTGGGAGCATTAAGGACAAACTATTTTTGATAGCCATGGAGCTTACTTAGGTCCATTCATTTATTTGTTGTTAGAGAATAGAGGAGTTTTATATATTTAGCATTGTTAGTTTCAAAGTTTGTATTGATGAATGCTAGTATCTAACCCTTGTTTAATTCTTATCATGATGGTGTTTATGCTTTTGTTTTAGCTAAATCGTAGAGCTATTTTAGGTGGTAGTTCTTGTTTCATTTGATTTAGCATTAATTAAAGTATACATGCACACAGTTCATTTCAGTATTTTCCTGAAGCGCGATTTGCTTTGCTATTATGTGAGTTTCCTCAACAAGTCACTAAGCTGGCAGGCATAAGGGTTTCTGTTGGATTTTTCACACCTTACAAGCTACAACTGTAATGTTTTGCACCGAGAGTTTTGATGCTGTCCCCAAAATCGATGAAGGATAGAAGAATTAAAAAGAAACAGGATGTAGTTTGTTTAAAGGAAATAAAATGGTGCATGCTTTTTGTGTAAGGGGACAGAATCACACCCACGGGCAGGAGATCTATGCAATGTTGGAGAAAATGTCTTGGGAGATGAAGGTAGCAGGATATTTGTCAGTTTTCAGAGCATTGCGCTGAGTGAACAGGGCTTTCTCGGAAATGAAGGTCTGCAATGGTTGAAGATATGTAAAAGTGTTTTACAAGGGAGTTGTGTGTAGTAAGGAGAATGTGTAACACCCTTCAACCCACCCTCTCTACATGATTGCTGTGAGATTAAGATTAAGATTTTGCACCGGATGGCATTGGCATTGTATGATTGTAATTGAAGTGTTTGGAAATGTGTTTTTTTTATTCAATCTACTTTTATCCCAATGACAATGTTTATTATGGAGATTATTGGTGTTTGCTAAGTGAAGCAGGCTGTAAGCAATGGGCTGCACATTTGCACTATATCAAGGTGCATCATATGGAAACTTGCAGCGATAAGAAGAAATCAGACTTTATTTTCACTTTCAAAAAATTATTCTTTTCTGAGTGTTAAGAGGACTGGACTGTGCTATTTACTTCATCAAATCCGATGTATGGTATGCATCTCTGGGATGAAAAGCAAGAAGAAGAGTAGGTGGAGTTTGGGAAAAGTAGGAGAGTACTGCTTGAACGAAATGGAAAGCTACTTAGGCAGAGCAAGAAATGTGAGAAAAAAACCCTGCAGTAAATCCAATGCTAGGAGACTACGAGGAGAGCGTCTCTTGATATTTCTTTTCTCCAACTTTGTCATTCTATATGGTCTTTTTTCTCTGGATTAATTGGGTTGTCTTGTGGCCAAGGGCATCGTGCTTTTATTCATCACAGGACTTTTTTCAAGGAATACTTGGTTGATAACAGTCTTGATGACCTCATAGGACTGCTAAAGCGAGGAAAGATGGAAGACAATCTCCTCGAGTTGTTTCTAGTGCAGAAGCGTTCTACGAGGCAGTGTGAGGTGGATTTACGAAAGGACTCAACTGTTAAATTTTCTGCCCCATCTGTCTATCCAGTTATCACATTTGGCCCTTCGACATCGCCAGCAGCAGTGCTCACATCCATGTCTCATGCTATTGTTTTATGTTGGCTCGTGTGGAGTCTGTACGACCTGTTGAAGCTGGAGAAACAGGCAAGATATTTCTACACTTTTCTACTGTTATTTTATTTAAAAATATTGTGAAATCGAACCACTTTTCCTTGCATTGATTTGTCAGTTGGATGTCATGATGGGAGATTTCCCTTTCTGCTTGTGTCTTCTTGTTTTAGCTTTTATCGTTGACAGAATGTGGGTTGAAAGGATGCGTGTGCCCTCTCCTTTGGATGTTATGTTTTCTCTTACTCGAATGATAGAACTTTGTCTGTTTGTTTATGTGTTAATTCTTCTCTGCGAATGAGTTGCAAGTTATTATGTTGATCAAGTTAGAATTTTCGTTATCATGGAAGTAAGTTTACATTAACTATGAAACCCCCGTCCTAGCACCCAAGTTTGTCCTTGACGTTTTTTGTTAGCTCCTTCACAAGTCCCTTCGATAACCTATTGGCATCGAGAAAGAAAGATTGTAGGATTGTGCGAGCAATGCGTGGGCTAGCCAGCTTAGAGTTTCGGTATTAAAACTGGTAGAATAAAAGGGTTCGTGTGCAACGTGTTTTTCCGTCTCGCGTGTTTAGACTCTTATACTATCCTTCATCTTGTTTCTAGGATTTTTTAAGGCCATCCTCAAGAAGTACCTTGACCATGCCTATCAACTTGAATCATAACTAGATTTTCGGATCAACTAAGCTGAAGGTTTCATTGTGCGAATCCAATACCTCGTCGACACTAGAATAGTTTGGTCTATCCCCCTCTCAGAATTATTTCTGATGGCACTCTTCTATCTTTCCTAACTTACATTATTTTCCCCCTTGTAATGTTAACGCTATTAATTAATATTGGTCAGTTTTTATGCACGTAATTACTGTAATAGGTTGTGATGGAGATTCCTTAAATGTGATTGACCTTCGGGAAAAACCCAGCCTTCGTGTGATAATCTTATGAATTCATAGCGGAAGGTTTTGTGTTGATAAAGTCACTTAGAAATTATGCTTGTACCTATTTGTGTGACGTTGATTGTGTTACCAAGGGTTGCTGTAAAATATGGTTGTTTCGGGAAATGGATAATTTATTTTAACTGAATCAGACATTAGAATTGTTGTGGAAGTTTGCAAGCCTTTAGTGTATTAAAAATTGTTGATGACATTATTTTTTACTCTTGTGTGACGGAGCCCCCTTATCCTCTCGCATGCTAGCTACTAGCCTGTAAGACCTTGACCCTTCTTGGATGATGGGAAAATTTTGTAGTTAATGGTCAAACTAGTATACTATGCCTTCGCTTTGAAACTTATATTGTGTGTAAACTCTATTGGATTTCCGGTTTGAAACTCATTTGTTCATGACTTTTTGTGTTAAATTTTGAAACCCGTGTTTCCCCTTTCTTGGGCCGATCGACTTTTGTTCTTTTAGAAATGTATTATTTTAGCCTATGCATTGGTACCTTTGATAAAATTCTAGATGGTTGGTCTATTTATATCAAATCTCAATCTTGTAATTATTGTTATTTACTTACTTGATGGGAATTATGTTCTTTGCTAGATTGTTTATATCTCCTTATAGGGCTAAGGGCCATTCTCATATGATTATTACTTTCATTGTTTTGCTCCTAACTGAAGTACAAGGTCTTCTCCTTCTTTGATTGGCATGATGAAGACTTTATTATGACTTGATGTGTTAGTAGTGTTTAGAGATTTGAACCAATTCTTGTAATAAAGTGCTTCCTTTTTGTGATATTGTTAGATAATAGTTATGGTGGTTTGGTGTAGCCTTATCTTGCTCAGTTCTCGTGAACTGACTCTTGTAGAAAATTTGTTGCAGATGGCTTACGTGGTTAGATGATGGAAAGACTTGTAGATTATTGCATCAATCTTGGTTATGATGTTCCTTTGTACGAATGTGTATTATGATATAAAATTTGGAAAGGGCCTTTGGACATTTTAGAAGAAGGGTCAGTGCCTAGTAAATGTATTGTAGAGTATTGTTGTTGTAACTGTTGAAACTTTGGTTTGTTTGGCTATCATGTGAAAGATGAAATTTGATTACCGCTTGGTTATGGGATATTCTAGTGAATTTTAACCCTTAGTATAGTAGTGGGTATTGTCCCATGTTATTACTCTCTTGCTCCCTAGTCATGATTCAATAGAGATAGTATGTCCCTTTGATTTGTGCATCCTGTTGGAATGAATTGATATAACCTTGTTTTGTTTCCGCAAACGAATACTATTAAACTTTTCTCTTGAGTTAAAATGTTGAGTTGTAAATCCTCCTAAGGCTTAGTAGCAATGCGTTGTAAGCACTATAAAGTGAACTGGATAGTCTTTATAAAAGTTAATCTAAAATTTATATATATGAATGTATTAATGTAGATGTGATCTAATTGATAGCCTTGAGACCTGGAACAATCAAGGGGAAACTATCTTTTGTAACGAAATATGATTACTTATTTATTTCCTGAGCCAAACCAATAAACATTATCCTTCTACAGTGAAACCTTAAATGATCTCATGGTGAAATCAATGGTTAGATTATAGAAAATGATAGGGTATAATAAGTAGGAGTGAAAGTGATTAATAAAACCTTAAATTTCTCTTTATTGTTTGAAATGTTCCCCTATGCCAAACCTAATTAAGTAAATTCTAGATAGAACATTTAACCATTCACGATAAACTCTTAACCTCAATGAAAGATTGATAGTAAACAATGTGACCTTGAAGCTAAATTCTATTGTCCTATTCTATTAACCCATGCCTTAATCCATGGTGATATTTCTTAAACAAGGTCAAAATTTAATCCTTAAACAAGAAGGCTATTGTTATGAACCCTAAGCGGTACTTTTCACTCAATCGGAACTTATGCCTTCACCTGTGCAACAGAGGTGTGGAATATGTGTTAGTGGCTTGAATAAGATTAATTAACCTTGTAAGAAATAGAAAATGTTCTAAAATCAAATGAATAAGAAAGTTTTGGACATCCAATTTGATGATCCCAGTTTAGAAAGCTTGGCCTTGAGCTATTTAGTCAACCGTTGAAAAGAAAGAAGTTCTCCCTTGTGAAAAGAATTGCGTGTGAATCATTACATAAAATTTTATAAGAACGTAAGTTAAGAATGAAGAGGACACTTTGGTAAACAATAAAATTTAACAAGAAATTCCTCATGGGATGCCCTAGCTGTAAGTGTGTCATGTGGTCTGGACTTCCATGTTGTCCTGTCAAAAGAAGAGTACATTGTCCTTGATAGGTGTGAACGTTTCTGTGCTGACCTTGTGGTCTTCCCCGTAACAAGTGGTTCCAAGTGTTGGTTGTAACCTTGTGACGACATGTTGTGTCATGTTGAGTCAAAGCAAGTCAAAAAAAAAAAAAAAAGTTATCCTGTATTTCACTGCGTTGTTTTTGTGTTGGTATTTTTGGTGTGTTACAAAGGTGGTGACTAAATACATGCATGTCACACATCTCTTGCATGAGTCAAAGTGTCCCAACCCTAAATGTGCCCTATTTTACTATTTCAATTGCATTTAGATGTTTTTCATGATATTAGCCATAAAATACTTGTAAAAATTTAAATATAATTTTGTAATCAAACTATTAACCTACATACTTGAACTGTAGGCATAGTGAGGACAAAGGGCACACAATTGGGTCTAAAAAGAGTAGACATGGGTCAATATATATTTGACTAAAATAGAGAATTATGAACAAAGAATACACCATAAAAAAACAACCCAACATCATCATAGTATCGCCCCTTCCAATGTAGTCTTTGAACATCCTAAATACCTTCAAGGTGAACATCGCCGATCTACTGAACTATTTTTGGTTCGTGTCAAAATAACAACATTCAAATTTTGAGTAGATCGTAGGTGTATCTCTTTTATCTTTCAGAAGGGGGGCGGTTTTATAGCCTAGTTATTTAACCTATCAAAAATTAAAAAAATATAGACAGAGAACAAAAAATTTTCATCATAATCAAATACTTTTAGATTTGGTTACGAAGATGTTTCCATAGTCGAGGTGAAACCTATTAAAATAAAAAACATATTTTTTTCACTTTATGTGTCCTAATGTAAATTAATATAAATTAGGATTACTTACATGCCTAGTACACAAAAAATTTATGCGGGCTTGAGAAAAAGGAGAAAACCCACATACTTGGTTAGATTGTCCCCTAAAATTGAAAAATGCTACTAAATAGAGAGCAGCGTTAGAAAAGCTTCCAAACTATGATGTACTGATCACGATGGAAATAATCCCCTTACAACAAAACTTTATGGGAAAGGAATGTAATCTATATACTTCAAAAACCCTACAAAAAAATTGTAGTAAGTCAACAAAATATGAATTGCAATCCATAATGAAATAAGATTACTGTGCACGGTCATAAACTAAGATACTATAAGATGAATTACAATCTATAAGTTGATCCAATAAGATTCATAGACAATCTAAGAATAACCCAACATCAATTTTTTCTGATTTCATGCACAATGTAATGTTATGTTGTTTGTGTCTTTAATTTTATGCCCGTGAAAATTAAATTTGATAGATACATGGGAAAAAAGAGCACATTGAGCTCACAATAATGTCAAAAGAAGAAAGATGAGGACCTACATGACAACACATGAAAAATATGTGTTGTTGGTAGAAGGAAGATAAAGTATTTCACAATAATGCTCAAAAAATAGCTCCTACATAGATTGTTTGCAAAATGTTTGATGAAATATTCTATTGGGAAAAAGGTTCAAATACAGTTGCTACACAGATTGTCCACAAATTTCTTGAAAAAATGATCAAATGAGTTTATTTACTACAAACTCCATGAATTTGTTGCGATCTCTAAGGAAAAGAGCTCCATCAGTGAACTTGACAAAAATCTGTATTGAGCATTCTATCCAAGTAAAATTTGTAAATTAAAAAAACATGGATAAGGATTGGAAATTTTGCATTAAAACATGAGCAAGGAGGAAGATTAAACTACAGGCAAAGGATTTTTTGTCTCGCCACAGGTATTGTCATTTCACACCTTTCCCCTAAATTCGGAGGAGGCATTTTTTTTTGTCTTTTAAGGTGCTGTTTCAGGATAAATTGGATTAATATTAATAATTATTACTCAACAATACACATAACCAAATACAAGTTTGAATAGTTGATAACCATTTTCCTAGCACAGATAATCTATAATACTGAAATTGTAGGAAATTATGTAATACTTACACCTCAAGAACATGGTATAAGTGGCATTTCTTTGCATATGGGAAGACACAACAAAAACCTAGCAGCAAAGGGGCACAACCATTGAATTTTTTTTGTAGTGTTTTATGCAGATATAATTTAAAATATCTAAAAAATCAAAAGAAATCAAGGAGAGAACCCTGCTTCAGCATACATACACATTCCACATCCGCTACCACCTACTCTTAGCTTACATGTCAAAAAAAATAGAACCAGAGGTTATTCACAAATATTCATATAGCATCTCTGTCTGACCATGAAATCGAAACAAAGTCCCAAAAAAATCTTACCCTAAATCTCTATGTACAAAGATTCAAAACAAAGGAAAAATGAAATCTCGAAATCTGCAGGCCTCCACAATATACTGAGCACACATGAAAACAAAACCCTACTCCCCTCGGCAATCTACACAATGTTGTATGGAGGAATCTAGGTGGGCACCTCATACCACAACAGAGTGACCACAACAACAAACACTAAAAAAACATGACAAAGAGGCTGAGATCATGTTGGGTTTACACTCTCATGCACTAAAATTTTAAACGGTCATGATGAAACCATGCTTCAACAACACTTTGCATCGTAACCATCCACTTTCTGACTGTGCTAGACTCAGGGGATTTGAATTCAATAGGAAAATTCCTTTGGCGTAATAATAGATAAAGTAACTTCAAATTTTGATGAGAATCTTATGCAGCATATTATTTTAATTTATTTTTCTCCTATAAAACAACACAAAATGAAAAATAAATACACAACTAAATTTCTAGCCAAGGGTGCCTCTTATTAATATTTAATAGTTAATAAAGAGAGGCACCTCACAATCAATATCTCTTGAATTTTTTCAGATAAATATAGTGAAGATACTTATATTGATTTCATCCTTTATATTTGTATTAAAAAATGAAAAAATAAAGTAAACAATAGTGCAGTTAGCCTCAATTTATCCACATTTTATCCTGTATTTTCTATACTTCACAATTATCAACCAAACTAATATTGTAAGTAGCAAACATGAGAGTTTTCAATGTTCTCTTTCTCTATATATTGTTTGTTATTCTTTCTTTTCCTAACATAGTTTTGACACGTTATTATCTCCAAAACATCCCCATGTTTGGGGTGTGCTTCCATACCACCTAGTTTTTTTTGTGAATTATCTTATATTTTTTTACTTGTTAATATAATATAAGATCTTATTCATAAAAAACATTCCCAGGTGGAAAAATGAAACACTTGTTTTCCATACTATTATCTCCCTCATGCATGGTCCAGGACCCACCCCATTTGTAAAGGCTATCCATACAACTAAATAAATTGTGTGTTGATGTAATTATTGTAGTGGAACTTCTACTCTCTATTATAACATACACTCTCAATGTGGGGAAGAATGCAAAAAAGAAAGATTGTCTACAAGAGTCAAAATTCATAAATAAAGAAAATGAAATAGCCCTACATGTGTAATATGCATTTTTAGTGGTGTTGTCACATTATAGTTTTTGACCTTGTCATAAACCACAAACACAAATACTATACAATATATCACACACATTCTAACAATGTACAACAAAGAAGTAGTGCAATTCCATTACACATGGAAGGAGAAGGTATGGGCGTACGGTATTTGTTAACAAATTTTTGTACTTGTGCAAAAATGGGTAGCTCGAAACTTCTTCGTTACGATGAAAATTCTTGGGTGAAGTATACCTAAGCTAAGGAAGTTTTTATGTTGTTTGTTACTGCTGAATTAGTTACAAGATTAAATGAAATATGAAGTTATGTGTGTTGTCACAAAACAGAACAGATCACATAGTTTGCAATTTCATGCCATCTTCAACAAAAGAACACAAAGCCCCGAAGGACAGCTATGTTGTCTTGATGAAGACAAAAAATTACAGAGTAGGTAAAGTGTTGAGTTTTGAAGCAGCAAACAGAAATACAACTATAAAAAAAATCAAAGTTCATTACTAAATGTTACAAGTTCTCATCAATGTTCCTTTCCTTCATGATTAAGACATTCAATTATGTTACTGAGTTGTTTAGTTCATTATACAATCCATACAGAGAAAGCTAGAATGTAGAAGGGAATACACAACTCATTTTCAGAATTCAATGTTTTATTCACAAGGAAGGTCAAATGTTTCCCACACAAGCCATGGAATGTAACTGAAAAGTAAAGTACAACTATTGAAAAGAAAGGTACACATGCATGAAAGAGAAATGAAAGGATTATGAGTGGACCCATCATTGCCTTGGGGTTTCTTTCTTTGATTGAAAACATCTCCATTTTCGGCTTCTTCTTCATCTCCATTGAAGAAGCCATTGTACCTGAAAAAGAAGAAAAGAATAAAGTATCAGATATGAGCTCAGGGATCAAATCATATTCCTACACTATCCTACTTTGTGCATATGAATCTTTTCCTAACATGAGATGTAATTTACTTGAAAATCAGAACTGCATACATGCTTTATTCACTCAGAAGGAATGAAGAAAGAGAAGAGAAAAGAAGAAAACATGGACATAAGAGAGGCCAAAAAGCCTAATTATTTTTTAACTGTTTTCCTAAGCGTGCAGGTACAGGTTGCAGCTAAGAAGAAAGAATCATATACATGCTGAAAAAGAAGACCAAGGTAACTGAAACTCAGATATTTCCTACAAATGGAAGAGGATCACAGTACTATAGAATAAAGTATATGCTTGTAGACAAGGTAGATTTTCCAGATTTCAGTCAAATAAAAGGAATTCTGGGAAAATATTGACAGGGCTTCGCCATGAAAAATGGACATTTATAACTTTTCATCATGCTGCTTTTAACTACTACATGTTTAAAGGAATGATTTAAATCAAGTAAGTGATACAAAAAAACAGTAAAGCATGTCATGATCAAGATAAAAAACTATAATGTCTCATTTTTATCTATCTTCAAATATGAAGTGTTATGTTCTATATTCTAAATCAGAAAATACAACTACAATAGCTAGAAATGGATGGAAGATAGAATTCTAGAAAAAAAATTCCAGGGTTTCACCATAAAAGTCAACATTTAAAATTTTCCAACATACATAGAAAGTTGTAATAAAGATCAAACAAAGTGTTTATACAGAATAGAAAGGGAATTATACTTTCAGTCATCAAACTAAAGGATTTTGGAGCATTCATTATAAGCCTAAACAATTGAAGAGAGATGAAGTTTAAAGATGAACCTTACAAATACAACATTCTATAAGTACACTCTTTAAATTAATCAAGTGCCAACTACATGACATGCTACAAGTAATGGCTTCAGAGATCAAATTGAATGTAGGATTTATAGTTACAGAAATAGAATTCATTCAGAATGAATATAGAGATGCTGCCATATCAAAGAAGTACAACTTTTTATGCAAGGAAATTGATCAAGTACATATGAATCATACAGTGCATATCAATAAGCTCAAGGTATAGTTTGAAATAACAAAGCACTAGAAATCAGGTTGCAGCAATGGAAATGATGTATGCAATACAAATAACAATTCCAGGAAAACATACTATGAAGCTTCATGATTTACAGTTGAACAAATGATAAGCATGCAAGTGTCTAATTGATCATTTTCAAGCTACAAGCTTTCATTATAACTAAAGCAAGTACTTCATGTTTAAATACACAAGTAAATGGAATAACAAAACATTAGCTAGGTGTGTCAAAATGTTGTACAAAAGCATTCAAGTGGCATAAATAAAGTTTTTGAGCATCATAGAAATTCTAGGTTGTAGAATCAATAAGAAAAGTAGGAATCAAATTTTTCATTAGCCTTTTAAAATATATAGGATCTTAGCTCAAAGATTCTTGATAAAATGAAGAAATTTCACTACACATATCAGATATGATGATGATATTATCAAAGACATAAGTTTCAAGTGGTGAATCCAAGAGAAAATTATAGCTTCAGGTTCCAATCGGAGAACCCATTAAGAGGTATCAAAATCAGAGTAAGAAATAGGGTCATCAAGTTTAGAACTAAAGAAACCAGACTCAAAAACAAGTTTCAAGTTGAAATGGCTGAGATTGAACCAAGGGGTCACATGAAATGTAAGAAAGAGATGAATGTCAAATACTCCAAAACAAAGGTCCTAAGGAAGAATCAAACTCTATACCCAGAAATAGAGACTCAAAAGATTTAAATAACAATTTCCATAAGGCTAAGCATGCATAAATAAAGCTCGAAGGCTCTCCACAAATGAACACCATGAGTAGTTCCAACACATTGGAGGATCCTGGTAGCTCAAATGTCAAAACAACTCAATTCATGACAAAGTGATTCTTCTGACTGAGAAAGAAATTCGACAACACAGGTTACAGTTGGAAAATCAAAGAAACCGAGGCTTCAGAGTCCATTAGTGATGGTTTCCCTTTCTATGCAAACCAAAATTCTCAAACAGACAGAGATAAATATTCAAATACCCACAAGGCAAAGTTCCAGGTCTGGAACATTTATTCAATGGTAAAAGAGCAAGCTAAATATTGATCAAATAAGTAATAGATGATTATTTTATAGAGCAGAATAAAGCTTCACAAACTCAAAATGGTGGCTTTTAGATCTTCACATACGGACATAGATTTTGAATAAAATTTTGAACTCAAAATAGTGGAACCAAAATCAATCAAATCTTGCATCATTGGACAGAGGCGAAACTCAATGATTAAAATAACGGTCATTAATAACAGATAAGAACTCACCGTAGATAATCGAATGGTAAAAAAAATTTGAGCAACCTGATGATGAAGCAATAGGTCCACATGCCCACAAGAATTTTTGAACTCAGGAGTCAATCAGGAGAAATAAATCACAGAACTCGCAAATATTTCCAAGAGTTCAGTGATATATTTAAAGAATAAAAGAAAATAGAAATGTACGTGTACAAGAGAAAATTATCTCACCTATAATGACTATGGCGGCCAATAGACTAAAAACATCCCAAAAATAGAGAAGAGTCGAGCTTCAAAACTCACCATGGAGGCCATTGCAAAAGTCAAATCTACAGAGCTCGAGAGAAAGGAGACAACATTCTAAGAGTAGGAATTCAAATTACAGGAAAAGCTTGAGAATGACCAAGGAACAACCATGAAAACTTGAGGAAGTCAAACTTACGATCCCCTCTATAGAAGCTGAACACCTCGATCTTAAAACGACAGAGAAATACCAATGTTTGAGTTCTCATGGCCACACAGAAAGACATTTTTGTAGAAGAGACCAAACTCAAATGTGCAGAATAATGGCATCGAGGAAAATATTTTCCAGGGCTTTTCCCATGAACCAAAAACCAAATGAAATGTGTTTAAGGTTTGAAGACACCCTTTACCATGCAAACCCAAGGGGTGAGTTTATGAAACTCAACCATAGTCAGATAATCAACATTTGAAGATCAAGTCGTGCAAGGATCAAGGGCTGAGAATTGATCTCCAAGTCCAAAGAAAACCATGGTTCAAGCTATTAAAACCACATTCAATGCACAATTAGAAACCCTAATCATGCCTTCAAGATCAACGATAAAAAATCTACAAGTACAGAGCTCAACGCTCAGGAATTGATCATCAAGATCAAGGCAAAAGTTGTCAAGTTGAAATGGCGGTCGATTGACCGACTTATAATTTTCAAATTTTACAAAGTGTCAAAATTTCCTCCACAGGCTCGAGAGTCCACATAGTATACATGTCATCACCATAACATAAGTGGAAAATTGGGGGTTGGTCCCTCTTTAAGTTTTGAAACATTTTGCAAATGTTAAAAATTCCAAGCTTTTGCCCGCAGGCCAAAGAAGTACACTTGTCATCATTACAAAAAAAGTGGAGGCCGGGGGTTATTTTTAAGGGTTGAAACTTTTTCAAAAAAGGCTAAGGTTCCAAAATGTTCCTGCAATCCTGAGCCTCCTCGACTGAAACCTAAACCGCAAGTTCAAAATCAATAGCCAAGGATGGAATAGAGGTATAGAGATCAAGGTCCCAGAACAATCAACAAATATCAAAGCCACTGAAAAGTTACAAAGGGGTGAGTCACCGTGAAGAAGGGGACAACCCATGTGTCCATTGAATAAATCATTGTATTGACTTTCAAAGTCCAAAACTATATTCATTTCCAAATAATGCAAAATACCATGCATGCTGACTATAATCACCGAAAAGGTGAGAATTAAATCAAGTCTATCCACATTGCAAAAGGGGCTGACAATTATACATGCTCACAATGATAACCAAGTTTCAAAGGTGGTGGACTGTAGTATGGTCATGGTAAATAATCAAAGGTGGCTGAGTATGGTAGTGACTATTACAAGTGCCCTTGCATTATTTTAAAACCATAGTATGCTAAGTCCACAAAGGTGGCCAAACCTAGTAAAGTAGAGGTGGTCACCACTTCAAGGAGTTAGAATTTTTTTGTAGAGTGTCACTCATGTGACCATTTTGAAGGAGGTGTCAACATTAGAGACAAAGGTGGTCCCAATTGATATTTGGATGAATTATTTTGCAAAGTATTGCAATTAATGTAATTATTTTGCTCACAAATAGGGAGTTATATTTTTGCATGCCTTCATAACAGGACAAAATAGAGAAGAAGATAGAGTTGCATGCTCATGGAGAGAGACTTTCCTAGCAAGTAATCTTATTTTTTATCAAATTATTCATCCTTCTCTTTCTTAAAAATAGATCAGTCAACTTCAGTTGACCAATTATAATCAAGGCTATTAATGTCTATTTGTAATTGCATGCTCTATTTTTATTCCTTAATCTATTATTAAATAAAGGATAAAAATAGAATGTATGGGCGAGTACAAGTCTTAGGCTATTTTTAGGAAGAGGGTGAATTTTATTTTTTCTATATATTGTGTGCCTTTGCAAAGCACAAAAAAAAATTTGGAGGACTTTTTGGATATAGGACTACTGAAGCATTTTTTGTCAGTTTTGCCTTCTGAGTGTGAAAAGTTTCTGCCTTTCCAATTATTTGTAGTCTTGTGTATGTTTCTATTAGTCTTGTGAATGCAAATTCCCTGATAAATCATCTTACCCTGCCGCAAATTCAGTATTTTCTGCATAATTTTAATGTGCATGTTAACTTATTAGTGTTGTTGTGATGTTTTTCCCTCAGTACAACAAATTGTTTGCCCTTAAATTCTGTAGAAAACTATTGGCTCGTACATAGAAAAAAATCCTTCACATATCAATTGTGCATATACTCAGTCAAAGTCCTCATACAAATTTGTTGTATCACCTTAGTTTTAATTACTTTACAGTCATCTTTTACTCTTAAACCCCAGAATCAATTTAGGATACATCAACAAGGAACCGAATTTGATACTAGAGACTCACCTAAAAATAGGTATACCCATAGACCTAAGGTGTTTCCATTGTATCTATGAAAGATAGAGATCATTTGTGTAAGCTTAGAAAACCTGCAACCATCTCTCTACAGGGTGCACTTTCGAGAGATAACATTTTTTACACATAACACCATCTACTTATTCAAATGCCACATATAACTGCTTAATTTTTGTACAATGAGAAAACAAATTGATTTTTCAAAAAGTATAACCAACTTGGGATTTGAGGTACACATGCTTGAAAGTGATTAAATGTCACAGACTGGTTATTGTATCAAAACACACAATAACATTATGTTTTATCGACTCATTAGAAAAGGACTAAAATCAAATGGTTTTAATTATGTCCACAAATTCAAATGTTCTATGAGACCACTAAAAAATGCTAACTACTTGAATACTTGCAGACTTAGTAGTATCTTATAGAAGGTTGTTCCCTCTTTCCTAATTTGAGTTAACATCTCCCCTTAGCCTTTTATTTTACTTTTCTTGAATAAATCTACCATAGAACAAACTTTGAAAATTTTCTCATACTTAGGTCTAATGTTTGTTTACCTTGGGCATTAAAGGATGAAATTTTCCTCTATTTCAACTACACCTGTAGTGTATAAAACATAAGACATCTCTTCTTATAGTTCATTAGGTGATTTCAATCCTCTTTTCTGACATATAATCTTCTAGGAGATAATCCTTAAAACTAAACAGTGATGATTTTCCCTTCATTTTATTTCATCTTGTATATATGATTTTTCAAAATGTTCATCCTTTGGGAGGAACTATTGACCATTTTGGTCAATCATTGGAGGGGGTACCAAAATTTGGCTAGTTGCAGAGTTCTAGGTAGTTTTAGGAAGAATTGAAAGCAAATTGGCAGTTGTAGGTGTTGTTGCAGGGTGCAACGCCTCATAATTGTTGCCATTCCAAGTGTCATCTTTAGCAAAGTCATGCAGAAGCCTTAGAAGAATGATTCACGGCCTTGGTGAAGGTTAAAACAATAGCAGATGCTAGAATTTGTGCCTCATAATAGCTAGCATAGTTATAGTTTGGAGATCACATAAGAGGTTTTGGTTTATAGTCAGTGATGTTTCTTATGTTATTATAAAACAGATCAAGTATTGGTGCATTTATTTCTAATTATTTCTTTATGTTTAAATGAAGTTACTTGATGTGTTGAGTTGTTTAGTTCATTCCATATTTACAAGTTACATAAATCAAATGTAAAAGGAAATATACAACTCAATTACATAAATAATTTCATTTATTCATGAAGAAATAAAGTTTCCCACACAATCTAAGGGAGCTAAATTATGTGAACCAACCAAATAAATGCATATACATAAAGCTATAAGTAAATGAGGAGAGAGGAAACCCATTATTGCATGAATGATCTGGATTCCCCCTTGCTCCTCACTTGCATCTACATCATCTCCATTCTCCTCTTCTTGAGTTGCATCACCTATTGATAGAAAAGAATAATTATTATAGCTTCGAGTGTTCTCTTTTCTCATGTGCTTACAACTTTAGAAGATGAATTTCTAAAACAAATGTAGATAAAATGCATGAGAAAGAAACAAAGTAACAAAGAACATATTATATCACCTATTATCTCTCGAAAGTGCACACTGTAGAGAGATAGCTGCAGGTGTTCTAAGCTTGCAAAATTTATCTCTCTCTTTTGTAGATACAATGGAATTACCTTAGGTTTGTGGGTATACCTATTTTGAGGTGAGTCTCCAGTATCAAGGCCGGTTCCTTATTGATGTATCTTAAACTAATTTTCTGGGATATGAGGGCAAAATATGACGGTAAATGAATTCAAAAACTAAGGTGATACACCAAACTTGTATGAGGAATTTGACTGAGTACATGCACAATTGATATGAGAATGAATTCTTGAAGCACAAGAAAACAATTTTCTACAGAATATTAGGAAAAACACTTTGATGTATTGAGGGAAATTATCACAACAATACTGTTAAGTTATACATGCACATTAATATCATGTAGAAATTACTAAATTTGTAATAGGGTAAGATGATTAATCAAGGAATTCATCATTCACATGGATTAATAAAACATACATAATACTGCAAATAATTAGAAAGGCAGAGTATACTTCTCATTCAGAGGGAAAATTGGAAAAATCTACTTCAGCACTCCTGTATTCAAAAGTCCCCCCTTTGTGATATACTAAGGCACACAATATATAGCAAAAATTATTCCCCCACCCTTCCTAAAAATAGGATAAAATTGTACTCTCCCATGCATCCTATTTTTACCCTTTATTTATTAATAAATAAAGAAATAAAGTAGAGTAAACTAATAAAAAGAGGCATTAATAGCCTTAATTACATCTCAGTCAAACTGTAGTTGACTGTTCTATTTTTAAGAAAATCATGGGTGAATAAATTGCTAATAATAAATGTTTCTTGATGAGCAAGTCTCCTTCTTTGTGCATGAAAATTCTATCTTCTTGTGGATGATGTGATATCTGCAACTTGTCCTTTAGATGCAAAATTAATGCCCTGTGCAAGTGAAAATAATACCCTTGATCTCTAATACTTAGTAAGAAAACTCTAATTCACTTTGGGGACCATTGTGAGCACATGTGCAATCATAATCAACTCTTATTTGTGAAAAATAAGGTATCAAGTATTCAAAAGGTTGTTTACATTCTGATGTTGACCTCTGCTCTATCTCCTTGTGATCACATGGACAATATGTTCTTAGTAATTTTCAAAACATCACATCGGTGGGGACCACCTTTGATTATTAGCACTAGTCTTCATTTGGTTTGGTCACCCTCGTGGACTTGGCATATTACCATGGTTCTAGGAAACACATGGGGTTACTTTGCAAAAGGTTACCATACCATAGTCGGCCACCTTTGATTAACACATGACCATGTAATTTACTTGTTGGATTTCATAATTTGGATAACACTTGATGATTATAGGTTAAAACCTTACCTCTTAGTTGATCATTGTTGTCAGTTTTTGCATCATGGTGTTGGAGTATAGTTTAGACTTTTGAAAGTCAATATGCAATGATTTTTAATGTGATATGGGTTGGCCCCCTTTCCACAATGACTCACCCCTTCCTTTGTCGGTGATATCAAGTTTGGTGGTAATTACTGCATAATCAATAAGGATTTGGTATGGTTTGCTACGCGGCATTGAGTATTGGGATTACTGTTACATCTAGACTGTTTGATCTTCACTGCACAATCCTCCTCCATCAACTTTTTGTGCCACTGTGATTGCATTGAATATAAAATATTTGAAAAGGTCTTCAATCCTCGTTCGTTGATCTTCGTACCATCTGTGATCATTCCGTTGGTTCTTCCAGGATGGTTTAGTGAATGTGGATGCATTCGTAAACCTTGATCTTCTTATCTAAGAATTTATGATCCATCAATTTCGATGCGCTGATAGTGGGTAGTTGAAATTTTGGAGATCCTGCACCATTCGATAGGATTTTTTATTGTTGGTTGTTAATGTCCTGGAGACTTAGGGTAACCAAGATAAAATATGGTGAGTTGATCATTTTTGCATACGTCGAGTAAGAAAAATATGGGTGAAGCCCTTGAAATTTTTTGTAGACCTCCATTTTCTATTTAGCTCAATGGATTTCACTGTATTGGCCACCATTGTTGCATTTTCTAGAGCTCGAAACTCTTTATTTCTTTTCCTCTACTGGTTCTGTGATGTTGGCTATCCTGTTACAGAGGCTCTGAATGAATGATCTTTCTATGACAACTTGGATAAAAAATTTCCTCACTGCAGAGGTCACCATTTTTCCTGAGGAGCTCAACCTGTCATTTTTCTGAGTATTTCTACTGAAATATCCACCATGAGTGTTTCCTTTTAGCTTCGTCATGCATTCTGAACTTGACATTTAGCTCGATAACGAGCATGCATGGATTATTATTGGTTATAAGGTCATTGTTGTATTTGAGTAAGTGATTTCCTCTATCTTTTCTCTTCACTGTTGTATAAAGATGTTGATGAGCCTACAACTTGGAGCTTTGGTTTGTGTGTAATTGCATAAGTCTTCTGGGGCTCATCCCTCCATACCTTAAAACACTTGAAATTTGCATAATCTGTTACAGTGTTTTTTTTAAACTTTCTCTAAGCATTGTGACCTATCTCCAATGTCCTGTGTAAGTCCTTGAGCTCGACTTCCATTTGGTCTATGTGGCTATATGTAGAGATTTTGTGTGTTGGTTGATCCCAGAACGTTGATTCATTAACTCGAGTTGAGGTAGGTTTTCATGGTGTTTAGTTCAGTGATTATAATACATATTGACCATGATCAATCGATTCATTTGTATTTCCATTTTCAGGGTGAAGCCATGGAATTTTTTTCATTCACCTCCATTGTTGAAGTTTTCTTGAGCCTAGTTCTACCATCTGAATGCACGTATTTGCATGGATTTCAATCTTCTCTGAGCTCTGTGTGGTTATGAGGCTACCGTATTTGATCTAGGAGCTCAATTCTTTATTTCATTTCCTCTGCGAATTGGTCTTTTGAAGCTCTTGTGCACACATGTGTTTGGACTCTCTCGGCCATTGTCGATGTTTGAGTTTCACTGTGATCTTTCTAAAGTGGCCGCCATTGTTTTGAAAGTGAATTACTTGTTTTTAAAACACTGTAACTATTTCTTGAACTGCTTTATATTTGCAATATCTCCATTAATGATTTTCTTGAGCTTCTTTATAAAAAATCGCCATTTGATTGCAAATATGGTTATTGTTGTTCTCTGCTACTTTTTCGTTCTCCCTCGAACCCAGGTTCTGCATTATTTTCTGTGTTCGAGCTTAGATGAATTGGATTTTGTGGCTTATAACTCCATTTTTTGGGTTGTTATCACTGTCTGATTTAGATCACGAGCTAGGTTTTTTATGATTTCTTTCACCATGGCCACCTTGTGTTGGATATTCAAGCTGTGTTTTTCTTTTCGAGCTCGCCATGAAATGATAATGGCTTGATTTGTGCAATTCTAGGCATCTCGAAGTGTGCCCGATGGAGTATTTGATTTGAACTTAGACTTAGTTTTTCTTCTGGCAATTTACTTGAGAGATCATTGTGTTCTCCCTTTCTGGGTATTTGTTTTTAATGGAATTTCTATTTCTTAATGTTTATTCCATTGATCGCTTGATAGTTGGACACTTGTGCATTCTTTATGAAAACTATACTCTTTTCAAAATTATAAGTATTAAGACGTATGAGAAATTTCTTGGATTTACTCCACACTCATAGCCTTGAACTGGGTTATTACTTGCCTTACTTGATTTTGCTAGAAATGCTTTCATATTTGTTGGTTCTTCTTCTGAGTTGTATATTGAAATCACAATTGACAAACTGATTTAACTACGACTTGATTATTTCAGATTCTCTCCTTGTCGATCTGTAATTACCAGCTTCATTTTTCTTTTGTCTCCCAATATTTTATGTATTGAAATTGTTCCTTGGACTTCATTGATCTACATTGTTCAATTAATCTGTACTTGACTACTACAATTTTATCATAATACTGAAACATATCATTTTATGCAAGAAATGATTTTTGAGATATGAAGGATTGTTTTAGTTTACAATTATTAACTCTTGAAAACCTTGGACTTTTCCAATATTTCAAAAATGTGATGCTTCTTTTCACTGTGAATGTATGAGCAAATATTTTTCAGTTGAATTTCCACCCTTTATCTTTTGGCATGATTGTACTTAATGTACTTGAAATTTTAGCTGAATGACAATAGATGCATATTATTTCTGTATTGTTAGTAATTTCAGGTATGCTTGTTGAGAAAGTCCACATGTTTGATTTTTCATGATTTCTAAAAGAAATTTTGCTTATGATTTTTTTTGTAATTGATCTTGACTCAACTATACTATGAGATGCTATTTTCTGTAATTGTTACTTGGGTGCTTTACATGTATTGTAACCATGTAGAATTTTTATCAACCTTGTATCTTGAATATTTATTTGATTGGATAGCTGTTATGACTTTATATTCACAAAATTGACTCTAATTTTCTTGTTATAGTTGTATTCCATTAGTACTATACTATTTATGTAACATTATTTGACTATATACAACTTTTAAAGCATGTATCAATTAGAAATAACATCATAGAAAGATGTAAAATGTCCATTTTTCATGATGAATCCCTGTCAAAATTTTCCCATATTTGCCTTCTCATTCCATTTCAATTGTAATCTTATTTCATTTCAATTAACTTCAGCCTTTAGTTTAAACTAAAATGATTTTACTTTCTTGATTCAAGTCACAAAATGAATTACTTCCTTGTTCTTACTTGTATCTACACATTTGGAAAAATTGGTTAGAAAACATTAGGCTTTTTGGCCTCTCTTTCATTCCACAGTTTTTTTGTTTCTTTTCTCTCCTTCTTTCTGAGTGAATAAATCATGTGTGCTGCTACAAAATAGTACTTTTATCAGTTGTGTCTTTGGTACTCATGTAATTTATACCTCCTTCTTTAAGAGATCCACTTGCATGAATTTGGACAGTATAGGAATATGGATCAACCCTGAGCTCGTAAACTGACAGTTTTCTCTTTTTTTATTTCAGGTACAGTGCCTTAAGCAGCGAGATGAAGAGGGAAAAAAGTTGGAGCTAGAGGTACATCAACCACAACAAAATAAACCTTAAGGTAAGGATGGGTTCATTCATACTTCTCTATTTTCTCTTTCATGCACATGTACCTCTTACTTCAGTGGCTATATTTTACTTTTTAGTTACATCCCACGACTTGTGTGGGAACATTTGAAATTCCTTATGAATAAAAAATTGAATTCTGAAATTGAGTTGTGTATTTCTTTCTGCATTTCATCTTTCTATATGGATCATATGATGAATTAAACAACTCAATAATATAATCTAATGTCTTAATCATGAAGGAAAGAACCTTAACGATACCTGTAACATTTATCAATGAACTCAAACTACTGTAATATGTAATTATGATTGTTGTTCCAAAACTTAACACTTAATCTATTCTATAATTTTATGTCTTCATCAAGATAACACATATGTCCTTCGGGGCTTTGTGTTATTTTGCTAAAGATAGTCATGAAATTACAGACTATGTGATCTGTTACGTTTTGTAACAACACACATAGTTGTAGATTTCATGTAATCATTAATTAATTCAACAGAAACAATATGGACTGAAAGAAACTCCCCTAGCTTAGGATCACTTCATTCTTTTGCTATCCATCGTAACGAAGTTTCAAGTTGTTCATTTTTGCACTAGTGCAAAAATTTTCAACATCACCATTTTGAGGCAGACCATCAAAGGAAAATTAATGAAAGATGAAAACAAAAGAGAGGTTTAAGCCTTCATCATAATTTCGAACTGTTTTCTGAAATGTGTAGGTACAGGTAGTAAAAGCAAATATCTTCATAATGTAATCATGTTTGATTGGCATAACAAAAAGCTTCATCAATTTTAGATTCATTTCCAATCAAATACAAAATGGTAATACAATGCCAAATCTGCCATAACATGTTTAAAAACCAATTGCATCTACAAAACAAATATATTCTGCTGCAAAAGTTCATTCACTAGAGAAACAACAAGCTACAATCACCATCAGGTTTTAGGCATACATTTTGAAGAAATATCAATCCAATTTCTAAGTTTCAAATGCCTTCCACATCTCAGATTCAACTCAATGGAGTTAAAATCATGTTGAATATATTGGAAAGATCTATGAAAGAGCCAATATTTTAGAACAACAATGTTTTTTTACCGTTCATAGAAGAAAATGTGTAAAAGAACAAATAAATTGCAGCAAATGTTCATGGTGTTCATCCATGTTTTGGATGACAAAACAGATTAGTTGCAGGTTGTCAGATCAAATCAAAAATCATTGAGCTATAGATTCAACTCTATTGGAAACCACAAACAAATAGTGTCATCAAATAATGAACATTAAATTCAATTGAAGATATCTAAGAAACATGATGGTGAGGTTCATATTTCCATTCCCTCACATATGCATTGAAAACAATTTTAGATAAATAAATGTAGATAACAGAGAAATTTCTTTTCCTATTTTAGACTACAGGTCATTGGGGGTCATTTCATCCACGTTTATGTTGGCGTTCTCATTAACAAGATGTGTTGGTAGTGGGAATTGGAAAGTATGTACTTAAAATTGATGTTACTACAACAAGATTGGTTGCACGTACTGGAGGCACTCTGTTAGAGGAGTCAAAAAGATTGAATGTTGAGAGCCCAAATGAAGGAGTATGTTGCTTAGGAGCCATACCAAAGGGAATCTACAATGCAAGCGAGTCATGGCCATACCAAATCAAGCCATCAAAAAATAGTACAAGTTGCATTACGACTATGCATTTTATAGAAATGTGATTTTCTATGCCAAAACAATGGTGAAGTTTATGCTACAACAGTACTATTGCAGGGTACAATGCCAATTCCAAATAAAGGATTTCAAAAATACATTTTCAAAATGTATACATAAAGAATGCATGAAGTAGTATCATAACATAAACTATTCATTTGCAAAATCCAGACCCGTGATGATATCCTTTTACTTTATAGAGATTGTTGCAAGTAAAACCATTGCTACAGAGCTTACATTTTTGTCAAGCCACAAATATAGAAAAACATAAAGCAAAATCAAAGAAAACTATATGATTAAACTAGTTACCAGTATTTTGAAAACACCGCAATTCAGATCTACGTATGACTTGGACCCAAATAGGCAACAGTGACGAGTTTTGTGACTGACGCTGCAGGTTAGCAAAAAGGTCAGCTTGAGTATGGAGAGCCAACAAAATGTACACACAAAAATAGAGGTAGAATAACATGATCTCCCAAAGAAAATAATAATGGTGGCCATTATACAGTTTTGAAAAAATTAAGCTTAAAATATGACAGCCACCCTTGTTAACTAGGAAAAAATAGAGCCAATGGTAGTAAAAGGTTTAATACATTCAATTAGAGACAAAACAAATTTCCAAAGGATCTAGTAACTAGATAGCAGAGATTTACCTCACATTCATGATGGCCCATCTAGAATAGAGGCTTTTACTGAGTTCCTCACCAAGCATTTGAATCAAGAAACTCAACCTAAATAAGAAAACCTTGAAAATTCAAAGAAGAAGCAGTGGAAAAATACAATGATTAGATTTCAAAAAGAGTGGATAAGCGACCTAGAAACACAAATCTAAAGATTTCATAAAGCATAATAATGTAGCCCAAGCTAGGTATTCATAAATAAAACAAACTCACCTTACAAAGCTAGCCATGACTTAAACCAACAACGTTAGGAACACAGTGGAAAGGTGACCATGAAAGCAAAAGACAAAGCTTTCCATTCAACCCTCATCATCAAAGAAAACATATAATGAGAAATATTAGGATTAAATAAAATGGATTTTCATTTACAAAATCATAGTGAATCCACTCACATAGATACAAAATACTCAAGCTAGGTAATAAGAGTAGAGGGTTTAAAACAAAATCTTACCTTTAATGGATTCTGAACTAAGGAGTTGTCAGTTGAACTCGCAAAATGCTCAGTTCATACAAGTTTAATGGCAATAACCAATGCAGTAAAACAAAACAACCTTTATAAAAATATGGGTTTGAATAAGACAAAAAACTCAAAGCGAACCATAATATGCAAGAAATGGTCTTTTCTCTTCAATAATGAGTCACAAAATCAACCCATGATAGCCATTGATAATGGTGAGTCCCAGAATGGAAAAAGAAGAGATGAAATCCCCATAAGCACATTAGTAGCTATGGCTTGAGATGTAGAACATAAAAACATGAAAATGGTTAGGGTCTCCTCCCCTCTACTCCAAAATCTTCTCCATGCCAAATGAATCAAATGAGACCACTTTTAGGTTTTTCCTTAATCATATGCTGACTGTGGCCAGGTTAACTCATACCCATAGGTTATATTTTCAACATTTGTTATGGAAACGTGAATATGGTTTGTAACTTGTAATTATTTTCATATGAAAGGAAAAAGGGTGTATTGAAATCATTTTAATCCCTAGGTCAAAGTAAATTATGCCTCCTAGCCATGTAGGAAAGAGACATAATCATTTTTTATGAAAAGGGACAATATGATTAATCCATTGCATGTGAGAGGTATGCCTTGTGTAAGGTCAAGAAACATTATTATTAACATGTTAATACAAAATATGTTAATCATGCATGTGGCTCCAATAATAGATTTTTGGGAAAAAATCCAAAAATAACTTTTACATATGAGGACAAAATATTGCTAGTTGTTACCCTGGTCAATACAAGGACAATTCATACACATCATGTAAAGGAGGATTGAAGGGTTGATATCAGTTTCACCATACATAGGTGGAGCTATTTCTGGAGTTAACTCCAAATAGAACTAGGAGTAAAGTTTTTCCTTTGAAGGCTATTTTTGGAGTGTAAGTAAGGAGCTTTTTCTATATATATACACTACTTTCACAAGCATGAGAGCTGATTTTTGCACTATTATGCTATAGAAACTTTGTATTGTTACACCTTATGATTGAATAAAATATTGTTTCCTCCATTTACAATTTTTTTGATAGTGTGTTGTAGTAGAGTAAATGCATGTTTAAGTTAATTTATTATTCGTTTGCATGCTAATTGTTTTAAAACACCTCCATTAATCAATTTTGATTATTTTTACAAGCCATAAAAGTGCATTATAATGCCTTATGAGTGCACATCAATTAGAAAGCTATTGTAGTGAAATTCAACAGTTCTTTTACCAATCAATAAGTGTGTTTGTGTAAGCCCAAGCCCCAAAAAAATTTGGTTTATCACCTTTACAAGATTTTAGTTTTACATTATTTATAACCCTCAACCCAGTCATATTTAGAAGTTTTAGGTGATCCATCAAGGGATCCAACCCTCTTTGGAGGTTCTCCTCAATCCAAGGCACCCACAACTCGGAGTAGATCCCATTATACCGATCAATGTCATAGTTGGATAGCCTATCCATTGGAGGTGTACTTCGGACCGATAAAAGTTTTTTGGCACACCCAGTAGGACAAGAATTCATATTTCTCTAAGTTTTATTTGTGCTTGGTAAAATTTCAGCCTTTTGGAGGTAAATTTCTAGTCATATTTGATTTTTTTTGGTCCAAATGACCTAATTTTATTTAAATCATACCTATTTTCCTAATTTCCCATATTTTATGAGGTTGTGCGACCATCAATTCCTCAGTGGAATTGCTTTATACCAGAGTTGTATTAGTAAGATCCACACCTTTTTTACAAATATCATCCTCTAGATTAGAACAATAATTTTTACCACAATGAGTATGACCATGACCCGAACTTTATAAATCGGTATGGTCATCATTATAATCCTTATGTTGTTTAGGATCAAGGCTATAAAACATATGCACATCAATCATATGTAGGTTATGGAAGCAATTGCCAATCCGAATAGGATTTTGAAAGTGATGTTGAGAGAATAGAGAAGACAAATTTTACAAGCTAAACATCCCAGTGCAGAGCATACCTATCAATGGGGAGGTCCTCTACGTAGTTGGCTTAGCCCAGAACAAAAGATTGAGGTAATAAATAACCCTCTCACTCAATTGGATGATTGTAATACATACTTTGAAGCATTATAGCATGATAAACATAAGGTTGAGTAGCCCTGTCAATTGGGGGTGTTCCCACTTACCTTCCTCATCATAATCCACTACCTATTCCTTATCAACCAGTGCAACCCGTCTATCAGGTTCCAAGTTTTCTAAACGCTGTAATTTATGCCCCTCTGTTACGATATCAGATTTGGAACCATTACCCATTTTCCAATCATTGCTAAATCAAGTTGAGACTTAACCCATCCCTCCTCTCTCATTCCCAAGCCCAGTTTGGGAAGGGACCAAGCAGAAAATCATCCAAGGAGGGAAACCAACCAAGGATACTATCTAGGCGGAATACATGGATAATTTGAAAATTTAGTTTTCTAAGTTCAAGTTTGATCAGATTCCGTAGTTAGAGAAGGAGGTGTAGATTTTAGAGAATCAACAAGATTCAAATTAGCAAGCAAAGTTTAGGAAAGATATTCATTTTTCTCTCAAGCTAAAAGGTATAGTTAATATTTTAAATGAGCATGAAAATGATTTAGAGTTTCAAACCAGTAGTTTTGCGGTCGTACCATCTTCTAGTTTAGAAAATGATCCAAATATAGTTGCTTACTTACATGTTGCTGATATAAATTTTGCTTATTTTGAGAATGAAAATATGCTAACAATGTATGAAAGGATAGTCATAAGTGGTTATGAAACAAATTTTAAAGAATATTATTTCTAGATCAAATCTGAAGAAAGATCACCATATCTATAGATGCTTCATGATTTGCAACAAGATGTCTTCATCCTCCCAGCCTATCTAATACATGAGAGTAATCATAAGAGCGAGAAACATGAAGCAAAAGTTATCTTATAATATATTCTAGATAGCCAATTTGAGGAGGACATCAAAGAGTATCATGTCACCCATGAGGAGTGAGAAGATGAATCTGATCTTTTAAATCTCATGTTGGATCGGCATAAAGAACAAGAGGTTGACATATTTGCAAAATTAGTTCATGAGGGCTTGGAAAAGACACATATTTTTTAGGAAGCATTGATCATAGGAAGTTTCTTACTTCCTTTTGAAGATGAAAGTTCATATTCTTCTTCACTTTCACCCTTAGATGAACCTAATATTAGGGGAGAACCTGCCATGCAAGTGGAAACCCAAAAAGAACAATGACTATGTGAATTGGCATAACTTCCATGCTACATTGAGGAGGAGGATCAGGTATTTTCTCGTATGATAGGCATTGATCAAGAGCCAAGGGATGACACATTCCTATTTGGTGAATTTACAATTAAGGAGGTCATGATACAACAAGTTACAACTGTAGTTGAGAATGCAAAATGTCATCAAGAGATTAAAGAAGACCTTGGGCAAAAATCAGAGGCTAAATTCATGAAGGAAGACCAAGATCAAATTATAGAAGTCGAGGGTTCAGAGGTACTTACATCCCCAATTGAGGATAAATCAAGCTCTTATAACTGAAAAATCAACTTGGAGCAGGTGAAAAGTTCAGGTTTAGATTGGGAGCAATATATGTAGCTCCTAGACAAGTTGGAAGGACTTACAGGTGAAGAAAAGAAAGATGATGCCTCCCAAGTTGTCATGAAGCATTAAGACATCTAACTTGTATCTCAAATTTAGTGGGTGTTTTTTGGGCACATGTTTATCCAAGATAAGACAAATTTCAACATGCCTATGAAACCCATAACCATGGGTTGTGGGCCAACTAGAAGTTTCCTTCCATTTTTATAGCCTCGTGTAGATGAAATCATAAATTTCCCTTTTGACCCAAGAGGACCATCAAAGTGGAGGTTAGTTAGTAGGTAATTGTTTTGATTTCAATAAATGGCTGTCAACTTAATTGGTGAGCCTCATAGGAGTTGTTGACTTCCTTCAAGTTCCTTATGCACATGTTGCAGCGTTGTAGTTATTTTCAGTTATTTTTAGGGAGGATTTCAGTCCTTATCAACACCATGCAGCCTTTGGCATGTATTTTCAGGCTTGGTACAAGTTTTCATATTGCAATTATGGTAGAAATTGAAGAGATTAAGGGTTTATAGCTGGTTACGAGGAAACCAAGTCAACAAAGTCAGTAAAGATGTTGACCATTTTTGGTCAAACATCAGATGGGGGTATCAAAAAAATTTCAGTTGCAGAGTTCTAGGTAGTTTTGGGAAGAACTGAAAGCAAACTAGCAGCTGTAGGTGTTGTTGCAGGGTGTAACGTCTCTTAACCGCTATCATTCTAAGTGTCGTATTCAATAAAGTCATTTCAAATACGAGGAAGACTAATGCATGAAATTGGTGAAGGTGGGAATAGTAGTAGATGCTAGAAGTTGTGCCTCATAAAAGAAAGCACAGTTGAATTTTGTAGAGCACATAAGAGGTTTTGGTTTACAATCAATGATGTTTCTTATGTTCTTATAAAATAGGTCAAGTACAGGTGCATTTATTTCTAATTATTTCTTTATGTTTAAATGAATTTAATTAATGTGTTGAGTTGTTTAGTTCATTCCACATTTACAAGTTAAATAAGTCAAATGCAAAAGGAAATAGATAACTCAATTACAAAATAATTCCATTTATTCATGAAGAAATAAATTTCCCACACAAGCCGTGGGAGCTAACTTATGTGTACAAGAAATAGAAATGCATATACATAAAGCTATAAGTAAACGAGGAGAGAGGAAACCAATCATTTCCTGAATGAGTTGGTTTTCCCCTTACTTCTCACTTGCATTTGAATCATCTCCATTCTCCTCTTATTGAGGTGTAGCACCTGCTGACAGGAAAGAATCATTATTAGAGATCTAAGATATCTTGCTTCTCATTTACTTACAACTTTAGGAAGATTGATTTCTAAAACAAATACAGATAAGAATGTTTGAGAAATAAAAAGAGTAACATAGAATAAATTATTTCACCATTCTGAGGTAGACCATAAAAGGAAAATAAATGAAAGATGAAAAGAAAAGATAGGTTTAAGCCTCCATCATATTTTCTAACTGAAATGTGCAGGTACAGGTAGTAAAAGCAAATATCTTCATAATATAATCATGTTTGATTGGCATAACAAATTGCTTCATCAATTTCATATTCATTTCTAATCAAATACATAATGGTAATACAATTCCAAATCTGCCACAATATGTTTAAAAAATAAAATGCATCTACAAAACAAATATATTATGCTGCAAAATTTCATTCACAAGAGAAGTAACAAACTACAATTACCATCAGGTTTGATCCATACATTTTGAAGAAATATCAATCCAATTGCTAAGTTTCAAATGTCTCCCAAATCTAAGATTCAACTCAACGAAGTTACAATCATGTTGAAGATATTGCAAAGAGCTATAAAAGAGATAATCTTTCATAATAAAAATGTTTTTTTATTGTTCATAAAATAAAATGTGCAAAAGAACAAATAAATTGCAGAAAATTTTCATGGTGTTCATCCATGTTTGGGAGGACAATATAGATTATTTGTTAGTTGCCATATCAAATCAAAAATCATTGAGCTATATATTCATCTTTATAGGAAACCAAAACCACATAGTTTCATCAAAGAATGAACATTAAATTCAAGTGAACATCTCTAAGAAACATGGCAGTGAGGCTCAGATTTCCATTGCCTCATATATGTATTAAAAACAATTTCAGATAAATAAATGTAGATAACGGAGCAAATTATTTTGCTATTTTAGATTGTAGGTCATTGGGTGTCATTTCATCCATGTTTATGTTGGAATTATCACCAACAAGATGTGTTGGTAGTGGGAATTGGAAAGTATGCACTTAAAATTGATGTTACTACAACAAGATTGGATGCACGTACTGGTGGTGCTCTGTTAGAGGAGCCAAAAATATTGAATGTTGATAGCCTGGTTGAAGGAATCTATTTCTTAAGAACCATACTAGAGGGAAGATACAATGCAAGTGATTCATGGCCATACCAAATCAAGCCATTAAAAAATAATAGAAGTTACATTACAGCCATGCATTTTACCGAAATATGATTATTCTATGCCAAAATAGTGGTGAATTTTAAGCTATAAAAATAATATTACAGGGTACAATGCCAATTCCAAATCAAGGATTTCAAAAATAGATTTTCAAAATGTATACATAAAGAATCATTGAAGTAGGGTTACAACATAAACTATTCATTCGAAAATTTAGACCCAGGATGATATCCCTTTACTTTACAAAGAATGTTGCAAGTAAAATCATTGCTACAGAGATTACATTTTCATCAAGCCATAGATATAGAAAAATAAAGATAAAAATCAAAGACAACTATATGATTAAAATGCTTACCAATATTTTAAAAACATTGCAATTCAGATCTGTGTATGGCTTGTACCCAAAAAGTCAACAATGACCAGTTTTGTGACTAATGCGAAAAGTTATCAAATAGGTTGGAATGAGTGTGGAGAGCTAATGAAATGCATACACAAAAACAAAGGCATAATAACAAGAGGTCCCAAAGAAAAGAATAATGGAGGCCATTTTAGATTTTTTACAAAAATAAAGCTTAAAAAATGACATCCGCCCTTGTTAACCAAGAAAGAATGGAGATAGTGGCGGTTTAAAAGGTTTAATACGCTCAACTATAAGCAAAAAAAAACTTCCAGAGGAGCAAGTAAGTAGATACCAGAGCTTTATCTCGCATTCATGATGGCCTAGCCAGAATAGACCCTTCTACAGAGCTCCCCACCAAGCAGTTGACTCAACAAACTCGACCCAAATCAGAAAACCTAGAAAATTCATATAAGAACCAATGGCAAAATAGAGTGATTAGATTTCAAAAAGAGTGGAGAAGTGACCTGGAAACATAGATCAAAAGCTTTCATAAAGCACAATGATGCAACCCAAGTTGGGTAGTCATAAACAGAGCTGACTCACCTTACAAAGCTAGCCATGGACCGAACCAGCAAGCTCAGGAACGTAGTAGAAAGGCGTAAATGAAAACAAAAGATAGTTTTTTCCACTCAACCCTCATTAACAAAGAAAACTCAGAATGAGAAAGCTCAGGATTAAATAAAATGGATTTTCATTTACAAAATGGAAGTGAAGCCACTCACATAGATACAAAATACTCAAGATGGGTAAAAAGGGTACAAGGTTAAAACAAAATCTTACCTTTAATGGATTCTGAACCAAGGAGATGTCAGTTGAACTCGCAAAATGCCTAGTTCATACAAGTTTAATGGCAACAAACAATTTAGTAAAACATAACAACCTCAAGAAAAATATGGTTTCGAATACAAAACAAAGCTCAAAGTGAACTATAATATGTAATAAATGGTGTTTCCTCTTCAATAATGAGTCACAAAATCAATCCATGATAGCCATTGATAATGGTGAGTCCCAGAATGTAAAAAGCAGAGATGAACTCCCCAAAAGCTCATTAGCAGCCATGGCTTGAGATGCAGAGCATAGAAACATAAAAATGGTTAGGGTTTCCTCCCCTCTACTACAAAAGCTTCTCCATGCCAAATGAATCAAATGAGACCACTTTTAGGTTTTTCCTTAATCATATGCTGACTGTGGTCAGGTTAACTCATACCCATAGGTTAGATTTTCAACATTTTTTATGCTCACGTGAATATGGTTTGTAATTTGTAATTATTTTCATACGAAAGGTAAAAGGGGGTATTGAAATCATTAATCCCTAGGTCAAAGTAAATTATGCCTCATAGCCATGTAGGAAAGTGACATAATCATTTTTTGTGAAAATGGGAAATATGATTAATCCATTGCATGTGAGAGGTATGCCTTGTGTAAGTTCAAGAAACATTATTATTAGCATGTTAATGCAAACAATGCTAATCATTCATGTGGTGCCAATAATAACTTCTTGGAAAAAAAAACAAAAAGTAACTTTTACATATGAGGAAAAAATATTTCTAGTTGTTAGCTTGGTTAACACAAGAATAACTCGTACACATCATGTAAAGGAGAATTGAAGGGTTAATATCAGTCTAACCATACATAGGTGGAGCTATTGTTGGAGTTAACTCCAAATAGAACTAAGAGTAGAGTTGTGCCTTTGAAGGCTATTTTTGGAGTGTAGGTGAGGATATTTTTCTATATATGTACATGGCTTTGACAAGCATGGGCACTGATTTTTACACTATTATGCTACAAAATGTTTTTACTTTTAAACCTTATGATTGAATAATAGACTATTTCCTCCATTTGCATGTTTTTTGATAGTGTGTTGTAGTAGATTAAAGGCATGTTTTAGTGAATTTACTATTCCTTTGCATGTTAATAGTTTTAAAGCACCTCCATCAAGCAATTTTGATTGTTTTTGCAAGCCATGAAAGTACATTGTAATGCCTTATGAGTGTAAATAAAATATAAAGTTGTTGTAGTGAAATTAAACAGTTCTTTTACAAGTCAATAAGTGTGCTTGTGCAAGCCCAAGTTGTTATCTCTTGAAAGTGCACCATGTAGAGAAATGGTTGCAGGTGTTTTAAGCTTGCAAATTTTATATCTCTCTTTCATAGATACAATGGAAACACCTCAGGTCTATGGGTATACCACTTTTGAGGTGAGTCTCCGGTATCAAGGTTGGTTCCTTATTGATGTATCCTAAACTGATTTATGGGGTTTAAGGGTAAATGATGACTGTAAAAAATGAATTAAAACTAAGGTGATACACAAACATTGTATGAGGTCTTTGACTGAGTACATGCACAATTGATATGGAATGAACTTCTGATGCACAGGCCAACAGATTTATGAAGATAATTAAGGGTAAACACTTTGATGTATTGAAGGATAAAATCACAACAATACTTCTAATTTACACATACACTTTAATATCATGCAGAGATTACTGAATTTGTAGCAGGTTAAGATGATTAATTAGGGAATTCAACATTCACAAGATTCATGGAAAACATACACAAGACTGTAAATAATTGGAAAGGAAGAAAATACTTCACATTCAAAGGGAAAAACTGGTAGAAAATTTCTTCAGCACTCCTGTATCTAAAAATTCCTCCTTTGTGCTTTGCTAAGGCACACAATATATAGCAAATTTGATCCACCCCCTTCCTAAAAATAGACTAAAGCTATACTTGCTCATGCATCCTATTTTTATCCATTATTTAATAATAAATAAAGGAATAAAATAAAAAACTAGTACAAAGAGGCATTAATAGCCTTTGATTACATCTCAATCAAATTGAAGTTGACTATTCTATTTTTAAGAAAATAAAGGTGAATAATTTACTCATAATAAATTTTACTTGATGAGTAAGTCTTCTTCTAGGTGCATGCAAATTTTTCTTCTTGTTGTTGATGTGACATCTAAAATTCTGATCCACTTGTCCCCTTTGCTGCACATGCAAAAGTTGATCTCTGTGTGTGAGTAAAGATAATCCATTATTTATAATATTTTACAAAAATAACTCACTCAATTATACCTATTGATGGGGACTGTACCAAAGAAAATCAACACGTAATAACATAATCTACGAATCTAAGGCAAATAATGATCTCCTAACCTAAAGGGGTGTAATGGTATGGTCCAATATGATAGCTACTCGGAGACTCCAATCGATTTCTAGTTCTACAAAGATTCTATTGATTGCTTGCAGAATACATGGAAAGTAACCTGTAGGTGCCTCGTATGGGTTCCTAGACAAGGTCATGGAAATTGAGACAACAGGTGTAGTGGAGCTGTAGGAACTAAGGGTGATTTTCTGATCTCATCCACAATGTCTTAGCCTGATCAACTGCTATATTCAACAATGAAAGTTGTGTAATAATATCGGGTGGAAGTGGTGAAGATATGAATACCAATGTGCGTAAGCTAGTGTCGATATCTAGCTGATTAGCAGGCCCGTTGGGCTGCGGTACCTATGGGTCATAACCAAAGACTCGTTGAGGTTGAGGCCCTTGTATGGTCATGCATGTAATCAAATCCTATTTCCAGAAGCAGTCCAAAAGTCATAGGCTTGATTAGTAGCTATGTTCAATGTCTCTAACTGTCTTATTTTCTCTGCGTATGTGGCAAGTGTACGTAATATTGTTAAGCAAAAACTTGTGTCAATGTTAGTTATCATCTCTAACCAGTTGGGTTGTGGGACCAGGGGATCACAACTGTAAGTCTTTCCTGTTGTGGACCGTTGATGGTCATGTAAGATGAATTGATTTATTTTTGGTAAATAAACTATCTATCAAAGGAAATCTAACCTATATTTGTGGTGTTTTCTCAATATATCAGAACAAAGCAATAAAACAAACTAATCTATGGAAATAAATGTTTTTTCTCTTTTCTAACTTTTCAGACAATGCATCTAATCTAATAAACAAATTTAAAACTAATAATTAGTTGGATGTAGCTAGCTATCTGTGAAGATGTGTGAATCTAAATCTAAGATCTATTCTAACTCAAATAAAATTTTTCCAACCCTACCTTAGAAGTGAAGAACAAATCATGGCTATAATAGAGTTGTTGTTCCCCCACAGATTCCCTTGCAATATTAAAGAGAAAACTTCCTATTGATTTGATCTACTTGCGACTATCTAGCTAATTGAAATGAATTGTTTCTCTACTCTATTTGATATGCAATTGATAATTTGAAAAAATAAAGCAGACAAATACACAACTCCAACTTAGAAGAGCAAGAGCTTCAACAAATCCAGTAGTATCAGTATCTGTCCCCTCAGTTATTTCCTTTCTTTCTCTGAGTGTTCATGTGAGTCCAAAGGATTGGGAATGCAAAGAATAGCAAGAAGAGGATGGCGCTTGAGCGATGGCAGCTTGGAACCAATCTGGATGTGATGTAAGTAGAAGAAATATAACACAAGAGATATGAGCTTGGATATGTAATTCCTAACAAGATTATGGCAGCACAACAAAGCAAGAACACAAAATTCTCAGGCCCTTTTTCTTGAATACAAGCATGGATTATATAGGAATGGAGGATAAGAGGTTACTTCATGCACAAGGTAATGAAAAGACAGTTCTACTCATTAAATCTATTTAAAAATAGAAGGAGCAAGGAGAACCAAGAAAACAAAGGTATTTTTAGCAAATTCGGCTCACGGATGCGCTCAAAAAGAAAAGTTAAGTGAATTGTCGCATGTAATCTTACGCATGAAGATTCTGGAAAAAGTGGGTAGGAACGCCATCCTGCGCATGGTGGCAGTTTTAGGACCACCGCCCCAGGAAGGGCGGCGATATGCGAACCGCCACCCAGGTAGAGTTGTGGTCCTAACACTGAAGGCCAAAAACAAGCACAGAGATACATAAGGAGATGGAAAAATGCATTAAAAAGTTAAGTAAGGCTATCTAGGCTACAAATATATACTACGAATGGGTTTTTGGAGCTCAAACACCTTCTTGAAAGGATTTTGAATCATCACTGGGGACTTTTATAACTGTTTTCCCGATAGTGTAGCAAGTGTAATTTTGGGTGCGTACATATTGCCCCCTTAGAGAAGCATCTTAGCCTTGAAAGAGGTGTAAAACATAGAGTACAAGTATGACATTCCCAAAATGGGGAGTTAGAAGCTATACCTAACATGGCCGTGTGTCAAAATCTCGTCATCCAAACTCCCACTACCTATAAGAGAAAAAGAAGACTTAAGTGCAGATAGATAAAATATCGAAAAATAAACACTAAATTAAAATGAAAAGAGGACTTACCATTTGTGTGAGGATTTAGAAATATACTTGCACCAATGCTTTAGCCCTGTAGACAAACAAACTCAATAAAAAGTCAAAAATAACATATATATATCAAGTCAGAATCATTTCTCAATTCATTTGTGCATTGTTGATTTGGTTAGTTTGATTCATTTTGGAGCTTTGGATTTATGGTGACTGTTTTTGATGAGAATAAAACTGATACGTTTGCACCAAAATCGTGATCATGCCTCCATGAGTGGGAGATTGACCAATGCACTCTTAGGTTAGTTATTTCCTCATTTGTCTTTTTGTACCCTAAAATTTTAAATGTTGAAAAGTTCACCTAGGGGGGAGATTTTCAAAATTTATTGTCTTGAATGAGTCCTTAGGGGGGGCGCCCATAGGGTATGCTTTAATTTTGTTAAAAATGGTCAATTTCAACATTTTTGGTCATTTCTAAAGTTAAGGGCATGTTTTGAAAATTGGTTCAGGACCACCGCCGAAAGCAGGGTGGCGGTCACAGGATCACCATCCAAGTTAGAGTGGAGGTTCTGGACAGAATGTCAAAACATGCTTGAAAATTAACATTTTTTTTGGGTTTTTGAGAGTTTACTATGTTTTTGATAAGCTTATCATGTGATGTACTTTACTAACTTGCTCTTTTATCATGTTTTGGTGGATGCAGAAGAACGTGGAGTACATACGTTGGAGCAGAGAGAGAGTGTGATTGGCTCCTTGGGATTTTAGATCAGCTGAACCAGACTGAGATGGATCTTTTATAGCGGGTAGGCATCTGGAGGATATCATGAGTGCCCCATGTTGCTCCTTCCAGTCACATTAAGTGTGACTTATTCTCTTACTGGGATGCGTATAGTAACACTTTCCGGTTCCCAGGTTTCAGGGGGAAGTGGACCATCACTCTAGAATATGTATACCACATTCTTGGACTCCCGGTACTTGTAAGAGACTAAAATTGGTGACAACGGGGTCCAAATTTGTGATGACACAACATGCTACATACATTAGAGACACTTTTGTCTCTTTTAGCTCTAAGAAGGGAATGAAGGTTTGGTCTATTGCTACTACTTCCATTCCTATCCTTCGGAGAGCCATCATGGGTATCCTGGCCTCGAGACTAATCAGGGACAAGGGAGGAGATACAATTTTGTAATGTTGGGTTCCCATCATTGCACAGATTGAGACTCATGGCCATAAGTATTCCTAGGGAGTAGATATTCTGGGACCACATACCATGATTTATACAAAGTTTTCAAATTGCAAGGATAGTTCTTGAGCCACCCCACTCTAGTTATGAGTTGGGTCTATGAGTTTTTCATCCCATATGGCAGGGGGGTATAGCTATCAGATCCAGAGGTTGTCTGGACAACTAGATGGATAGGCTTGTCAGTGCTCTAGACTCCACATTAGTCAGTGGCATTTCTGAATACGGACTGACATGACCCCCACACCCTATCAGGACATGGAAGGGATATGGGGTGAGGAGACTACAACGATGGTAGCTTTCTCTTCCATGAGCCAGCAAATTGATAGAGCTGGGAGACTAGATATTCACCCTTTTGACCGGATACCCCAATAGTTCAGTCTTCCATACCCTGTCACGATTCCTTCAGTGACACCTATTTATAGGACTATTTAGGAGGAATGAATAGGTCCTATAATGGATCTTGGTTGGAAATTTGTTACCCCTGGTGTGCCTATTGTAGTTAGGAATGTATTTCAGGCTCAATGAGTAGCTGGTGCTCCTCAAGCACCCTTACTTCAAATTGGGGCAGCTACTACTCACAGTGGGGAGGAGGATGAGCCAATTGATTTGGACTCTGAATCTAAGGAGGATACGAGAGACGATATGGAGGGGGAGTTGGTAAAAGAGGAGGATGAGGGGGCAGGACCTTTGGAGGGGTTTAAAAATGACCCTAAGTGGCATGATACTCAGGAGATCCTCATAGTAGTGTATGAGGAGGTGAGTGTGGAGAAAGAGACTCTGGTCTCAGAGGAGACACTTATATTCTAGCTCATTATATCTCCTTTCTTCTTTGCAATGTCCGCACATGAGTGGTGAGAGATCATTTTTTGGGTATGTGTAAATACCTTGTTGATCCATTTGGACAAGACCCGTGCCGAGTTGACTGTTGATTCAGGGCGTCCCTTAGCCACCGGTTGACATACTGACGTGTTCACTCCTATCTAGAAGGTTGCGGAGACAGTGACCTCGCTTCGTACCTAGGTAAATGGATACAAGACTGCTGAGTGCCTGATGAGGTAGAGCCATTCTCATAGTGAGACTACAAGAAGTGGGCACTACCATGAGCACTTACACCATTCATTCCATTCTCATTGCCATCACATCTATAGCAGAAGCCCTAGAGGTGATCGCACACCATCTGAGGGATCCCACAGAGATTGACATGCCATCGATCCTTTATTTCTTTGATACCATTTTTTGAAATTATACAATTTTCTTGTATGTTTTTGGCTCGTTGCGAGTGTTTTCGACCATGCCTAGCACATGATGACATTGTATACAAACTTGATCTGCTACGATATATACAGACTCTATTTTTGGTTTGGCATTCCATTGTATCTAAGTTGACACTCTTTGGCTTATCTATCATGTGTACTCTAGATATTTAGAATTTCTACTTTTTAATGCTTTTCAGAATGTATGCAATGGATGTGAGATGATAACAAAATGATTTCTTTTTGTATTTCATAATGCTGATATATGATGATGCAAACACAATGTGATCTTAAACTTAGTTTCTTTTGCAATTTTCAGTACTTTATATTGTCTTGATAAAATGTGATGACATAATGATATGATAAATGGATGTTCTTGCCACACTCCTAACCCCACACAACTAGTAAGATGTGAGGGCTCAACACCAAGAGTTATAGAGGGCACAAGCTATGGAATTTGTTGAACAACAGTGATGAGAGAAAGGCAGAGGTTTGACAGAACCAAATTGGGACACTACAACCTTACCATACCTCAAGCTACTTCATATTTTAGCATGTGAATTACTTTGCAGTTTATCTAGACTTGGATCCATAGATGGCCACTTGGTTGACAAAATCTGGTTTTGGGGTTTTAAACTCTTATTGGAATTTTGAACATCTAATTCACTTGGTTTGATTTAAGATTTCACAGTATTTGATTTAAATTTTTATGACTTTCAGATTTGTCAATGGGACCCCCTACACCTTGCCCCATGCCACCAGTAGGAAGCATAGTCTTAACACCATGGATAAGGTGTAGGAAATTTAGGGCATTTCCTTCCTTTCCCAACCCTACGTCACTAGTAAGAGATGCAAGCTCAACAATGAAGATTGGTGGGGAAAAGAAATGTGTAAAATAAAATTTTCTGTTGATTTGCATTTGAGTTGCTTATTTGGGCAAAATGTTTAGAATGATTTTATTTCCAAGGAGATGTATATGGGATAGATGTGACACCATGAAGCTTCTAAAACAAACCATGAATAAAAGACACCTATCCTAAGAAAAGATCAAACATAGAACCAAATATGTAGGCCTTGGTATGGTTACTGTTGAAATATGCCTTCTCTTGTTTGGATTGATAAGTGATATAGAAATAGTTGATGATACAATGAAGGTTTGAAGAGACACGATTTGAATTTTTTGCCAATATTTTCAGAAGTTTTATGAATTGCTATAAGAATAAGATCCTTGATCACACCTTTTACAAAATGAACAAACATATGAAAATTCAATGCAGATGCAATAATGTACATATGAGAATGTTGATGGATCATGCATAGTATATCTTTAGGTGAAGAGAGTTTGCGGACTCACTAAAATCCTCACCTTCTAGTGTACACAAGTGAAATGTGCCATTTTTATAGTCTTCAACTACTTGATACCGACCTAACCACCTAGGTTTGAACTTTCTTCCCTCACTGGTCTTCTTGTCTATTCGACTATCAAGTCTGAATACCAAATATCCTTTGTAGATCTCACGTTCGTACACCTTTTTATTGTATTGCCAAGCCATTTGGTCAGCATACACATTATGCCATTGCTCAATGTTCATTCTAGCTTCGTCAAGGCTTTCTAATTGGGAGAGTCAAGCTTCTCGATAACCCTCCTCTCTCAAGATCCCATGTAGTGAAATGTGGAGGCTCGGTATTTCGACTTCAAGTGGCAGAACTGCCTCAGCACTGAATACTAAAGAAAAATGGGTTTCCCCCATTGGTATTCTAACCAATGTTTGGTAGGCCTACAAGGCCAAAAAAGTCTTTAGGTGTCAATCTCGTTTATTCTCCTTAACGGTTTTTAGAAGAATGGACTTTAAAGTCTTATCTTGTCCATTAGCCTGTGGGTAGTAGAGAGAAGCCATGTGATGGATTATTTTGAGCTTTGTACACAACTCACGTACCTCGTCATTTTTGAAAGACGTGCCGTTATTAGATATAATGACTTGTGGAACCCCATACCTACAAATGATCTGGTTCACGATGAACTTGTAAGGGGCATAGACTCTACCCACTTGGTAAAGTACTATGCGGCCGTGATTATGAAATTATGGCCATCTATTGACGAGGGAGATAATTTCCCTATCAGATCTAGGCCCCACATGGAGAAGGTCCATGGAGTTGTGGTTGGTTGTAAAACTTGTGCCGGTATGTGGATCTTGTGGCAAAACTCTTGACACTTGTGGCATCTGTGCACAAACTCTACTGTGTCATGCTCTAGGGTGGGCCAAAAATAGCCCATCCAATGTATCTTTTGGGTTATGGCATGGCCATCGAAGTGGCCAACACATACCCCACTGTGTGACTCATAAAGAATCTTTTCAGACTCTTCAGCATCAACACATCTCAATAGCATTCTGTCAAAGGCTCTGTGATAAAGCACCTATTCTAGGATAACGTACTTAGCGGAAATTACATGTAAACACCTTCTTTGTTGTGAAGTTGCCCCTTCTAGGTACGTGTGGTCCATGATGAAATTGATAATGTCATTGTACCAAGGGAATATAGAGATAGGAGGCCTGGTTTCAATGAAATATACGCACTCATTGGGAAATTCCAAATATACCAAATCACCCCCATCTAATGCATTATCAACCAACCAATCTGAAATGATTTGACCCTTAATGGATTTTTGATTTATAAACATAACTTGAAATCATCCATTACTATAATGAAATGCCCATCCTTTTTAGACAAGGATTCTTGCATGAGAAATGTCTGTAAGTGGTCTAAATTTACGATGACCCTTGTTTCTTGATTGAGCATATAATGTCTTAAGCAGTTGGTCGCAAAAATATGGCAAGGCATTCTTTTTCTACCTATGTGTTGCATGTCTCATAATTGAGGAATGTCTGATTGATAAAGTAAACAACCCATTCTCGCTTATTGTCATCTTCTTGAGCTAACATACAAGCTAGAGAAATGTCTGTAGCCCGCAAATATAAGATCAAAGGGTGATCTGACCTAGGCAGCATTAGCATGGGAGGGGATAACAAGAATCTTTTAACTGTCTTGAAGGCCTCATCACATTCCTCCATCCAATCAATGCTATAATATTTCTTCAACAAATTGGTGATTGGATGAATGACAAAGGTTAAGTCAGGGATGAACCTTCGGATTGCACCGAGTTTCCCAAGAAAAGATCTAATACTAGACTCATCTAATGGTAGAACTATTTCTAACACAGCTTGGATTTTGGCTGGGTCAACATCAATCCCTCGTGAAGATATAATGTAACCCCGGAGCTTACCACCTATTACACCGAATACACATTTCTCTAGATTCAACATGACACCATACTCAATCAAGTGTGAAAGAATGATATGAAGCACCTCTGGGTGATTGCAGTACTTTCTGGCCTTGGCCAACAAGTCATCTACATAGGATTCCACAATTTTACGAATAAGATCATGGAATATGTAGTTCATTGCTCGTTAGTATGTAGTGCCAACATTCTTAAGAACAAATGGCATGACGACATAAAAATAGGTTCCCTAAGGAGTAATAAATGTAGTTTTAGCTTGATCCTCGATAGAGATTTTGATTTGATTATATCCCGAAAACCCATCCATGAGAGAAAATAACTCAAATCTAGTTATTGCATCAATGATAACATCAATGGATGGTAGCGGGAAATCATCCTTAGGACAAGACTTGTTAATGTCCCAGAAGTCTATGCAAATATGGATCTTTTCATTCTTTTTTAGAATGGGGACAATGTTAGATACCCATTGTGAATAATCAACAGGCTTGAAAAATCCTACTTGGAGAAGTTTCATTACCTCTTCTTTTACCATAAGGGCCACTTTTGGCTTCATAGGTGTTGATTTTTATTTAATTGGTTTGATGTCCAACTTAGTGATGAGATTATGAACTGTGATGTGTGGTGCAATTCTCGTTATTTCTTTGTAACTAAACGTGAAGGCTTTCTAATGTTCCTTGAGGATTTGGGTATGAATTTCTACTTCCTCCAGAGCTAAAGAGGACCCTAGTTTTAAGATTTTTGGTTCCTACTCCATTCTGATGTTTATATCAATTGTTCCCTCTATTAAGGAGGTATTACCCTCCTGAAACTCAAGCCGGGATGGAGGCAACTCCAAATCCCCTTCTTCTTCTACCTCGTAAATCTCAAGATATTTTCCTGGAGAGGACTCAATCATTGGATACCCAAAATAAGAGGAGGAACGTGGAATTAGGGAAAGGTGTACCTCTTGACAAGTAAGATGCAACTCTGCCAGAGCGTTTAAGTAACTTAAAGTTGACTCATCCCCATTAATAGGGTCCAAAGAGTCAAGTTGGTCTTCAACTTCCACGTATGTCAACATCAACGCTACTGGCGCTTTGTGAATCAAGGATTCAGCTCGGAGTGAAACCGTGAAGTTGGTGTCTTGTAAATCACTACTTGGGGTGAAGCATGAGGCAGAAGTCGCTATAGAGTCTACAAGAAGGTTTTGTTCATGTGGAACTACCTCAATTGATATAAAATCAAACCCCTTACTTAATCCCAACATGACAAATTTGTAGAGTTGTAAGTGTTCAGCCTTGGTCTCGTATACCTCAGATACCTAATTTGTGACTAGCTGTGAATCACCCAACACCCTAATATTGAGGATGCCCATTCTCTTAGCTATAATGAGACCTAGTAGGAGAGCCTCATATTCATCCCCATTATTTGTGCATTCGAAATCTAATTTTAAAGTAAAATGTAAAACCCTTCCTTTGGGCGAAGTAAGGATTGTACCCACCCCAACGCCGACGTGACACTTGGCCCCATTAAAATGGAGGCTCCAGCAATTAATCAGAAAGATGGATGCTGAGTCATCCTTTGTAAGTTCTCCTTTTATCTCGGTTACATGCACCATGCAAACCTCAACTACTGGAAGGGAACCAAACCCCAAATCAAGTCCTATACCCATGGAATCAAAGGGGAGAAGGATAGGCAAATCATTTTCTAATATCTCAACAATATTTATTGTAGTTCCTAACGATACCATATCTAAAAAAACACTTTCATCCTTGACTAGTGAAATACCCTCGATCAAACCTGTAACCTCTAATTCCATTGTTGGAATGAGATTTTCTTCTGGTAACGTGCTTGCTAGTTTGTTTAACTGGTTGGTGGGAAGCTCGAATTCAGAGTGGACCCCTGGATTTTTCCTCAAGTTGTCCAGATGTATATCAAAGGGCTTTGGATCACCTTAAGCGACAAAGAATTTCCATAAATGCAAGAATATAACTTCTTAGAATAGGGTGGAGGGGATTGCTTTCATGTGGTGGATCTAAGGATGGCCAAGGATCATATTATAGTTGGTTTCCTAATCTATAATATAAAACTCAGTAAGCACCATCTTTGTCCTAAGAGTGACTGGAAGTACTATGGTTTCGATCGAGGTTTCCTTGAGACTACCATAGTCCCTTAGTGTGTTTTGCGTCGAGGAGTAATTAGTCTCCCCATATCCTAACTTTTGAAGAAAAGAGAAGGGGACTATTTTAACTACTACCCCATCATCGATCATCGCACACTTCACATAGTTGTTGTAGATCCAAACCTGTAAAAACAAGGTCAGATCACCTCTATGAGCTATTTCAGCATCCGTAGGCATGTTTCTTATGTCAAATACAAACCCAATATCCCTTTCGGGCTGCCCTGGAGGGAAAATGTCAAAGTCTATATGGTTTATATGTGCCTCTCACGGAGGGGTAATGTTAGCCAAATGGCTGAGACCAAGTTCTTCTAACAGAGCGTCTCGATGAGTAGGGGAATTATCCAGTAGATCCAAAAAGGAAATGTGTGAAAAGGTCTTGGTTAGATCATTGATCAAGTCATAAGCTCCTACTGGCTTACTTAGCATGTCATGAACACTATCCGACATAACCGGGTAAATCGGGATTGGCTACGAAGAATAGTCTCAGGATCTTGTTACAATGTTAATTTGGGGTTCAACGTCTAACTCAACCAAACCTACAATCTTCATTCGCTGACGACCATCGAAAGGAGGCACCACCTGTGGGTTTGATGAAGTTGAGGCTTTATGATCATGAGTCCGTATTACAATACCTTTATTCAAACCATTAGGATCCAATCTACCATCCTTTGGATGTGTGGGGAGAGGATCGTTGAAGATTCCCAACGGTGTGTTATGTGGAGACACCTGTACCATATAGGTATTTTGACTAGGTGTGGTTAGGTTGGATAGAAAAATGTTGACTAACAACTGTCTTTTGTCTTTTGGTAAACACTAAAAAACTTATTACAATCGCGACAGGTTCTTGCATCATACCCACGGACCCTATGGAAATTGCAATATAGGTCAGGATCGTAACGCCATGGCCTTTGGTTTGTCCCTTGTTGTGGTTTGAAACCATGATTGTTGTTTGGTTGTTGACTTTTATAATTGACACTTTGGAACCCTTGCCCCTAGTTCTAGAAGTGGTTGGGGTATTGACTAGGGATTAGGGTTGGCATTTGTCTTTTTAGGTGAGGCTATTGCTGTTGTTAGGGATGATTAAAATCCACAACATTTACGAAGGGTGAGAAATTGTTGTTTCTCTTATTGTTTCCATTGTTATTTCCATGATTGTTATTCATAGCACCTGTATCAGTGGGATTAACAATGTTAGGATTTTTGGGCTGATCAGTTACACCGTCGGTCATGACTCCACAATTCTTATTAAGGATCATTGGTCCTTGATTTTTATTTTTATTTTTGGAGTAACTGCGAGTGCTTTGAGCAGGGGTCTTATGACCACTTTCGATGGCTGCTTGGTCAATTTGAAGAGCACCCTCTAGAACCTCTTCATAGCTCCTTAGCGGGAAATTTTGAACATCTTACTTCATCTCTCTGTTGAGGGAGTGAAGGACAGTATCTCAAATTTTTGTTTGATCCATGTTTGGAGAACTTGTAGAAGAGTAGAGAACATGTCACCACCTCTAAATGAAGTGAGTTGCAGTTTCGTTATGTTCTTGTTTTATATGAAGAAATTATCTGATTCCTTTCACAAAAGCTTGTTCATATCAAAAGATTTGATAAAATCTGACACAAGTTGTTTGAATGAGTGTATTGAAGCCTCTGGTATCCTATAATACTAGTCGAGAGTGGTACCTTCAAGTGTATTAGGGAAAATATTTGTAACGAATGCATCCCATTGGAGTAGCTCTCGAATGGCCGTTGTATAAGCCTTGATGTGGGCATTTGGATCACCCTCCCATTTGAACTTTGGGAGATTAGGCAAGGGTCTCGGGAGCATGACTGCCCAAATGGAAAAATATAGGGGTTCTTTGAGATATTCAGAATAAGTGCCCATTGCATACATTTCCACCATTGAAGACCCTTTTTGGGGAGGTGGGGGCTACATTGGATACTAAAAAAAGACATCATAGACATTTGGTGGATCGTATGACATCCCTTGTGGTTGTCCATATGGACCTGGGTAGGAGTACACATCCCCCTATGGAGATTTAGAATACATGTGTATATAAGGGGGTTGATTACCTTGATATGGAGCTAAAGGCGTGAAGCTAGGGAACGTCGCATTTCTGGCTGTTATAGTGTTTGAGAATGTACTTCTGATTGGTGCCTATTGTAGATATCCATATGTGGCTTGAGGAGGCATACCCAAGGTACCCGTCCCGGTTAACAACTCCCCATTGTTTAGAGTATTCATGTAGACTGGTGGATTCTATCGAGTCGGTACTTGCCCATAGTTTTGTGGGTAGGAAGGTGCCCATGCTTTCCTAACATATGAATTATTTGTATTATGGGAAAGCTCTAACTCCTTCACTTTATCAACCAAAGATGAAATGACATCACCCATTGATGGGGTGATACCTTTGGTTGAACCCTTGGAGGTTGTTGAGGAGTATGGTATCCCGCTATGAATTGTTCATGATGTTTCCACCCCTCATTTGTTGTATTGTCACTTGGTGAAGGGGTATAATTATTGTTCCAAAGTAGGACATCACCTTGCCCTTGAAACCTATTGAAAGATTGGTTTATTTGTTGGAATTTCTGCTCACTCTTAGCATATCATGCTAAATATTCCTCATCGAGATAGGGGAGTTGATAGGATTACATGGTAATGGGTTGTCGAAACAATACGTGAGGAGATGAACTTGCTTCACTGGTGAATGTCATGTTATTTAAACTTGATTGTTCAAGGGGATAAGTCTAAGTGACTCGATCCAATTCTTCAATGCATACAGAAGAACCAATATTGGTTCCCTGAAGTAGAGGTTTTTGAGTGGATGAGTAGTTTTCTGCCCATGTTGAAAGTGAAGGTGATTGTTGTGGTATATTTTATTGGTACTGGTACATGTCGAAACACAATATGGGTCGACCGTACTCGTCATATCCCGACATATTCGGGGGGTATAAGAATACCCATAGAATAAAGGATGGATGAAAGTGGAAATTCTTAGAGACTAGCTCTTCACGTCAGGTTCACTAATTTGTACAATAGAAAATCAACACGTGACCTTCTTCATACCTGACTTCCTGAGATCGTGCCAAGATAGCCAGTGTGGAATTGAAATGGGAGTGAAAGTGATGGTGACGACCAAGCTAATTGGGAAACCTTATGTCTTAGACAGACAATAATGGAATTTGTGAATCTAAGGCAAATAATTCTCTCATAACCTGAAGGGGTGTAATGGTATGGTCCGATATGATAGTTACTTAGAGAATCTAATCGATGTCTAGTTCTTCTGAGATTCTATTGATTGGTTGTGGAATACATGGAAAGTAACCTATAGGCGCCTCACATGGGTTCCCAGACAAGGTCATAGAAATTAAGACAAGAGGTGTAGTGGAGCTACAGGAACTAAGGGTGATTTTCTAGTCTCGTCCAAAAATTCTTAGCCTGATCAGCTACTATATTCAACAATGAAAGTTCTGTAATAATATTGGGTGGAAGCACTGAAGATATGAATACCAATGTATGTAAGCTAGTGTCGATATCTAACTGACTAGCAGGCCTGTTGGGTTGCAAGACCTGTGGGTCACAACCAAAGAATTGTTGAGGTTGAGGCCCTTGTATGGTCATGCATGCAATCAAATCTTATTTTCAGAATTAGTCCAAAATTCATAGGCTTGATCAACAACTATGTTCAATACATCTCTAATTGTCTTATTTTCTCTACGTATGTCGCAGGTGTGCGTAAGATTGCTAAGCGCAAACTTGTGTCAATTTCAGTTATTAGCTCTGGCCCATTGGGTTGTGGGACCAAGGGATCACAAGTGTAAGTCTTTTCCTGTTGTGGAACATTGATGGTCATGAAAGATGAATTGATTTGTTTTCGGTAAATAAACTATCTATCAAAGGAAATCTAACCTATGTTTTTGGTGTTTTCTCAATATATCAGAACAAAGCAATAAAACAAACTAATCTATGGAAATAAATGTTTTTACTCTTTTCTAAATTTTCAGACAATGCATCTAATCCAATAAACAAATTTAAAACAAATAAGTAGTCAGATGTAGCTAGCTATCTGTGCATATGTGTGAATCTAAATCTAAGATCTATTCTAACTCAAATAAAATCTTTCCAACCCTACCTCAGAAGTGAAGAACAAATAATGGCTCTAATAGAGCTATTGTTCCCCCACAACTTCCCTAGCAATATTGAAGAGAAAAATTCATATTGATTTGATCTACTTGCAACTATCTAGATAATTGAAATGAATTATTTCTCTACTCTATTTGATATGCAATTGACAATTTGACAAAGCAAAGAAAACAAATATGCAACTCCAACCTAGAAGAGCAAGAGCTTTGGAAAATCCAGTAGTATCAGTATCTGTCCCCTCAGTTCTTTCTTTTCTTTCTCTGAGTGTTCATGTGAGTCCAAAGGATTGAGAATGCAAAGAACAACAACAATAGGATGGTGCTTGAGTGATGACAGCTTGGAAGCAATCTATATGTAATACAAGTAAAAGAAAGATAACATAAGAGATCTGAGCTTGGCTACCCAATTCCTAACAAGATTATGACAGCACAAAAATGTAAGATACACAAAATTCTCAGGCCCTTTTGATTGAATTCAAGCATGAAATATATAGGAATGGAGGATAAGAGGTAACTTCATGCACAAGGCAAAGAAAAGAGAGTTCTACTCATTAAATCTATTTAAAAATAGGAGTAAGGAGAACCAAGTAAACGAAGCTATTTTTTGCAAATTCGGCTCATAGATGCGCTCAAAAGAAAAATTCAGTGAATCATCACACGCAATTTCATGCGTGAAGATTTTTGAAAAGGTAGGGAGGACTGCCACCCTGCATAGGGTGGCAGTATCAGGACCACCGCCCCAGACAGGGCAAAACTCTTGGCATTGAACGCCAAAACAAGCACAAAGAGATATAGGGAGATGGAAAAATGCATTAAAAAGTTAAGTAAGGCTATCTAGGCTACAAATATATTCTATGAATGGGTTTTTAGATCTCGAACACCTTCTTGAAAGGATTTTGAATCATCATTGGGGAATTTCATAACCATTTTCCTGACAATGTTGCACATGTAATTTTGGCTGCGTACAGGGACCAGCATTAAAATCAGGCTTTGATATTGACATTCACTTTGTCCCCTATTGTGGTAACATGATTTCTTTTGCGATAATTTAAATATATCATTTACAAAATACAATACTTTTGTTCTATGATAATTCCATGTGGGGACCACTCTAGATGGGTGCACATGTCTTTGTTGAGTTTGGTCTTCTTATAGACTTGGGACATTGCCATGGTTTTAAGCATATATATGTGGGAACTTTGTAAAAGGCCACCATGCAATACTTGTCCACCTTTTATTAAGACACGACCATACAATTACTTTTCAGCTTTTTCATTTTGAAGAGGATAAGATTTAACTTTACCTTTTCAGTGATTATCGCTATCATGTATAGTGATTGGCTCTCTTTGACCATGAAGACATAATCTATGGTTTAGAATTTTGAAATTTGATGCAATGATAATTTTATTTAATCATGGGGTTGTCCCCCTCTCCCCGGTGACTCACCCCTTCCATTTGAATTTTCGGTGGCATCTAACTTGGGTCGAGTTTACTTTAGAAAATGGTATCAATCTCGGGTCGTCGTTCTCTGTACTATTTAAATAGGTGTCGTTTATTCTTGACCTGTGGGTAGGTTTTCTAACCTAGTAATTAAGGTGGTCAGTGACATCATAACCATGGTGGTTTGCATTGATTTGAGAGATCGATTCCCGAGCATTGATCTGCCCCACCATTTGATTTCTGCTGTCGATTGATTAACTCAAATGCGTTAGGGTTACTCGGGCATGTTTGGGATATGTAAAAAATGAAAAATGAACTCAAGTTCATTTTCCTATGGCTCTATTCACAGCGAAGCTCTGGAAAAATTTCTACTACCATTGTTGATGTGTTGAGTTTGATTCAGTTCCCCTTTTCAGTTTTCTAAACACTGAAACATTTACATCTTTGTTGTCTCTGATCTATTCTTGAGCTTTCTAAGTGGGATAGTTGATACTCACCGTCATTTTTGTAACCTTCAAGCTTGGTTATTTTCAAGTAAGAAGTTCTGAGAATCAGTCATCATGAGGTTATTGACATACACATACTTGGATTTGGCCATTAACGTTGTTTTAAGTTCTTTGTGATCTTTCTACTGTGCTGTCCATGGCTGTATGTTCGAGATTTGGTTTTTCTTTATGCAAATCCACCTTGTGGGCTATGAAATATCTACATTTGGTTGTTTTTACTCTATTTAGAGCTTTTTAGCAAGACCATTATGGTCATATATGCTATAGCTACAAATATCAGGCTTTATTCTTTTGAGATCCATGGTTGTAATCACGTTATCCGAGTAAGTTTTTACTTTACAGTTGTAATCTTGACAATTTGTTCAACTCTATTTGGAAAACATTTATAAAAGTTGAAGTATTGGTTTTCTTTTGAGCACTAATACTTGTGTTTCCTGGTTTCCTTGTATCATTCATGTTTGGCCATTGATTAGATGAGCTCGAAGATCCTCTGTGGTTATTGTGTTTGCTCATGTATTTTACTCAAAATGAGGTTCTTGGCAATACCATCCTATACACGGTGAGTTTCTTGCTTTGAGATTTGTCACTTCTATAGCTTTAATTGTTCTTAAGATGGAGGCATTGTCCTCATGTATATTATTCAGTTGTGGATTTTCTGCTTTGAGCTTGATTTGAGAGCCATTTTTGTGCTATCTTTACTTTGTATTCCCTTCGACTGAAACCATTTTCCTGAATCGTAATTAACTTCCACTTCTCCTTCATTGAGGATTTGGGTCTGAGGTGTTTGTCGTTTTTACTCTTTTGAGTAGTTGAGAACCTTGATATTCATATTCCTAAATCTTGTGATGATACTAGGTCTACACTGTTATTTCTTAATTTATGTGATCTGTAGTCGTTGATACTTCTTCTATTCTTAGCACTTCTTTTAGCATTTGTTGTATAAGTGACATGGGTATTTAAGTTTCAGTTTCATCCTTTCTTTGATAGCTTCCTTTTAACTATGGATGTCATTCTTGTGCCATCAATCTCGATATTTTCCTAGGATATTTTCTCTGTATTATTTTCTCCAAGATTATTTGGGTTTATTTAATTTTGAAAAGCTTTGAAAAACCATTAAAAGAAAACCCCTTTCTTTTTTCTAACTGCTCTGAAATCTTCTGAGTTGTATTGATTATGCCCCTGGGAGCATTTATAAAAAAACTTGAAGCTCATGTTGTGTTTTTCTCCTAGTGATATCATTTATTGATCTCCCATGAAACTGTAGATCTATGTGAATCAACTTATTTTACTACAAATGTAGATTCTGTATTATTTAATCCTACCTTATCCATTGGGATGTACTTGAATGTTCAAATTTGAAGTAATTGATGATGTTTATAGTGAGGTAGAGGTGTGGGTATATGTTGTATCATGCTCCAGTGCAATTTGAGACTGTTATCTGACATTATAAATGTTGATATATGAATCTCCACATTTGGTGGCTTTTGGTTTGTATTCCTTCTATTCGATTCTGAAGCTCGATTTATTAGTGACGTAGGACCCTGTTCAAGACTCTACATAACTTTTATCTGTTTGGTCTCACCATATGCCTATGCATTCAATTTTGAAGTTATATTTGCTATATGTCTTTGGATTCTGAATTCACAGATTCAACTCTGAAATGGAAGTAGTACTAGCACTTAATATTAGTATATGGTTTCCTCCATAGTTTTGAGATACTCTATGATCCTTTGATATGAACCCCTGATACTGTTGCTCAAGTGTTTTGCTTATTTTAAAACTTGTAATGTGAATACAAAATGAACATAGATGGATGAGCCTATAGCGGAAAACTGAAAACATGTACTTTGTTTTCTAAACAGTACAAATTTGAATGTTGAATTGTTTTGATACTAAAACATGAAGTAGCTTGAATTATTTCTTTATTTTTTGTTTCAACTGTAATAGTTGTATCTTCTGATTCAAAATAAAAAATGTATCATTTTCCTACTGAAGCTGATTTTTTGTTAGAAACTAAAACATAATAACTGTTATCTTGATCATGGCATACTTTTCTACTTTTCAGTATCACTTATTTGATTTATATACAACTTTTAAAAAGCATGTATTAATTTAAAACAACATGATGGAAAGATGTAAATGTCTATTTTACATGGCGAAGCCCTGTCTTTTTTTTTGGATTTATTTCTCATTTTGTTTCAGCTGTAATCGTATCTTTCTAGTTAACTTCAACTTTTAAATTCTGACTCTTCTTCTTCAGTCTCAATCTGAAACATGCACTTTGGTCTACAATTATATTTTTTGTACAACAACTTATTTTATTTCTATTATAGCTACTAACCTTTGAGTTGCATTCTTCCTTCATTCCAATATGTACTGGTCGCTCATCTGATTTATGTACCATAGGATAGAAGTTATTGAAATATGTAATATTTATCCATACTGAAGACTGTAAGATATGCTTTATTTATTCTTGACTGTAACTTGTTCCGGCACACTTGAGAAAATAGTTAGAAAATATTTAGGATTTTTGGCCTCTCTTATGTCCATGTTTTCTTTTCTTCTCTTTATTTCCTTCTGAGTGAGTAAATCATGTATAATGCTTGATCTTCAAGTAATCTATATCTCATGTTACTAGAGATCCATGTGCACGGATTAGGAAAGTATAGGAATATGGATTGTACCCTGAGCTCATAACTGGTGGTTTCCTCTTTTCAATTTTCAGGTATAGTGCTCTCAACAATGAAGATGAAGAGGGAACAAAGCTAAAGATGAGGATGCATGAACCGAAGGAAAAACCTCAAGGCAATGATTGGTTCACTCATACTCCTTTATTTTCTCTTTCACGCATGTGTACCTCTTATTTCAGTACCTGTACTTTAATTTCTAGTTACATCCCATGGCTTGCGTGGGAACATTTGAAATTACTTATGAATAAAAAATTGAATTATGAAATTGAGTTGTGTATTTCTTTCTACATTTTTGCTTTTTGATATAGATTGTATGATGAACGAAACAACCCAATAATATAATTGAATATCTTAATCATAAATGAAAGAAAATTAAAGAATACCATTTAGTAATGAACTCTGATTTCTTTGCAATTGGAAATTATGCTTGTTGTTCTAGAACTTATCATTTCATCTACTCTGCAATTATGCTTATTGTTCCGTAACTTAGCATTTCATCTACTCTACAATTGGATGTCTTCATCAAGACAACACAACTGTCCTTCTGGGCTTTGTGTTCTTTTACTGAAGATAGCATGAAAGTACAGGCTATGTGATCTGTTATGTTTTGGAATAGCACACATAGCTACAAATTTCATGTAATCATTAATTAATTCAACAATAACAATATTCTCTGAAAGAACCTCCCCTAGCTTAGATATACTTCACCAAGCTATCCATTGCAATGAAGTTTTGAGTTTCCCTTTTTTGCATGAGTGAAAAAATTGTCAACATTTCTGGTGATCCTATGGGGAAAGCTACCTACTAGCTTGTAAACCAATGGCTTGCTCTTGTCCATTGGGCATGGAGTCTAAAGCATGTAACCAAAAATTTGCCTTCTTAAAGGTCCAACCCTTCCAAAGTGAACTAAAACTGGGAAAGGATATGGTAAACCAGATCACGTGTATGAATGCACTTATTGAATTGAAAAACACTACAATGTGTAGGGACTACACTTATTGAAGGGAAATCCTACTCTAAACAGACATTGTAAGATTTTCAATAACATTGTTTGAGAAACATACCATTCACAGTAATGGGAAGTTCCTCTCCATTCAGCCTCGAGAACTGAAAAGCATTGTTTTCTTTGCAAGCTAAAATCATGTAAGGACCACTCTAGATTGTATTGAACTTTGTGTGTCTTCCTATTTTTGCACGATCAGCATCCCACTTTAACACAATATCTCCTTTGTTGAAGATTTTGAATTTGGACTTCTTATCAAAAGTCTTCTTCATCTATTTCTGATTCTTTTCCATGTTTAAATGAGCTTGATCTCTTAGCTCTTGTAATTCCATTAATTCTACATAACAAACCTACAATGGTTCATTTTCAAGAAAATCCATTTAATGCAGTAAATCTAGTATGGGTAACTCAATTGAAATAGGCATTCTTGCTTCTCTTCCGTAAACAAGCTTGTATGGTGAATTATCAACTGATCTTTTAGGAGTCACTCTATCAGCCCAAAGTTCAGAATTCAACATCAGATGCCAAACTCTCTTATTATCTTTGAGTGTTCTTCTGATAATCCTTAAAAGATTCTTGTTAGTACTTTCAGCTAACCCATTACCTTTTGGATAATAATTAGATGAAGAACTTAAGTAAATTCCATGGTTGATAGCCTAATCTATTACTTTTGCACGAAGAAATGCTAAAGCATTATCTGATATAATAGTTGTTGGAACACCAAATATGTAAACTATACCTTCATAAAAGGATAGTATCAAAGTTTCATTAGAATCTTTCAAGGCTATTGCTTCAGTCCATTGTGTAAAATAACCTGTAGCAGTCAAAATCTACTTGTGTCTTTATGAAGAAGGTGGGTTTATCATGCCAATAAAGTTAAGACCCCACTGCATAAAAGGTTGATCAACTGAACATAGGTTGTAAGGGCTAGACGAAGCCAAATGTTATTTTCCAACAAAGAAAGCACATTTCTTACACTTTCTAACCTATTCAAAATAGTCCTTGAATATGTTGGGCCAATAGTAACAAGCTCTCATGATTTTTAAGGCTATGGTACGTGCTGAAAAATGATCTCATGTAGTTCCTTCATGGAATTCTGATAATAATTTCTGAATTTTATCATAGTCAACACATCACAGCAAGATTCCATTGATATCCCTTTTAAACAACAAACCATCAATGGAAGATATAGGGTACAACTTGTAATCTGAAATACCTTCATTTATTCTTTGTCCATACCTTCCAGATATAGGTGTCATGCTATGCAAATAGTTAGACTAAATCAATCATCCATCTTGATTCTTGGACCTCTTAAGCAAGTTCAGGTTTTTGAATTTTCTGGTCCTGACCCATGACATGTCTGATTTGTTGATGCTTAAATTCAGCATGCTGCTTTGGATCTTCTAATTTTGGTTCATGTTGTTTTTCCATATCAGCAATTAGGTGCTCACATAAACCTTTTCCTTGAACTGTCTTAGCAACCTAGATATCAACATCATATTCCATAACTTTCGTTATCTAGCCTGCTCTTTTCTCATTTAATTCTTTATTTAACAAGAAAGCTTTCACACTTGGATGAGAAATAAGAACATGAATTTATTGTTTGAAAGCATGTACTTAAAAAAAATTAGCCCTCTGACTACTAAAAGTACTTATTTTTCAAGAAATGTGTACCCTGTTTCATAATCATGCAAGCTTTTTCCAAAGAAAGCAATTTGCTTCTCAACATTTTCATCATTCACCTAAGTTAATATGGCTGAGATTGTTTCAGCTCTTGCAAGTGCATACATTGTAAAATATTTATCGAAATTTGGATTTGCAAGAGTAGGAGCCTGAGAGATGGATTCTTTGATTACTTCAAACCCTCTCCCTTCGTTGGTCTAAGAGAAATTTTTCTCTTTCTTTAACATAGTTGTCAATGGTATAACCAATGCTGCAAAATCTGGAACAAATCTTCTAACAAAGTTGATTTTTCCAAGAAAACTTTGTAATACCTTCTTATGATGAGGAAATGATAGTTGTGATATGGCTTCGATTCTGAAAGGATCAATTGTTAAACCTTTCTTAAAAACAATATGACCAAGTAATTTGCCTTGATGTACTGAAAAGATAGACTTTAGCGGATTCAAAGATATCCCAAATTGTCTTCATTACTAAAAAGTTTGCCTTAGATGTATTAGATGTTCTTCTAAAAATTTTGAGAATACAGTAACATCATCTAAATAAACAAGGATGCATTTATTTAACAAGCTGTGAAAATCTATGTCCATTACACATTGAAACGTTGCATCAACATTTGAAAGGCTGAAACACATTCTTTTGTAAGCATAAGTACCCTACTTAGGGGTGAAATCTATTTTGTACCTATCCTCTTCTCAGACTAAAATCTGATTATATCCACTATAGTCGTCTAGAAGAGAGTCTATCTGAACTAGAAACTATTCTCAAAATTTTATCCATATTTGGAAGTGGGTAATGATATTTTAATAAAGTTTTATTAAGATCTATGAAATCAACACATAACTTGATTTCTCCATTCTTCTTCCTAACAAAAAAAAAGATTTGCCACCCAACTTAAATGCTTAACTGGAAAGATAATACTTGATTCAATCATCTTAGATAACTCTTTCCTCATTAGAAGCTCTATTTTGGGATTTACAGGCCTCTATTTTTTCCTAACTAGCTTGGAATTTGGTTGTAATTCAATAGTATGATGTGCTAAACTAGGATCAAACCCTTTCAGGTCTTGGTATTTCCAAGCGTAAACATCTTTAAATTCCTTACAAAGATTAATAAAAGAAAGTTTTTCAGCTAAAGAACATACCTTTCCAATAAACAAATTTTAACCTTCATCAACTAAAATCTCTTCATAATTATCAGCATGTGTTGACATCTTTGTTTTGTCTTTCCTTAACTGATCATCAACATTTAAGATGTCTTATAATGTGACTAGACCTCGAGGAAGTTTATTTTTCTTTAATTGAACAATCTGGTCACTATATAAGTGTTGTAATTTATCTTGATTTACTATAGAAAATTCAACTTCTTGCTTCAAAAACCTACAGATTTGATCATCATTTTCAAAAACCTTCCAATTCAAATCATTATCAAGTATCGAAAGCCTGACAATCAACTTTATATGAGGCTGAATTTTGCTATTCTCTATCTATTCCAACACTTCAAAATTAGCACCAATTGTTGCAAGTCTATCTGCATGCTTATTTTCTGTTCTTGGAATGGACTGGATGTTAATAGCTTCAAAATCTTCTATTAAGTATGAAACTCTATGTCTGTAAGACTTCATTAATGAATTCTTACAAACATTGATATTTCTTACTTGATTGATAACCAACTCAAAATCACCAAAAATCTATAGCATGCTAATACCTCTCTTTCTAGCCCAAAGTAAGCCATGAATGAATGCTTCGTATTCAGCTACGTTGTAAGTGCATGAAAATTGTAGACTCAAAACTGAGAAATACCTTTCATTTTTTGGGGAAATGAGCATCAAACCTACTCCTTGTCCTTTCTTATTTTTAGCTCCATTGAAATGAAGCTTCCAAATCCCTTCTATTGCATTTTATATTTTAGACAACAAGGGAATCAGTGTATTTTCTTCATGTAAGCAATACACACCAAACATATGTTCTTCAACTTCTTTGAAAGTATCATGAGCATGTTATTCATGTGTCTTTTCATCCATAAACAAGTTAGAAACACCATCTAATGCTGAAACATGAGCTATGTTATCAAAATAAGACTGGTCTAAAGCTGAATAATTATCTACTACATTAGAAGCGTGAGGATCAATGTGAAATATGGCCAACGGTTCTGAATTTATATTAACCTTTGTCCCATAACAAGTTATGAAAAATAAGAAAGAACAATATGAAGAGAGATAGCCTCCTATTTTCGCTGTGAAGTCTCTTGATAAACATATAGCAAAGTAAGGAGGTAAGTATACAACTGTAATATCTTGCAGAATGGAAATATTTAGGAAAGCATCCAATGCTACCTCTAGATTTTTGATGACACCAATTGTATTAGTTATAGGTCCATCCAACTGTAGGACACTCTTTTCTGTAGGTTCATACTGCAAGCCCAATTTTTTTGCATTTACTTTTGGCTAAACTGTGCTACTTGCACCACTGTCCACTATACAGTTATGAACAAGATGTTCTCCAATAATCAGTTATAGATAAAACAGTGGTGGATTCTTGATGTCATGAGATTTTAAGACTTTCTGAACCATCTATTTAACTTCTTTGATGTGGTCTTGTTCCATTATTCCAAGGACCATGTATGCTTACTGGACTTCCTTTTCTTCTTTTTAGAAGAAATCTGCAACTTAGCTAGTTCATGAGAAAGTAAATCTTGTTGTCATGGAATACTTAGAGAATCCCACATTGAGATGTTAACATTATCGTTTTTCATTACATCAACAATGTTAAAAGAAGCAACAGTTTTAGAGACAGATTCTACTGATTTAGCATAGGCTTTGGTGAAAATTGATTCTGCTTCAGCTACTTTTGATATATGAGGTGTAAATAATCTTCTTGGATCAGGCTGTAGCTATTTTTGTTGTTCTTTACCTGTTGTAACGCCTGTTGTTTTTTGAGGAACAAATGTAATGTTAGTTGGTTTTTTGCTTATGCTTGTTGTTTTATCAGTGATAGTAGGTAGAACAGACCTATTCTGTTGTTTTTTACTCTCTGCAGTCTTTTCCTAAGCCCTAGTAGTAATTGCAATGAAATGATCCTCACTGAAACTAACTAAATTGTGTTCAGGTACTTCTGAACCTGAGTATCTTGTTACCCACCCTCCATTTGAGGCATAAACAATGGCTCAGATTGAGGTTGTGCACCAAGACTTATGTTTAGAAAAGCATTTGGGAAATTTACAGCTAAATGAGGCTGATTACAAGGTTGACACCACTATTTAGTAGCCATATTAACTGGGACTAAAGCGTTAGATGGAGTAGGAGCCTTTGGATCAAATTGCCTTTGTGGATAAGGCTACCTATAATTTTGATTCTACTGGTAAGGTTTCCTATTTTGCTGGTTTTGTTGATTTTGCTGATAAGGAGCCTAATAAGGTCTTCTGGGTAATGAAACTTTATTGTCAATTGAATTCATCTTGTTTCCAAAAGTCTACAAAAATTTTAACACATCGTTTGATGAGGCTGCAATAGCAGGTTCCACAATGGTGATAGGCTGTGGGATAGGTGCTAAATTTTCCCAAAAATGCATTGAAGGCCTTGGTGCTAATTTTTTGGCTTGAATAAGGTTGTTTTCAGCTTTTATAGCAATGCCATAAGCATCTGGAAGAGTATTACCTCCCATAGAATGAATCATAGTTGAAATATCACTGTTTAAAGCTCTTAGATAATAAAGGAAAGCATGGTCAGCTTGAGGCTTAACACTTATTGGGATTCTTTCCCAAGTTCTAGTAAAATGAATGTTGAAACTAGAAATAACTTCATGAGGAGCTCTTTTAATAGTAGACAACTATTCTATGAGGGACAAATGATCTGAATTATCTTAGAACTGTTTCAGAAATTTTTCACCTAAATCATCCCGAGTTCGTATGCTTCCAATATCTAGATTTCTATACCATTGCAAGGCTTGTCCTTTAAAGGATGAAGCTAAAAGTCTTAAAGCTACATCCTCATTAGTCATATTATGAACTGCACATAAGGTAGCCACATATTTAATGTGCTATGTAGGTGTGACCTGATTTTCAAAAGTGAATGATGGAAAACTTTTTATGGCAGCATTAGGGATGTCATGGTAAACTGGGATTACTAATGGGATGCCATTAGTAAAGGTCATAAAATTCCTTGGTGGTTAAATAGCCATTTTAAAAAATGGTATTTGAATGAAAATATTGACACGTGGTGAAGGAATATTAGGAGGATTATCAGAACTAGGCCTATTATAAGGTAAAGTATTACCAACTTTTCTCCTTCTTGCAGAATTCAACGGTAAAGAAAAAAATTAGGAGGAATTCCTCTTACCAATGATCTTGTAGTCACTTTAGGCATAGAACATGTTGTATTACTGGTCTAAAATTAGCCCTATGGAGTCACCAAATAGATATTTAAATCTTTAAAATAGATTGTTGCAGCTTGCTATCTAAAAGTAACTTTTATCTATTGTAAATACCTGTAACTTGCATGTAGATCTTATTCATTATCCCACTGGGCATGCTAAAAAAAATTATCTCTTGAAAGTGCAACTTGTAGAGAGATGGTTGCAGGTGTTCTAAGCTTGTAAATTTTATCTCTCTCTCTCTCTCTCTTTCTCTCTCTCTCTCTCTCTCTCTCTCTCTCTCTCTCTTTCGTAGATACAATGGAAACACCTCAAGTCTGTGGGTATACCTATTTTGAGGTGAGTCTTCGGTATCAAGGCCAGTTTCTTATTGATGTATCCTAAACTAATTTCTTGGGTTTAAGGGTAAAACATGACTGTAAAAAATGAATTAAAACTAAGGTGATACACCAAACTTGTATGGGGTCTTTCACTGAGTACATCCAAAATTGATATGGAATAAACTTTTGATGCACAGGCCAATAGATTTCTGAAGATAATTAAGGGTAAACACTTTGATGAATTGAGGTATAGAATAACAAGAATACTACTAAGTTACACATACACATTAATATCATGAAGAGATTACTGAATTTGCAATAGGGTAAGATGATTAATCAGGGAATTCAACATTCACAAGATTAATGGAAAACATACACAAGACTGTAAATAATAGAAAAGTTAGAAAATACTTCACATTCAAAGGGAAAAAATGGTAGAAAATTATTTCAGCACTCTTGCATCTAAAAAGTCCTCCTTTGTGCTTTGTCAAGGCACACAATATATAGCAAAATTGATTCACCCACCTTTCCTAGAAATAGACTAAGGTTGTACTCGCCCATGCATCCTATTTTCATCCTTTATTTAATAATAAAGGAATAAAATAAAGCAAACTAGTACAAAGAGACATTAATAGCCTTTGATTACATACAGTCAAACTGAATTTGACTGTTCTATTTTTAAGAAAAAGCATGGGTGAATAATGCTAAAAATAAACCTTGCTTGACGAGCAAGTATCCTTCTAGGTGCATGCAAATTTGTCTTTTTGTTGTTGATGTGACATCTAATATTCTGATCCACTTGTCCCCTTGGGTGCACATGAAAAATTTGATCTTTTTGTGTGAGTAAAGATAATCCATTATTTACAATATTTTTCAAAAATAGCTCACTCAAGTAAACATCTTGACGGGGACCATCTTCAAGATCAAGATCTGATGCTGACATTCCCTTTGTCCCCTAGTGTGGTAACATGATTTCTTTTTCTATCTTTTAAATATATCATTTACAAATTACAATACTTTTGTTCTGTGATAATTCCATGTGGGGACCACTCTAGATGGGTGCAAATGTCTCTATTGAGTTTGGTCTTCTTTAGACTTGGGACATTGCCATGGTTTTAAACATATATATGTTAGAACTTTGTAAAAGTAAACCATGCCATAATCGTCCACCTTTTCTTAATATATGACCATGCAATTACTTGTCGGCTTTTACATTTTGAAGAGGATAAGGTTTAACTTTACCTTTTCGGTTATTATTGTTATCATGTATAGTGATTGGCTCACTTTGACCATGAGGACATAGTCTATGGTTTAGAATTTTGAAATTCAATGCAATGATAATTTTCTTTAATCGTGGGGTTGGCCCCCTCTCCATGGTGACTCACCCCTTCCATTTGAATTATTGGTGGCATCTAACTTGGGTCGAGTTTACTTTGGAAAATGGTATCGATCTCGGGTTGTCAATCTCTATACTATTTGATTAGGTGTCATTGATTCTTAACTTTTGGTTAGGGTTTCTAACATGGAAATTAAGGTGGTCAGTGACATCTTAACCAAGGTGGTTTATGTTGATTTGAGAGATTGATTTTCGATCATTGATTTGCCCCACCATCTTATTTCCTCCCTCGATTGATTAACTTAAATGAGTTACGGTTACTCGAGCATGTTTGGGATATGTAAAAAAATGAAAAATGAACTCAAGTTCATTTTCCTCTGGCTCCATTTGTAGCAAAGCTTTGGAAAAAATTTCTACTACCATGGTTGATGTGTTGAGTTTGATTCAATTCCCCTTTTTAGTTTTCTGAACACTGAAACATCTACATCTTTGTTATCTCTTATCTGCTCTTGAGCTTACTAAGTGGGATAGTTTATACTCACCATCATTGTTGTAACCTTCGAGCTTGGTTATTTACAAAGAAGAAGTTCTGAAAATCAATCATCATGAGGTTCTCGGCATGCACATGCTTAGATTTATCCATTAACGTTGTTTTCAGTTCTTTGTGATCTTTATATTGTGTGGTCCATGGCTGTATGTTTGAGCTTCATTTTTTCTTTATGAAAATCCACCTTGTGGGTTATGAAATATCTACATTTGGTTATTTTTGCTCTATTTAGAGCTTCTGAGCAAGACCATTGTGGTGATGTCCACTATAACTACAAATATCACACTTTATTCTTTTGAGATCTGTGGTTGTAATCACGTTATTTGAGTAAGTTTTACTTTACAGTTGTAATGTTGAAAATTTCTTCAACTCTGTTTGGAAAACATTTATTAAAGTTGAAGTATCATTTTCTTTCAAGCACTGATACTTGTGTTTCCTTGTATCATTCATGCTTGGCCATTGATTAGATGAGTTCAAAGAGCCTCTGTGGTTATTGTTTTTGCTCATGTATTTTACTCAAAATGAGGTTCTCAAAAATAGCATCCTGTACACAGTGAGTTTGTTGATATGATATTTGTCACTTCTGTAGCTTTCATTGTTCTTACAATGGAGGTTTGTCCTCATGTATATTATTTTGTTGTGGGTTTTCTTCTTTGAGCTTGATTTGAGATCCATTTGTGTGTTATCTTTACTTTGCATTCCCCTCAACTGAAACCATTTTCCTAAATCATACTTAACTTCCACTTCTCCTTCATTGAGGATTTAGATCTGAGGTGTTTGTCATTTTTACTATTTTGAGTAGCTATGAACCTTGATATTCATATTCCTAGATCTGTTGAAGATACTAGGTCTGCACTTTTGTTTCTTAATTTATGTGATTTGCAGCCGCTGATACTTCTTCTATTCTCACCACTTCTTTTAGAATTTGTTGTATAAGTGACATGGGTGTTTAAGTTTGTATTTCATATTTTCTCTGATAGCTTCCTTTTCACTATGGACGCCATTCTTGTGCCATCAATATTCATATTTTTTGGGATATTTGCTCTGTATTCTTTTCCCCAGGATTATCTGGGTTTCTTTAATTTTGAAAAGCTTTGAAACACCATTAAAAGAAAACCCCATTCTTTGTTCTAACTGCTCTGAAATCTTCTGAGTTGTATTGATTCTGCCCATGGGAGCATTTATATAAAAAAAAATTGAAGCTCATGTTGTGTTTTCTTCTAGTGATATCATTTATTGATCTCCCATGAATATGTACATCTGTGTGAATCAACTTATTTCATTGCAAATGTAGATTCTATATTATTTAATCTTACCTTATCCATTGGGTTGTACTTGAATATTCAAACTTGAAGTAATTGATGATTTTCATAGCAAGATAGAGGTGTGGGTATATGTTGTATCATGCTCCAGTGCAAGTTGAGACAGTTATCTGGAATTGTAAATGTTGATCTCTGAATCTCCACATTTGGTGGGTTTTTGCTTGTATTCCTTCTATTCGATTATGAAGCTCAATTTATTAGTGACTCAAGAATCTATTCAAGGCTCTACATAGCTTTTATCTGTTTGGTCTCACCGTACACATGTGCATTGAATTTTGAATTTATATTTTCTGTGTCTTTGGATTCTGAACTCAATGATTCAACTTTGAAATGGAAGTACTACCAACACTTAATCTTATTATCTGGTTTCCTCCATAGTTTTGAGATACTCTATGATCCTTTGATATGAATGCCTGATACTGTTGCTTAAGTGTTTTGCTTATTCTGTAACTTGTAATGTGAATACAAAATGAACATAGATGGATGAGCCTATAACTGAAAACTGAAAAACTTGTACTTTGTTTTTTGCTACCTCTACAGTAGAAATTTGAATGTTGAATTCTTTTGATACTGAAACATGAAGTAGCTTGAATTCTTTCTTTATTTATTTATTTCATCTGTAATAGTTGTATCTTCTGATTTAGAATATAGAATGTATCATTTTCCTATTGAAGCTAATTTGTTGTTGGAAACTAAAACATAATAACTGTTATCTTGATCATGGCATAGTTTTCTTCTTTTCTGTATCACTTATTTGGTTTATATACAACTTTTAAAAAGCATGTATTAATTTAAAACAACATGATGGAAAGATGTAAATGTCCATTTTACATGGTGAAGCCGTGTCAAAATTTTCTCAGATTTCTTTCTCATTTTGTTTCATCTGTAATCTTATCTTTCTAGTTAACTTCAACTTTTAAATTCTCATCTTTCTTCTTTAGTTTCAATCTAAAACATGCACTTTGTATGTCTCTGTTATGTACGGAAACTTCTTTTATTTTCTAGAATAGCTACGAACTTTGTTGCATTCTTCCTTCATTCCAATATGTACTGGTCACTCATTTGCTTTATGTACCATAGGATAGAAGTTATTGAAATCTACAATCTTTATCCATAGTGAAGACTGAAAGATATGATTTATATATTCTTGACTGCAACCTATTCTTGCACACTTGAGAAAATAGCTAGAAAATATTTAGGATTTTTGGCCTCTCTTATGTCAATGTTTTCCTTTCTTCTCCTTATTTCCTTTTGAGTGAGTAAATAATGTATATTGTTTGATCTTCAAGCAATCTATATCTCTTGTTATTAGAGATCTATGGGCACGAATTAAGACAATATAGGAATATGGATTGTACCCTAAGCTCATAATTGATAGTTTCATTTTTTCTATTTTTAGGTATAGTGCTCTCAGCAATGAAGATGAAGAGGGAACAAATATGAAGATGAGGATGCATCAACTGAAGGAAAAACCTCAAGGCAATGATGGGTTCACTCATACTCCTTTATTTTATTGTTCATGCATGTGTACCTCTTATTTCAGTACTTGTACTTACTTTCCAGTTACATCCCATGGCTTGTGTGGGAACATTTGAAATTCCTTATGAATAAAACATTGAATTATGAAATTGAGTTGTGTATTTATTTTTTCATTTTTGCTTTCTGATATGGATTGTATAATGAACTAAATGACCCAATAATATAATTGAATGTCTTAATCATAAAGGAAATAACATTAAAGAATACATGTAACATCTAGTAATGAACTCTGATTTCTGTAATTTGCAGTCTTGTCTGTTGCTTCAAAACCTAACATTTTCACTCTATTGTGCAATTGGTGTCTTCATCAAGACACCACAGAGCTATCCGTTAGGGATTTGTGTTCTTTTGCTGAAGGATAGCATGAAATTGTAGGCTACGTGATTTGGTATGTTTTTACAACAGCACACATAGCTACAGATTTCATGTAATCATTAATTAATTCAAAAATAACAATATTCTCTAAAATAAACTCCCCTAGCTTAGGTATACTTCACCAATGCTATCCATCATAACAAAGTTTCGAGTTGCTCAATTTTGTAAAAGTGTAAAAATTGTCAACACAAGCCCCACAAATTTTTAGTATATCACCTTTACAAGATTTCAATTTTACATTTTTTCTAACCCTCAACCCAGTCAAATTTAGAAGTTTAAGGTGATCCATTAAGTGATCCATCCCTCTTTAGAGGCTATCCTCAGTCCAAGGTACCAAAAATGCAGAGGAGATCCCATTGTACTGGATGAAGTTAGATTCAAATAGCCCATCCAACAGAGGTGTACTTCAGACTGATTACATGAACTTTGTAATATAGTAAAAACACGTCGTACTTGTTTTCTTTCTCCATATCATTGTTCTAAATTTTTCATTCACATAGTTTTTTAATGTATTTTAAATATTAGGTTTGTGGGCATAGATTTAGGTTTAAATCCCATCTTATCATCCATTTATGGTTCTGCTTCATCTGTGTGTTCTTTTGTCTGCGCAAGTCTTTGTCTCTTGTAGCCCTAGGCCATATGTCAGTTTTCATGTTTCTTTTTTTTCAACTAACATCTAATCTAGGTCATATTGGTTGCCTCTTGGGGAAGAATTTGTTTCACCAAGGATTATTTCATTAGGAACTGTACTCTTGTATTGGTGAGTAAAAACTTTTGTTTGGAGCTATGAACCATGCATATTAATCCTAAAAAATAGTCATTAATACCTTAGTGTAAAAAATAAGTGGCATAAAAATATTCTCAAAACTAAGAAATAAAAATCCTCAAGGTTTACATAAAAATATCCCAACTTATGCAACATAGTATTTGACATAGCATGGAATCTAATGTGTAACACCTAGGCGCGTTGACACATCACCTAGCCTAAGATGAGCGCTCACCCGAAGTGCGCATAGGTACCAAGCCTCTCTTTAGAGTTGCTTGTGTAGGATGTTAGGGTGATGAAGATAAGACATATTCATATCCATAAATAAACATAAACATTCCACAATGCATAATCCAGATCTAGACCTTAGAGAATCATGAATTAAATAATAACTATAATCTGATTAACCATACATGAACCAAATTGAGTTATGTCTAACACCATTATCCAGCCAATATCATTCATTACATTAAACACTGTAAAACACAAGCTTATTACATTATAAAGTATCACCATAAGTCATGCACTTAACAAATTCAACAACATAACTTTACAATAACTCACACACTAGTCTCTCTAAACTACATAGTTCAATACATATTTATAGAGGGGGGAATTTCCCTTCACCGCTTACGCACTTCTCAAAATAAGTCGCATACTGTTAATAGCCACACACCTTTACAGTAACATGCACACATGCAAGTGCACTAATTATAGATGTCCTATAGTTAATTAGAAGAAGTAATCCTATTATTAATAATAACCATCCATGGTGCTTATTAGCCACTCTTTCCCAAAATTCCATTTGTGTGTCGCGCATGTCTCCATCTTGATGTGTGCTCTACACGATATCTCCAAATATAGCCCTTTTCCATAAAAATGGATAAGTCCTGAGCCAATTGTCCCGGCGCATGTTTCCTTTCCTATTATTACGCGCCTTCAAATGTGCCTTGTTCCCATGCGTGTATTATTTGTGTGTCTTCTCTTTAGAAAAATATTTTGTCTCCTCAACATTACCCCACACTAAATTACATTGTCATCCCAAAAATGGGGATTATTTTTTATGTTCCTAAATAATAAAGAATAAGAATTGAAAGAATTGAAAGAATCGTTGTACAACAAAATGAATCTTTACTCTGCAACATCCTCTTCTTCAAATGGGAGGATCAACTATGGATATTCAAGTTTGATTTATGCCTCCAGTGTTTTCCAGTCATCTAGTGTTCTCCTTTCCTTTTTTGGAATATCTATGGCGATGGCATCCATCTCGTCCTGAGTAATCTTTTCCTTCTCATTCCGTAGTACTCAAACAACATTGGCCATAACAAACATCATTCCTTCCAGAAGATCCATCTTCTATGCTATAAGATTCCCAATCTCATATATCCTCTTGTTATGTGGATCTTTGGCTACTGCAAGGGCTTCGCACTTTTGTTTTACTAGTGTCAATCTCTCTGCGCACCCTAAATTCTCATCTTGCATTGGTGCCAAGAATTCATTATCTTCAACTAGAGTCCTGATCCTTATCACTAACTTTGATGTTGCACACAAATTAAGAGCTTGGTCTAATTTCTTGAACTCATCCTTTAAATTTTAGAGCAGCACCACATATGTTGAAATTTTTCTGATCATTCTCTCTCTGCTTCTTGTTCAACATCTTTTGGTGCAGGAATTCTAAGTGATCCATATTCTAGCACCAAATCAGCCAAAGTGTGCACATAATTCATAGCAGAAGGAAATTTTTTAGGTACCTTGGGTTCAAGATGAGGCCTCACCTTCAGAATGTAATCATCGATTTCTTCAGCCATGCCAACAAAGGCCTCATTCTTTGCACATTTTTTTCCTTCTCTACCTTTGACTGATCTATCTCTACAGTTTTGTCCTTGTTATCCTCCATCAACATTCTAATGGTTGCGGCCTTATAAATATTTCTCCGCGCCACCTCAGTTGAGACCTTGACTAAGGCATTACTTACCTTCTCATTCGACATAAGAGTGGGATTTATTGTCATGTGCCTGCTCTGTGGTTCTTTCTTTACTCTTCTTGAGACACATGAATCCTCGCATGCATCAAAATTTGGTTCATCGATATGGTTCTGCATGGACCAGGATAATTATTTCCTTGTGCATGTAGTGACCATATTTTGATCCATTAGCTCCTATCCATATAATTTCTTAAGGTCCACCATGCTTTGAAATGGGGCACAGATGATTTTTATTTTGTCCTCAGTGTAGCCCATACTTGGCACAATATACTCTTCATTTCTCTTTGTTCTTGGTCCCTTGGGAACCTGAGCACCAAGGTTTGGAGTCACCCCTTCTCCTATCTGAGTTTTAATTGGTGCACTGGTTTTCTTGCACATAGTTTCTTCTGTTTCTTTCACCCATTCTTCTTCATCTCTCATTTCATCATCTCAGGGATCCTCCACATCTTCTGGTTGAAACGAGGTTCCAGGCGCACTCTCTTCAGACTCCTCTGCATTCTCACTAAGCTTCAGATTTATTTTTCTCTTCTTCTCTGGTGCTTCCTTATGAGGGGAGATTTGAGGTGATCTTCTTACATGATGTGATGTTCTTGTGCCTTGTTTCATGGTTCTTCTGAATACCCTCTTAAAATGGTTCTCTTTAGGTACTACATCCTCGTCTAAGTCCTCTTCTTTTTCTTGCACTTATGCTTGAGTATTTGTGCGCTCACTTTCCACTTTGTCCATGGGATTCCTCTAGACTCTATGGTCCAATCCTCCACTATCCTCATGTTCTTCTTCCTCTTCTATCTGTATGGTTTAGGAAGGATTTGGATCTGCCACATTCTCAACTATGTGTTTACCCTTAGGCGGCCCTGGTAACAAAAATTCATTATCCATATACTTGGTATTCTCCAGCCTAGGTTTGACCTGAAGATAGGTGAGCATGGATCCACTTTCCTCAATAGCCAAACTTACTGGCTTTATATTTATAATATCTGAAATGAGCCTCTTAATGTAGATAGACCAACTTGGATAAACATATGTTTTTCTGAGAGTATGGTAGTCACAATCTACCTTGTCTGCGTTTAAGTTCAGCCAGTGTGCATTAGTAAACCTATGAACTGAGGCTAGGAAGTAGTGCACTATGAAGGCATAGGGCAGTTTGCACCATGGACTCCATGTCCCATCCTTCATTGCAAACCGTGCGATGAAAAAATGTTGATACACCAGAAAATCTACTACGTTGCCCACTATTAAAGATAAATCCTTTGGAATTCATAATTCCTCCTCAAATTCCATGTGAAGTCAGTTATACCACAGTTCTGCCCTTTTCTTGAATGGGCCACTCATTGTTCCTTCACATAATTATTTCTTGAACCTCTCCACGAGGGACTTCTTCTTTGTGGGGTATTCCAAAAAAAATTTCTTTGGCCCATCGAGAACTCCAATTTCTACAAAGACAAGAGATAATATAATAACACTAAAAATTATCTTCTCACTTGTGTGCGCTTCCTCAACAATTGTCTCTGCTATATAACATGTTAGATTTTAGACTTCTCCTTCCGAAATTTTCTTCACGATATAAAGCCACGTGGCATTTACCTGTGACCATCTCTCTTGGTCATTCAACTTAGTGAGCAGGTGTGCGGCTTCCTGCACTAAAGGATACTTCTTCAATTGATATATCTCCATTCCGTGTAGACCCTTGGAGTATCCCAACTCCTTTTTGGTGGCTATAATAGCTTCCTTATCACTCAGATCACGAACAATATTTGTTAATGTGCCCTTCAATCCTGTTAATGTAGCAATTAGGGATTTTGTGATCTTTACTCTCCGTCCAATAGAATAGAAAAAGTCCTCATGGAATCCATTCATAAGCCATTGGTATAAAGCTTCTAGTTTTCCAAAATATGGGAGTTCATATAATTGATAAACCCCTACCTTTTTAATAAAATTCTCTCCAACATCATCATATACTAGCATATCATCCATCATGTGCGTGTTGGTCTTCTTGTTTAACAATGCATCCAATTCTCCCTTTTTGTTAGTGGTGCGGTGGTAGTAATCACTTACACTGCATTTGCAAATTTAGGAATCCCAATCTTGTCCAACTATAATTCCTTCTGGATACTACATCTCTAAACAATTACTCTCGGAAGTAACTTTGACCTCAACTTCAACCTTTTGCTTCCCCTGCATACCTGCTATAGGTTCTTTCTTCGGTGTAATTATAAAAAACCCACCTTTATCTTCTGTGTTGAGTAAGCTCAAACCCTATCTCAAAACTATGTGCCCTAGCTTGAAACTGCATGTCCTAGCTCCTTCTCAATGCTTTTGTTGTGCTCAAACCCTTCACTAATGGGGACTCAAGCCAATTCCGTGCAAAAATTTTCTCTCCACGTCTAGTTTTGTAGCTCTCCTCACCTCAACATGTTTCTCTTGGCTCAGTCACACTTAGCTCGCTCGAATACTTGTGATTACAAAGGTAAAAATGAACCCACATCAAGTCCTTATATAGATTTTCAAAAACTTAGTGCATTTTTTTCTCCTTCACCTACCACCAATCCTCTCATTAATTGACCATTTTCCCAATTTCTGTGAGGTACACCTTCGTGCCCCAACTATAACCTTCTAGTGCTCCTTCCTATCGTCTGGCTGTAGACTTCTCTTCTATGTTCTTCCATTTAGAAAAGTACCTTGCCACTGCACCCTCTTCTAGTAGTTTCCATAGCTGCTGCTTACCTCACGTTATATTGTTCATTCCTTTATTTCCAACTATGGTCTTCTCTAGGATCATCTTCTTTCTAGAAACTTCTTTCCATCATTAAATAACACCTCAAATAGTATGTTCTTATGTGAAACCATTTATGAACAACAAATAATAACCACCCCACACCAATGGTATGTGCTATCCTCTACACATAAAAATACTTCAGATTGTAATTAGCTTCCTGTGCACAAATGCACTTATTACACAAAACACCAAAATAAATTGACAAATCATAACAATGAAGAAGGAAATAAATTAAAATAAATACAGAAAAGTAAATCAATACTAAATGGAAATACTGCCTTATTACAAACATCAAGAAGACTTATTTATAATAGGGCTTCATCCTATTCCCATTAAATTAATCGAGTAACCGTGTTCCATCAAGCACCTCTACCTGAAAAGATCTTGTTTCAAGGATGTGAGTGATAACATATGGTCCCAACCAATGCACCTTAAATTTTCTTGGATGGTGAATAAACTTGGAATCATAAAGAAGTATCATCTGTCCAACCTCAAGCTTCTTGTCCCTAATGTGTCGATCACGCCATGCCTTCTGCCTGGCCTTTTTCTGCTTCTGTCTCCAATGTGTTATGGTGCACCTCTCATCCAACTGTATTAACTTGTCAATTATTTTTTCTAATGCCTTTTCATCTACTAAACCTTTAGCGCATGCAATATGCAATGATGGTAACATGAATTCCATAGGAAGAACTACTTCTACATCAAACACCAACTAAAAGGTTATGCCCTTATTCAACCTCTTCTAGGTTGTTCTATATGCCTAAAGGATAGCTGAGACTTTATCATCCCAATATTTCTTTCAAACATCACAAATTTTTGTCAGGATCTATCTCAATATCTTGATGAAATCCTCAACATTCCCATTTGTTTGAGGGTGATAAGGTGTAGTCTTTTGGTGCGCAACCATAAACTCATCAAATAATATCCTGATTTTCTCATTCAAGAAGTGTGTGCCCCTATAACTTGTAAAGATCAATGGACATCCATACCTAGTGATATTATTTTCCCATAAGAACCTTGGTGTTGTAGCTACTATACAATCCTTTGTAGGTGCTTCTTCTACCCACCTTGTAAGGTAATCTGTGTAAGTGATGATGTAGCATGATCTAGTTCTACACCTAGTTGGGGAAATAGGACCCACAAAGCCTACAACCCATTTCTCAAATGGATCTGCACTAACAATAGGTCTTAAAGGAATTTTATCTCTTTTCCCAGGATTTCCAAGGAGTTAACAGTGATCACATGCCTTACAATACACTTTATAATCTTTGTACAGGGTCTCCCACCATAATCCAACTAGTAGAATCTTACATGTAGTGGCGTCACCTACATAATGCCCACTTGTAATACCTCTATGAGCCTCTTCCATGATATTTGTGCACTCATGTTCCAATTCACAACAATGCAATACTTCATCTTGACCTAGTTTGTATAAGTCACCACTAATCAACATGAAGCGTGCTCACGAATTGTAAGTTGTTTCTTCTCTAATGTTTTCATTCCTTCTAGCGCCATACCTGTGCCTAAAAAGACAATAATATCCTCCAATTATGAAGGTGCATGATATAACCTGTACAATTGTACATCCGACATTGTATCTTTAATTCTCTACGCATCCTCTTGTGATTGAATCATTGATAAGTGGTTCGGGTCAAAACTACTTTTACCTAGGTTTTACCATGACTGTAAAGTCAAATTCTTGGAATAAGAGCACCCATCAAAATATTCACCCATGTAAAATGGGCTTATTTACCAATTATTTTAATAACATGTGATCAGTATAAAATTAAAAGGGTGTTGCTAGAAAATAACGTCTATATTTATGCAGCACGTAGATCATTGACAAGGCCTCACGCTCTATAGTTGTGTAATTTTGTTCTGCAGGAGTCAAATTTCTACTATTAAAATAGATAGGATGATATATAATACCTTCTCCAGGCTTAACTAACACCACACAAATGGTTTTCCTGGAGGCATCCACATGTATATGAAATGGTTAGTTCCACGAGGGAAAACACATAATCGACGCTGTAGTAAGTCTCTCCTTCAATGCCTCAAATGCACATTGGTGCGGTTCTCCCCAATAGAATGTCCCTTTTCCTTTTGGTAACTCTTCTAGGGGTGCAACAATCTTTGCATATCCTTTGATAAATTTTCTGTAATACCCTGTGTGGCCTAAGAATCCACGCACCTCACTCTGACTGGTAGTATCCTTCAGGCCCACATTAACTGCAACCTTAGCTAGATCTACTAACAAACCCTCCTGGTAGATGATATGACCTAATAGAGTACCAAAAAGTGTAGTAAACACGTACTTCTTGATGTTTAAAGTGATGCTTAATTGTTTACAAATTTCAAACATTAAGTGAAAATCATCATAATGATCCTTATCAAGCTGATATACTATCCAATCATCCAAGCAAACATGTAAGAATTTGTGAATAAAATCCTAGAATGCTTGAACAACTATGCTTGAAAATATAGTAGACATGTTTTTCAAACCAAAGGGAATCACTTTATGTGCAAATATTCCCCATTCAGTGGTGAAATTCATTTTCTCTTGATCTTCTGGTGCAATTCTAACTTGATGATACCCAAAGAATCCATCTGTAAAAGAGAAAACTTTGCTCCCTGTAATGCCTTCTAATATTTCCTCAATGAAAGGTGTAGGAAAAGGATCAATCACACATATAACATTATGCTCCCTTTATTCCACACAAATCCTAATCCAACCATATTTATTTATACTGATTACCATTGGGCTAATCCAATCTGATTCTTCTAGGGGCTTAATGATGCAAGATTTCAACATTTTGTCAATTTATTCTTTAAATTTTACACGCAGGTTTTGGTTCATCCTATCAGGTCTCTTCCTGATTGGATGCACCCCTTCCTTTAGCTTAATATTCATCTCTCCTAATGACTCATGCACTCCTTTTAACTCATGGTAGCTCCTAGGGAATAAATCCTGATAATCTCGTAGTAACTCAATTATCTTTGCCACTTCAGAATTAGACGAATAATCCCTAACCATTTCCTTCTTAGGTTTAAAATTTGTGCCAATGTTCACTTTGTTTTTCTTCATAGGTTCATGATAGGAACACACGTTCTTATCTACACTGTCTAACACTTTACGCGTACCTATTGAATGAGCTATGTCCAAATCTTCTACTTCCTCATCATCCACTATGTAGAACATATTTCCTTTATCTTTCTCAAAGAAAGTGCACGTAAATAGATTGACATTTGTATCATCTAATTCATAAAAATGTTCTCTCGAGTCTACCTCACCAAATAACTCCTCAATGAGTTTTTCAGCCTTGACACTGTCTCCCATAGTCAAGCACTCCATAACCCGTAATGCCTCTCTCACTGAACGTTTAGTAGAGAAGTACTCAAAAGTATGGGTCATTCCTGCAATTAAGTCTTGTCAATTTCAAGTCTCCTTATGTAGTTTTTCATAAACATACCAAGTGGGTACGTAGCCTCACAAAGTGGAATAAAGTTTGTTCACCCAAAGTAAAGGTGGTAAAGCTTCTTGCCCTACTGTCCAGAGTCTCTCACACTATTGAATGTGGTTCTAAATAGGTTGATTATGATAATATATGTAGATTTGAATAGGCACATTGCTCCTAAAGAACCAAGTGGTTCTAGAGCAATTTTGACTTCATTCCATTCTATGAGATTATCTCTGTGAACCATCCGCCAATGCGTTGTTGTCCTGCACAGGGTATACAATAACATATTAATTATTTCAACTTGATTTGTCCACTAATGCTCCATGGCACACATGAATACTGTATGGTCTCCTTCTCTAGTGTACCGAGGTACAGAGTTGTTACCTATTATCCTAATACAATGAGGGTTTCTTCTACACGCAAATGTGCTTCTTACTTTGCACCCAACCATCTCATAGGTGTCATGTGCCCACTTGTCACAAGAAATAATTTTAGTATCAATAATAGATTATGCATCTTCCCACTGGAGGATTCATTTTTTATATGAATCCACATCTATCAAAGGGATAGTAACTCCTCCTTATTTGTTCTCAAAACTTATATACCCCTTGTTGAACTGTAGACCAACATTATTTGCATAACACCAAGGGAACCCAAGTAGATTTTGGAATCTATCTAGTTCTGCAAGTGCTAAAACCTCAAATTCCCCAGTGAACTTGGCCCTTTGTATAGTAATCGATGTATCCTTTAAAATTATGATTGGAGTGGCCTTAGTTCGATTAGCCATAAACAATACATTAGAGGATGACTATAACAAAGGTCTGACCATCCGTACCCATGCATCTAAAGTAATCACATTCACTTCCATGCCTATATCAATCAATGTATTTGTTTCACGCGGAATGTTTCGGCTCTGCAGAATAGACTTGCTTCTATCCTATCATTCCTTTGAGAAACAGATAAGGGTTAGGGCTAGGAGGAATACCTATTGAATGTTGAGATGGTGTGCGAATACCGTAGAGAAAAGATCAGATTGACTGCGAAGAAACTCCTTTTTGTCTTGGAAGGACTACCTGCAAGTAAGAATACAAGACCACAAGATTTTAATTAGACAACAAAATGAGGGATCTGCCTTAGGCCCAGGAAATATAAAAACTTCCTTTCGAAGGTGGTCAGTTCCCCTTTTAATATGATTCAACACAAATTATAATATAGAAAGCTATTACAAAATCACGATTTAGGTATCTCGTTACAAAGAAATAGAAACTAAACTATCAATAATAAAGCATCACGTTGTTTGTTCGGTTACTGGTTGTTGATATGTTTAGGTTGAGTTATAGGGATAAACCAGGCTGGATTTGGGGTTGTTAGGTGGAAAATAGGAAAGAAAAAGGTTTTGGGGTATAAGTCACAGTGACCGACGGCGGTCACTAGGTAACCGACCACGGTTAGAGAACCGCTGCTGGTAGAGGATAAACGATACCAGTAGGGGCAGCAATCTAAGTGCTTCTGGATAGAAGTTGGTTGTAAGGTGATTGTGGGGTTATTAGGATTGGTGGATGGCTGAGGGGAATGATGGGAGGATAGGGAAGACTCAGAGTGTGGTAAAATGGCCTTCTGGGCAATATCCGGGTGTGTGGGTGAAGGTTAAGTGCAGTTGTAGCTGGTAGTAGATCTAGGAATAAACTTATGATTACTATTAATCAACAGGCTCAAGAAAATGGTGCTTAGAAACATATAACATACTACTTACTTGCCCCTGATGTAGATGCAAGTTTCAGGATTGTGATGATGAAGACAGGACCCAATTTGGATGCAGTTTCCTCTTCTGATGCTCGGATGAGTGTTACTGGGCTCTGGTCATTCAGTTGCAGTCTTGGGCCTGATGTCCCTTCTCTGCAATCTCTTCTTGTTTCTTCACTTGTCCTCTGCTTCGGCCTAGCGAAACCTGGATTCTCTCAATGATTTCTCCTTCTCCTGATCAAATGAAAATCCGATCATTTTTTTTTGGTTGGAAGTGGTCATTTACGGGGAACCGATGGCGGTTATGCAACCGACGGCGGTCAAGTAGGAACCAGTACCGGTCCGGTCAAAGCGGGCTATTTTTGGTAAAATAGCCAGCTTTTCCCTCCTTTTCTTCCGAGGGATTGGTTAGCGGGGTTTGGTCAAGTCATTATGAAGTTGGTTTTAGGTGCGGATGAGGAGTAATTAGTCATAGGTGTGGAATTGGACCAAGTTATAGGTCTTAATTAGGTTATTTTAGGGTTAAGGACTAGGTCACGATGAGGTGGCGACATGAGGTGGGCAGGTATGGTGATGTGGATTTATTAATTATAAGGTAATTAATAAATAATTGTGTAAGGTTTAGGTGGTGAGGTTAGGTTGCGAAATGCGATGCGGGTCACAAGGGGTCGTAAGACACAAATTTGGTGTCTACATTAGCCCCTTATTGTCATGTAGTTTTTTTTGTAAAGCTGCACGGGACAATAATAAGAAGTGGTTACTCCTGTTAAGGGTATAGGTAAATCCCCCCTCAAAATCTATCACAGATTGAGGTAGCGTGAAAATCAGGGATAGGGTTGATAAAGGGTAAATGGTGTTGAGATGAGGGTGAGATGGTGGGGTAGGTCCAAAGAAGCAGACGCAATGTTGAAATGCAATAGTGCAACTAGGGGTACATGATTTGACGAGCAAACCAGCAATGCATAGGTAAAGGTCGATAGTTTATCCAAACAAGGGTGATATAATCCTGGTATCCAAGGCATAGGAAGTAGCTCCAGGGTATATAACAGGTAAGGTACACGAACGTTTAGGCATGTTCGGAAGTACCAAATGGTTTTTTTGGTTGAGATAAACGTCACGGTCTAGGTCTTAGGCAAAGTTGGTCGACAGATCAAGTCAAGGACCCTAATCATGCTAAAACACGAACAGGTGCGCTGGATTGAACAAAAGGCTACTGGGTGGATAAAAGTGTATGTTGTTGATGTTGGGCGAAGTAGTTAAGTGGTATGGCCTTGGGTCGGGCTAATTGATGAGTGAGGGCCATGGGTCGGGCCAAGTTGTTGGGTTACGGCCGTGGGTCGGGCCAAATGGTTGGGGTGAGGCCTTGGGTCGGGCCAAGTTGATGGCTTGTTTGTTTTGTAATATAGAGAAATGATGTTAATGAAATTGTAATGAGATGTGGATTTAATGAAAAATATGGATAATGGTGTTGTTCATGCAGGAAAAAGGGACGGGTGCCACAAAAATTTCCAAAAATAAAGACACGACTTAGGTTTAAGCAACAAGGGGTAACTTGACCGATATCGGTTATGTAACCGAAGTCGGTAGCTATATGACCGGTATCGGTTATCTAACCGATATCGGTTATGCAAGAATTGTTTTCCTAAAAATAGAATTTCTAGGTTGGCAACTTAAGTTCTTATTTTTAGAGCCATGCAAGAAGTTAAATACGCGAACGCGACGCTTTTTGACGACTGAGATAGGGAATTGCATGAGAAATTTGAGTGAGAAGGAGAAAAGAGACAGGGAAAGTGAATGTGATCTGAGATTCAGAAGGCAGAAAGGTAAATTTGAAAAGGGTGGTGATCATGGAAGAACAAGGAGAAGCATCCAGCAGGCAAGGACGAGAGGGAAGACGAGTGCCACCTCAAGCTGCTGTAACCCAAGAGGTAAACGATTTGGTTGTAATTTGATTTTTGCATGTTTTCTGAATAGGATGAGAGAAGTGTAAGTGGTTAGATATGAGAAAGAAAACGTGATAGCAAGGGTTGGGGATGGTATGAGTGCTACGGGGCAGGTAAACAGGGTGGGCCTGTATGTTTTTAGGTAGAAATAGGAGTAAACGGGCTTCATAAATATTGAAGGTGTATGTTTGAAGCAGGGTAGGTATATTTTGACAGTGACCGGTATCATTTATAAGTAACCGGTATCGGTTAGCCAACCGGTATCGGTTATGCATAACCGCTATCGGTTACTGTAAGGGTTTCTAGATTTTGAGAAAAAACCCGTAGAGATTTGTTCTTTTGAATAATTATGTGTCGTTTTGATGTATGCAGGAAGAAGCAAGGTTAAGGATGAATGATACTGTCCCAGCGTTGTTGTCATGAATCCGAGCGGATGTAACACCAACTGAATGGGCATTGATAAATTGGTTGGGGTTAAGTGGAATCCACTATTATTCAAGAATCGCGTGTAACCATGATATGTTGTAGGCGTTGATTGAGAGATGGAATCCAGAAAAGAATACCTTCTATCTACCAACAGGGGAGATGACAGTGACTTTGGAAGATGTGTTCCGTATTTTGAGACTCCCAATGATTGGAAAAATAGTGTATCAGGTGTTGCCCAGCGTGGGGCGGGCAGTGATAACAACAGTATTTGGGTTATCTGCATGAGATTTGACACAACGAGGTTTATCATTTACGTATGGTACAATGTATGCAACACACCCTAAGGAAACAAGGTTGGCCATGCTATTAATGATAGCGGTGGGGTATTATGTATTGCCGAGGGCGGAAGGTGGAATATTTCCCAAAGCATTGATGAGTGTTATTTGGGAAATGATAGAAATGAGCATGACATTCGCATGGGCACCCAAATATCTGGCAGAGTTATATAGGGGTTTATGGGCATGCAAGTGAAAACACAGGACGACACTGGATTGTTCATACTTATTACATTGTTGGGCCTATGAGCATATTGGTTATGTGCGTCCAATAGGCCGACCCATTGAGTCGGGAGAGATAGGAGTGCAAAGGTTGGGATTCAGATGATGGGTCCAGACAGAACAAGAAGCGAGATCCTAGGCCGTGATAGATGACATTGAGTATTATAGACAGGTATGGGAGATGGTGACAGTTGCAGATATTTTTTGGAGGCCGTACGAGAACTATATGGTGACAGAGCACATAGCTGAGGAGTTGAGGGGTGTAGAGTGATTGAGGTGGATCGTAGGGCATAGGCCGGGTGAGTACGAGAGGATTCCTCTAGATTGCGTGTGGCGACAATTTGGGTTCGTTCAAGATATTCCTATGACATATAGACCATACATGAGGATTGACGCCGAGGCAGCATTCTCACCTCCCCGGCCGACACCTCCAGAAGGGCCAGAAGAGATAGCATCCGATCGTAGGGTTATGGATGCGGGAACGATGGAGGCCTATAGAGTATGGTGGGTAGCAGAGCTGCGAGGTGCACGTGAGTGCCCTGACATAGCTGTGATTACAGCGGAGAGAGATCGTCTGTAGGATTTGGCTCGCTAGCTTCAAACACAGGTGAATGAGACAATGGGAATGTTAGAGGCTTCACAGTTATGAGTGGAGAGACTAGAGGCAAGATTCCTCCACGCGAGAGGACGTATTCGTATGTTACAGGAGATGTTGGCGGATCAATGAGAGGAGCCAATGGCAGTGGCACCTTTGAGGATGGAGATGCCAGCTGAGAGGCATCGACGATCACGATCACCACCTGATTCGAGAGGAGGTGCAAGAGTCTAAGTGGATTTTATAGGAATATTAGAATAAATAAGGATGCCGACCTGCGAGTCGATGATAGAGAAGATGTATTTGGTTAACATCTAAAATAAAACTAAAGATGTATGTTCTTTTGAGTGATGATAATAATAAGAATGGTTGTGTTTTGGATATTGTTTTTGTTTGTTTTAAAAAATGATAAAGAGGAACCTTGGCAAATAGAAATACACAAAAAATATTTATATTTACAACACATGATAGGGTATGGTAGGGGATGGTCGAGCTAACCTTGGGAGACCCCATGTCTCCTAAGTGCTGCCTACATAGCCCATTGCACAAAGCAAGGAGGGGCCTCAGACCGATGTAGTTCTCCCTTAGGAGCAGGGAGAGGTGAATTCAGGCAATTTGGTTGTGGTTAGGAAATTTTGTTGGTTAGTAAAAATTTGATGTTGGTAGGGTAATGTTGTTGGTGTTGGTAGGGTAATATTGTTGGTGTTGGTAAGGTAAAGCGAATGTTAGCATACCCAAGTAGTAGGGAATCGTGTCCTGATTAAGGTCAACACACAATCCTAGAGTCGAGCAAAAGAGGCAAGAGTGTCCCGTAATTGAGAAGAGCTAAACAAACCACATATTAATGTAGGATGAGCGTGAATCCCTAGGTACCTTGCATAGGCGAGAAGTCGATAGGTGAAAAGAGTGGTATAATCACAATATATTGGATATACGTCACGTCCCTTGAGTTTTGTTGTTTTTGACAAATGGTGAGGTGAGGTGGTTAATGTGGGCGAGGGTGCAGAGAACTTATTATAAGATGATGATTCTGAAAAAAGAAAACCAAACCTAAATAGACAAGTCCATGACTCAAAAGTGCTTTGAAGTACTGCTTTTATTTTTATTTTTCTGGATATAGACTGATCGATGTGGGAAGTTTACATGGGATACGTAGTTTGTTGTTCTTGAGGTCTTCACGAAGCTGATCAATGCGAGAAGCTTATAATAAAGGCTAACTGTGTATAGCTGTCCTTCGAGGGAGCAGTCTATTTATAGTAGCAGATGCAGTGTTTATGTATAGCTGTCCTTTGGGGGAGCAGTCTATATATAATAAGAGCAATAGTTTGGCATATAGCTGTCCTTCAAGGGAGCAGTCTATTGTATAAGTTAGAGGTCTAGATGTCCGTTGGGCATGAAGCATCTAGTTTTTTTTTTTGTAAGAAGTTTGACTCAAGAAAATCCCATAAGTGTGTAATTAAGAATGTGTCATTTTGATACTTTGAAGTCATGGACTAGACTAAGAAGGGGAAGGCATCTTTTAAGGGGAGGTGATAATCAAACCATGTGAGCTTGATTGGATTTTGAGATGTAAGAAACAAAGTGTATGCGGTGGTAAATGAGCTCAAGGGACGAGCGTAAGGTAGATAAGCAGTGATATAACACTAATTTCAATAGTAGAATGGTCAAAGATGCAAGGCATTAAGGGGTTCAGGCTCAGGTTTACCATTAAGCGAAGCTAAACGATAAGTGCCTGATCCATAAGTGTGAGTGATAATGTAAGGCCCAATCCAATTAGGAGCAAATTTTCCACGTTTACTCTTTTCTAGTTTGGTTACATGTTGATTCTCTTTGAGGACAAGATCGCCAACCTTAAAAGTACGCTCATGAAGCCGTTTATCATAAGCACGCTTGATGCATTTTTGGTAGATTTGAAGGTGATCAAGAGCCGTAAGACGACGCTCGTCAAGAAGCTCTAATTGGGCTAACCGCTCTTGGCGGAAATCATCGTTGGTGAGAATATCCTGAAGAGATATTCTGAGGGAGGGTACTTGTACTTCGAGAGGCAAGACAGCCTCGGTACTATATACCAAAGAAAATGGTGTGGCATTAGTGGAGGTATGAATGCTAGTACGATAAGCCCAAAGGGCAAAGGGAATGTGATCATGCCAGTTTCTTCTAGACTCATTGACAACTTTCATGAGGATTTTGGTTAGGGTTTTATTAGAAGATTCAGCCTGACCATTGGCCTGCGGATAGTAAGGTGATGAGAAACTAAGTTTGATACCAAAGTTGTCATAAAGGTCTTGTAACAACTTATTTTTAAAAGATTTACCATTATCTGTTATTAGGCGATGAGGAATACCAAAACGATAGATAATGTGATGGTTAACGAATTCGACAATTTTTTCTTTTTTGATTGAAATGAGTGGAATGGCCTCCACCCATTTTGTGTAATATTCGGTCGCTGTGATTATCCAATGGTGACGTTGTGAAGAGGTCGAGTGAATCTCACCAATAAGGTCTAAACCCCATTGTGAGAAAGGCCAAAGATCTCATGCGACCTGTAGCGGATGGCTAGGAGTATGTTGAAGGTTGGCATGTTGTTGACACATAACACAACGCTTAACATATTCGTAGCAGTCATTGTTAAGAGTAGGCCAATAATAACCTAGGTGAGGGATTCGTTTAGCCACGGCAAGGTCATTAAAATTTCCGCCACAAATCCCATCGTGGATTTGTTGGATGGTATAGGTGACCTCCGCGCCGGTTAGACACCGAAGAAGGATGCCATCAAAGCCACGTTTATAGAGGAGTCCCCCCATGACAACATAACGAGAAACACTTTTAAGAAAAGCACGTTTGCCGTTACTAGAAAGGTCAGGTGGGAGAACAGAGGTTGTAAGGTAGTCGTGAAATTGGTGGTACCAGGTATCCTGCGAATTAGTAGACACAGTATTTATCATACAAACAACCGGGCCTGAATAAGATGGGGCAAAGAGTTGTTGGACCAAGACGAAAATGTCAGAGTCAGTTGATGAAGCTGGAATTTGCGAGGCTAAGCAAGCCATAGTATCCGCAAATTTGTTAGTGGAGCGGGGAATGGTCTGGATAGAATAACGAGTAAATGAGGTCAAAAGTGAATCCACGTAATATTTATACTTTTGAAGTTCCTCATTCTTACATTGGTAGATGCCCATAACTTGATTGACTACCAATTGAGAGTCACCAAAAATATTAATAGATTTGACACCTAAGTGTAACGCAACCTGGAGACCCAAAACAAGGGCCTCGTATTCCACTGTATTATTAGTGCAGGGGAAATCAAGCCGGAATGAAAGAGGCATAGGTTCAGCGTCAAGAGGGATGAGAACAACGCTGGCTCCTCTGCCATGCTGGCATTTAGATCCATCGAAGAAGAGGGTCATTTGATATGACTCTTCCCTAAGTGAAAGAGTGGCGATGAGTTCGTCAGGGAAATTAAAATTGGTGAATTGTTCCCTAGGTAAAGGGGCCTCCGTAAGTTGGTCTGCAATAGTTTGTCCTTTGATTGACTTCTGTTGTACAAAATCAAGGTCAAGGTCGGCGAGGAGCATAAGCCATCGGGCGATGCGTTGGTTTAGATGTGGTTTGGCATACATATAATGAATGGGGTCCGTGTTGGTGATGACAAAAGTTTTGTGAGTCAGGAGGTAATGTTGGAGTTTGGTGGCTACGAATGATAGGGCTAGGCACAATTTTTCTACATGTGTATACCTAGTCTCGTAATCCATGAGAGTACGACTTATATAATAAACGGCTTGTTCTCGACGTGCCGAGTCCCGATGTGCGAGCATAGCTCCTATAGCATGGTCAGTGGCAGAAAGGTAAAGGTAGAAGGGCCGATCATCCTGAGGTGGAATAAGCACGGGTGGCTGCAAGAGATAGGATTTAAGATCTTCAAAGGCTTGGTGACACTCTTCACTCCATTGAAAGGAAATGTCCTTTTTAAGAAGGTGATGAAAAGGGTGACATTGATCCGAGAGTTGGGAGATGAAATGCCGTATGGATTGAATTTTACCCTGCAAACTATGTAATTGTTTGAGGTTTTTGGGTGGGGGCATTTCTAGGATAGCTTTGACTTTAGATGGATTGACCTCAATTCCACGCAAAGAGACGATAAAGCCAAGAATTTTTCCCGAAAGAACACCAAAGACACATTTCTTTGGTTGAAGCCAGACTGAATATTGCAACAGGCGATCGAAAATAATGGTTAAAACATCGAGATGTTCACTGCGATGTTTAGATTTTCCAAGAAGATCATCGACATAATCCTCAAGGATAGTGTGCATAATGTCATGAAAAATGTAAGTCATAGCCCGCTGATAGGTAGCACCAGTATTATTAAGGCCAAATGGCATGACACGATAACAGAAGGTTCCCCAAGGAGTTATGAAAGCAGTTTTATGTTGATCGGCCGGGGCTACCAAAATTTGATTGTATCCCAAAAAACCATCCATGAGAGAAAGCATTTCATGGCCCGCAGTGAGATCAAAAAGTTGATCAATACTTGGGAGGGGGAAGTCATCCTTGGGGCAAACGAGGTTAAGGTCTTGAAAATCCGTGCATATCCAAAGTCCCCCCGTCGCTTTAGTGATAGGTACGATGTTAGAAATCCATTGAGGATAGTCAATAGGCAAGATGAAGGACACAGAAAGAAGTCGTTGAAGCTCTTCTTTGACCAAGAGGGCGATGCGTGGATGCATCTTTCTCAGTTTTTGTTTGACTGGTTTGGAATCGGGGTTTAGGGTGATGTTATGGACAACAATGGTAGGATCAATTCCTGGCATGTCAGTGTAGGACCAAGCGAAAGCTTGGTTGCGGGTACGGAGAAAGGTAGTAAAGGCGGCTTGTTCTGATGTGTTAAGGGATTGTCCGATCTTCACAATGTGAGGATCCTCTGCTGTGTGGATGTTGATTTCTATAGTCCACTCATTCAACATGGTTTGAGTTTCAGATGGTAAGACGCGTTGAATATAGGAGTCGTCCGCCCCAAGGTAAGTGAGGATGGAGTCGTCATCCTGAAACTCAACAACATTAATCGAAGGCGAATCCTCTTCGATCATGTCTGGATACAGAAGGGGAAGAGAAGATGGATCCTCATTATCGCGTTGATAAGTGAGAGGACCTATGAAGATAGCATTTATGAAAAAAAAAAGTTAGGAGGGATAGATTCATGGTCTATCGACTCTGTGGGTGATGATGGCAAAGTGGGTGATGATGGTTTGGTAGGGGTGACGTCGTCTTCTTCTAGGATACAACTGACACGAGGTGTCTCCTGTGTAGGTGTTTCAGGAAAACCGAGACCACTGCGATCATTGTGTTTGCGTGTAGTCACGGGAATGAGTGTATGTCGGCCTTGTTTGTAAAGACCAAAACCAAAGCCTTTCCAAGCACAACGAGTCAAGAAGGTGAGGGCGAAACGACGATTTGTCAAGTATTGAAAATTAGATTGGAAGGGAACCACACCAAGAGGAGGTTCAGGGGTAATGGAGGATGCGTCAACACCCCCATACGTTAGGTTGGTGCGGAAATTGGGTGGTCCGTAAGAGATTACCTCCCCCACATGACGGTCGTAGGTGGGATGTGCATGTAACTGTCTGTACTCCTGCGGGGTATGGAAAGAACTAACGTTATATAGGCGGTACTCCCCTAGCATAAGGCATTGAAAAACATCTACTAAGGGGTCGGAGGTTGGGATGTTATCTGCGGGAAAGGAAGTAATATTTGTAACAACGGTTTCATTAGTTGAAGGTGTAGGTGCATCGGAAGTGGATGGCTGGGTTGGATGAATGGGTGTCTTGATTGGTACAAGAACATCATTAGGGCGATATAACATATTGCAAGTTTTGAAGGGGGGAGGATCAGATTTTACGGTGTACGACTTCCCCTCGTACTCAAATTTTATGCATCTATGTAAGGTGGAGGGAACGCATCCCATAGCACGGATCCAAGGGCGGCCTAACAACATGTTGTATTGGAACTCTCCCTCAAGGACATAGAAGAGTTCAGGTAAAGTACGTGGTCCTACACGAATGTTAAGGATCACGGTGCCTAAAGTAGAAGTAATAGCATCATTGAATGATCGCAACATGATGGGGTTGGCACACATACAACTAGAAGGGATATTCATTTGTTGGAAGGCTTTTGAAGAGATGATGTTTAGGCTAGCACCCCCGTCAATCATAACATGACGTACCCGAATATCCCGAACGTACGCTGAAATGAAAAGAGCAGGGTCAGGATCTTCGGCACCAAAGTCGATAATTTCATCTTCGGAGAAACTGACAGCAGCAGCTTGCTGTACAGAGAAAGAAGTGGTTAGGGAGATAGATTTTTTGGTGAGCGAAGCAACATGATTGGGTGTTAGAATAGAGGTAACATGAAAGGTTTCATTAGGTAAAACCTCTATCCCTTGAAGGATCTCAACGAGAGCTTGTCAATGAGATTCAGAAGTCTGAATGAGATCATATAATGTCATTTTTACAGGCGATTGGTGAAGTTTTTTGATCATAGTTCGATGGGCAATGCCATTAGAGACGGGATAGGCGGGTCTGCGAATAACCACTTTAGGTGGTGGTGCAATCGGGATGGTGGACGGAGAAAGAGATGCCGCAGGCGTGTTTTCTTTTGCTTTCCCATTGTTTTTCTGCCCTCGAGTAGCAACACTAATCATATTGATCTCGTGAATACGAGAGGAGGAAGATGATAGGGATAGGTCATGGTTTTCGAGAGGTGGGGCTGTAATAATGATAGATCTTGGTGAGGCGGGGACAGGTGATATAGGAGAGGGAATTGAAGCTAAAGGTCTCTCTCTTCGTAAGTTTTCTTTCTTAACTTTTCTATCTGAGAGAGGTGACGGACGAAGTATGGTTTTCAACGCTTTGCATCCCTCTACATCATGTCCTGGTGTGCGGTGGTAAGCGCATATTTTAGACTCATCGTAACCTATAGGTCGAGGTTTAGATGGATCATAAGGTCTAAGTGGGGGTAGGGAAATGGTCGCATTCTCCACCAACATAGCAAGGATTTTGGCGTAATACCCTTTGAGTGGGTCAAAGTCAGAGGAAAATGAGGCTATTGACTGGGTCGATTCTGGTGATGACATGGTGTGGTTGGTTTGTATGGGGGGTGGTTTAGCCAAGGAGTTTTGGTAATGGGTTTTAACTAACCGTGGTTTCTTTGACGTAAAAGCTATGTTGGATGATGAGGCCACAGATGATGTGGTATCAAAAAACAACCACGGAGAAATAGGAGTGATAGAAAAAAAATCTTTTGATGGTGGAATTTTTTTATGGTTGATAGGTGGACAGGATACGCGAGGTGACGGTGTTGCTATACCCTTGGATTTCTGTATGGGTGTAGAAGGCGTAGGTCACTTTAAAGAAAATGCAGGAGGTATGATATATTGATGTAAGGTAGAGGGATGGGGTCCTAATATGGAAGGTAGGTGTGACGACGAGGGTTTTAGTTGTGTTAACGACATAGATTGAGGAGATTGAGTCTGTCTCCTACTGGGATGGAAGGATTTATTTTTAGATAAATCAAGCCACTTATGTGGGTGTGTTAGACTAGGTATGGGTGAGGTCCCAAGCGTAGGGGAAGATTTGGCTAAGTTAATAGAAGTGGACAAGGTATTTGGTAGAGATGAGGGGGGTGAAGATGAGGACATGGGCATTTTAAGCTTCTATAAACACTTCGGGTATATGGTGGAGGCATCAGGATCAGTCATTTGCATTTGAGTAGAATATGGCGTACTCAAACGTTCCCATAGGACCTGTCTATCTTCTGCGGAATGAAAGTCCTCACATGTGAATAGGAACTTTTGTATGGAAGAAAGGTGGGTTGTGATTCCGGTCCATTGTGGGTGTGATACAAGGGGTATATGAGGCACTGTATCAATGGGCGTTAAGAGGTCAACCGATTGCTGAAAAGATTAAGGTGATGAAGGACTAATAGGTAGGAGGGCGTGTTTGAAAGGATTTGTCATGTTTAAAGAATGTGGTGATGTCAGTTCAAGAGGTTTCTCGTCTAAGGATGACAAAAGAAGTGGTGATCCTTCCTCTTGTACAGCAAGAATGGTAGAAGGAGACGTCTGGGAAATAGATAAATTAGATAACATCCGCTCACAGTCTTGCAAGGACGTGGTGTAAGAAGGCTCATTTGTGAGAAGGGAACTCTGGGCAGCTAATTCCTTGATGGGTAAAGGAACGGCAAGGATTTCAGTTTGTCTTGATGATGAGGAAGGGGGTTCGGTTTCCTGCGTTAGTGAAGAGGCTTGATTCAGAATTTGTTTGATAGAGGTCTTTGGCTGGGAATCGTAGACTGCATGGATCTCATGAACACTCTCCTCGGCTAAGATATCTTGGTTTAGTTTACTGTTAGAAGAATGATTCGGGAATGGTTTGTTGAATATTTTCAAATTTCGGTTAGCAGGGGCGTTAGGATTATCAAGGGCTATATCCCCTGCATCAACCATTTCCTGCACTATGTTTTTCAACATCTTGCAGTTCTCATGACTGTGTCCCTTCACGCGGTGGAAGTTACATAAGTCATTTTCTTTGTACCAGGAAGGTATGGCGCGAGTGGAATCAAACCTGGAATGAGGTTTAACAGGAGGTAAGGTAATGGCTCCTGCTTTGAGCAATTTTTCCAATATCACACCATATGTTTCTCCCAAGGGAGTGTAGTTGATGGGTTCTGCTTTATACTTATAGGTGGTTTTTGGCGGGGTATTAGACGGTGGTTGGGATTTTACCATCACCGCGTGCACGGCCCCTTTTGATTTCGAAGTGGTCGATGGGTGAGGATTGGTGGTGTTAGGTTTGTTGGTGGAATCTTGGGTTCGGAAAGTGGGGTTTTTGTTACGCAACCGCAATTTCTCTTCCTTTAAGGCTCGAATCTCTAATTTTCGAGCCATAGTAAAGGCCTCATCAAATGTATGGAAAGTTTGAATTTTGAGGGTAGGGGAGATGTGCTTAGCGCAGGCCCACGTAAATAGTTTGATAAGTTCGGTTTGAGGCAAGGCATATGTAAGTTGGTTGATAAGGCCCCGCCATCGTCCAACGAAATCTGTGATAGATTCGTTCTCAAATTGTCGGATGGCATAGAGGTCGGTGATAGATACTTTCTTGGCAATGTTAATGGAGAAATGATCCAAGAAATATTGGGCTAGCTGGTTAAAAGAGAAGATTGAGTGCTGGGTTAAAGCACTGTACCACTCCAAGGCGGGTCCTGATAAGGACATGGGAAAGGTGCGGAGTAGTAAAGCGTCATCGTGAGCAATCAGATAACAGGCATGTCTAAATGATCGCAAGTGTTGTTGAGGGTCCTCCTTACTATTAAAATGGGTAAATTTTGGTAATTCCCATTGAGGAGGATATGAATGAAGGGGGACTGAAGGGTGGATAGGCTCCCGACAAACTTGCTCGTATGTCAAGGCGCTACGACTTCCTGAAACAGAAGCCTCCAGATTATGCATTTTGTCCATCATTTGTTTAATTAAATCAGTAGTTGGATGAGATGATGGTGTGGTTGTGGTAAACAGAGGAAAATTGGGCCAAGGGCCACCGCTAGACAATGGTGGGGTTAAATGTTGATAAGGTACGGAGGACGACTGTGTTGAGGCAACCGAATAGGGATGTCCTATGTAAGCTGTTGAGGTTACCGGATATGTGTGTGGAAATGAAAAGGTGGGCAGAGCTTGAGAAGAAAAGCTCGTGTGGATAGGTGGTAGAGAGCAAGTCATGAATGGAACAGTCTGCAAGAGAGACGAGGTAGGAGCAGTCGGCGGTAATGACATGTTGGGCCCAAGATTAACCAAAGGAAAGCCAATCTGTGCCGTATGGACCCCTGAAGCTGCTGAGGTAGACGACGGGACTAAGGATGCGGAAGGCAAATCGGAGTTATCAGGTGGGGAAGGGGCTAAATGAGTAGCTATACTGATAGGCATGCCAACAAGGAGTTGACCGTCGGGTGTACGGTCAAGGGCATGAGACAAATAGTACTGTACAATGCTAGGATTAGCATCCAGAAATTTAGAAAATTCTTTATCTCCCACAGGAATTTTAGGAACCTCGCTGGTATCCGTAGGATTCCCCACAGAATGTGAAGGGGGTGATTCAGGCAGAGAAATAGAGCAAGCATGTGAAACCATGGTAGCAGCTTGCTTTCGAGTGATAACAACCATGGACAGGAGTTCACAGTAGGGTTTCAATCTAGCAGGAACAGAAACTGACGCAGAATGGTGAAATTGGTAGGTTGCTGGTTTGTCAGGAACTGTAAAAGACAGTAACCGATATCGGTCTAGTAACCGATGTCGGTTATACTATAGCCGACGTCGGTCAGTTAACCGATGTCGGTGTAATAAGACTGGTATAAGAAAATATAAGAAGTTGCTGATTTGCTCAGTATATTTATCAAATTGTTCTAAGGTAATCACAAAAGACAGTGTATAACAGAGAAAACAGAACTGAAAAACAAACAATATGCACACAAAAATCCAGAGACTAACCTTAGGGTCAATTTTAATTATTGTGGGCTTATGCCTTTAGACGCAGAATGATGTCAATCCTAAACAAAAGACTTAGGGGAAATGTCAAGTTGTTTTGGCTTATAAGGTTACCTCAATCAGGCGGAGGAATACCGCGGAAAAGGGGGGATGTTTTGAGCTGTTGTGTTAATTGTGAAGTGATTTGGTATGTGTTGTGCAGTGAAAGTAAGATTAATTTCCTGTCAATACCGTGGAAATCACCCCCACGTGTACGACCTGTTACTTAGTCTATGTTCACTAGAATTAAAAACAGTAAGCAAGAATGTAATGCACGTGTTTTAAACCCAAATCGAAAATGATATTCGATGAAGCAAATGAGATGACTTTCACTAATGCGAAACTAGGAAAGCAAGACAAATTCTTTACTAAATATAACAAAAATAGCAACAGCAAGTGTGCTTCCTAAAATGAAAATAAGCAAGAGAAACAGAAACCCGAAATGGGTCCCACCGGGCGTGCCAAAATGTTTCGCGTGGAATGTTTCGGCTCTGCAGAATAGACTTTATTCTATCCTATCATTCCTTTGAGAAACAGATAAGGGTTAGGGCTAGGAGGAATACCTATTGAATGTTGAGATGGTGTGCGCGTACCGTAGAGAAAGATCAGATCGACTGCGAAGAACTCCTTTTTGTCTTGGAAGGACTACCTGCAAGTAAGAATACAAGACCACAAGATTTTAATTAGACAACAAATGAGGGATCTGCCTTAGGCCCAGGAAATATAAAAACTTCCTTTCGAAGGTGGTCAATTCCCCTTTTAATATGATTCAACACAAATGATAATATAGAAAGCTATTGCAAAATCATGATTTAGGTATCTCGTTACAAAGCAATAGAAACTAAACTATCAATAATAAAGCGTCACGTTGTTTGTTCGGTTACTGGTCGTTGATACGTTCAGGATGAGTTATAGGGATAAACCAGGCTGAAATTGGGGTTGTTAGGTGGCAAATAGGCAAGCAAAAGGTTTTGGGGTATAAGTCACAGTGACCGACGGCGGTCACTAGGTAACCGACCACGGTTAGAGAACCGCTGCCGGTAGAGGATAAACGATACCGGTAGGAGCAGCAATCTAAGTGCTTCTGGATAGAAGTTGGTTGTAAGGTGATTGTGGGGTTATTAGGATTGGTGGATGGCTGAGGGGAATGATGGGAGGATAGGGAAGACTCAAAGTGTGGTAAAATGGCCTTCTGGGCAATATCCGGGTGTGTGGGTGAAGGTTAAGTGTAGTTGTAGTTGGTAGTAGATCTAGGAATAAACTTATGATTACTATTAATCAGCAGGCTCAAGAAAATGGTGCTTAGAAACATATAACATACTACTTACTTGCCCCTGATGTAGATGTAAGGTTCAGGATTGTGATGACGAAGACAGGACCCAAGTTGGATGTAGTTTCCTTTTCTGATGCTCGGATGAGTGTTACTGGGCTCTGGTCATTCAGTTGCAGTCTTGGGCCTGATGTCCTTCTTTGCAATCTCTTGTTGTTTCTTCACTTGTCTCTACTTTGGCCTAGCGAAATCTAGATTCTCTCAATGATTTCTCCTTCTCCTGATCAAATGAAAATCTGATCCTTTGTTTTTGGTTGGAAGTGGTCATTTATGGGGAACCGATGACGGTTATGCAACCGACGGCGGTCGAGTAGGTACCAGTACCGGTCCGGTCAAAGCGGGCTATTTTTGGTAAAATAGCCAGCTTTCCCTCCTTTTCTTCCGAGGGATTGGTAGCGGACTTGGTCAAGTCATTATGAAGTTGGTTTTAGGTGCGGATGAGGAGTAATTAGTCATAGGTGTGGAATTGGACCAAGTTATAGGTCTTAATTAGGTTAGTTTAGGGTTAAGACTAGGTCACGATGAGGTGGCGACATGAGGTGGCAGGTATGGTGATGTGGATTTATTAATTATAAGGTAATTAATAAATAATTGTGTAAGGTTTAGGTGGTGAGGTTAGGTAGTGAAATGTGATGCGGGTCACAAGTGGTCGTAAGACACAAATTTGGTGTCTACAATATTTCTCAAAATCCATCCATCCACAACAACATTCAGGCTTATCTCCTTGTCATAATCCAAGCTATGAGGGGGAAGATTAGCATGCAGGATTTGTTGTCCATTCTTAACACCTACTTGTAAAGTGTTTCCCTTTAGCCAATTCTATAGTAATGGAATGATGTTCTCCTAGCACAACATCTTACATATCTCTTTCAAATCATCAATATGCGACTAGACCATCTCTGCTGCCTTATTTTACTCCAACTTCCTTGATTGTTCCTTCAAACACTATATTTCACCCTGAATATTTCTGAATACCTCCATGGTCTCTTGATAAACCTCCTTCTTATTTGCAGGATATAGGTAACTTGCATGTAAAACTTCCTCCTTAGTGATAGTAGGTTTCTTTTGTAACGTCTCTGGCACGCGCAACTTCAGTGAGTGTAGTAATCTTCACAAGTAATACCTCAAGGTCTAGTGCTAACTATGGAATCCAATGATTTTCTATGGTGTGATGTATTCTAACCATCCATGCGCCCTTGTTCTCTTGTTTATGTTGCTTTCTAAGATGCTCATATAATTCTAGGAATTCCTCAAAGTTATGATTCTTCCTATAAAAAGAACAAGGAATATTCTTAGGACATTTGTGCCTGTAGTTGTCAGGATATCTACATGTAAAACATATTTTGCAAGGAAAATCACCTCATCCACCACCATGGCCTTAGCCCTAGAATCCACCATGGTATCCTCTACCTCTGCAACGACCTCCTTTAAAGTGCCCTTCATTCTAATCATAATGCCCTTTGTTGTGATCAAGATCATGGGGCTCATTTTTACTTTTAGTATTATCTGGTACTCCTTTTTGTCGCACACCAATATCTATGGCATTATGGATCAAACTAATCAACCTGCAGTCCTATGTATTGTGAGTCATGGACCAAAAAATCTTACAATAGAAAGATACATTCTTTATTATCACATGTTGTAATAATGGACATTAGCTTGCATCATGGTCTAAATGACATATCTCGCAGTCTAAGAACAATGAACGTACTAACCTGTGGGGAAAACTATCTTTAGTGTACCCTTCCACTCCATAATATGCACACTAAATCCTAGTATGCATCTCATGTGCTGAATTGGCTGATAGTTTCTCCAACTGCTTTGTCATAACTACAATCTATGCTTCTAGGAATGGGATCACTCCAGTGTCTATACTTCCAACTTCCTCAGTGTGCAACACTGCTTCAAGTCCTTCCATATATGTCTTATGTGACAGTCCTCTCCTAAATGGTGTAATCAAACCCTCGATGAACCACTGTGGATGCTAGATTGCATGAATATCATATGAAAGGTTAGACAAAAATGTTTTGAAATGGGAATCATATTCCTGAAAACTCTAAGTATTTCCCTGATTAATATCCTTGGGCACGCTTATACTCTTCTGCTCAAACTCAGGGACATGAAACTCCTTAAGGAAAGCTTCTCATAATGCTGCATAATCTACCCAAGTTTGATTAGGGTCAAACTTCCTATACCAACTGTAATCCCATCCCTGCAATGTAGTTGCAAAGTGACTTGTCTTTTTCTCAAAATCTGTAATTCCTTTTGTGCACCACAATATCTCACACATGTGCACATGTTCAACAGTATATTCTATTCCCTTATACTCTAGAAGATGAAGAGACATCTCCATATAAATATTTTGGGGTTGATGAGAACCCTGTCCACTTGAGCCAGAACCTCCTGTGTTACCTCTACCTCTAAATGTGTTGTGTTCCTATTGACCCTAATATTCCACGCATTCAAATGTGCCATGTTCCTATTGCAATTTCTGCACCCAGTACAGAAATGTCAACTCAAAAATTTTAAGGTTTCTTAGATTGGTCAGTTACGAATTTGATTATGTTTGGGACAGCCACCTCGGATTAAGATACTATTTTTAATTGTTTGGTTCTGGACAGACTTGGAAGTCATTTGGAATCAAAACTACAACTTGAGTATAGTTTAAGAACGCCATGCCTCATAGATGTAGCCATTCCATCTGAAACCCTCGTCAGAACTATGCAACAACTGTAAAAAACCATTGCAGGGCCCTAAGGAAGGTAGGAAGGGTAACATGTATCAGACATGATGTTATGAAGCTGTAGACATGTGGCAGTTTTGAGGGACGGTTTGCACTTTTTACACATAGTTTACATTTTCAGTGAGTGACAATAAGGTACACTTGATTATTTATTTATTTCTATGATTAAGTGAATTATTTAAGTGTTTGGAGTTGTATAAGTTCATTCATTATCCATATAAATGAAGGAAAGTATGGAAAGGAAGGAAAATACATCTCATTACATGAAAATAAATTCATTTATTCATGAGAAATAATTTTACATTTTCTCACACAATCCGTGATAAATAACTGAAAGGAATAAGAATGCATAGATTTACGAAGCTAAAAATATAAAGAGGTAAAAGAAACCTATCATTGCCTCAAGGAGTTTTCTTTCTATACTATTGTTCTAGTTGTCCACAGCAACCGCAATATGGTACCTGAAAAGGGAGAAACAAATGATCATCAATAATGAGCTTAGGGTTTAATTTAACTCCTTATACTTCCAACTTCAGAAATTCATGAATTCAAAAGTGTATTATCAGGTGAAGCAGAAGAATCAGATTTTAGAGGCTGAAGTCAACTGAAACGAGATAAAATTGCAGCTAAAACAAAATGAAAAGAGAATTTTGGGAAAATTTTGACAGGGCTTCACCATGTAAAATGGACATTTACAAATTTTCCAATATTTGTATCAAGATGAAATAAAAGAAATGTAGTAAAAATAACACATTACAGTATCTGAATCAAGGCTTATGCCTAATAATGATATTAAAAAAAAGTAAAGAATTGATTGAAAACTATTGTAGGGATCAAAGATTATAAGTGCAACTACATGTTACAAATAGGCATTTCAAAGGTGAGCTGAAGAAATATATACACAAGCAACCATTTCATTTACAGATTTTATCAACATCATTCAACCTTACAAAACTCACATGAGGTCAATAAGCAGATCTAAGTAGGTCAAAGTAGATTTTTGAGAATTCAGTCATGAATCAAGTTTGAGATATCAACCCCAGATTTGAAAAATTCACCAAATATTATTAGAATGCAATGTGGAAATCCTCAAAAGTGATTGAATGAGACATATAACTTAGTATCATTGAAGAAAAGAGATATTCATGTATTTTTCTTATTCCCATGGGCTAGTTCCAGTCAAAAAAATCAAAAGTGGATAGAGGGGAACTCTATGGTGAAGAATAACAATACTGGAATGTTAAATACAAAGGATTTTGCATATATCAGAGCTCAGTTTTGAAAGAAAATGTGAATGGAGTCTACATCTATCCAGGAAGGATCCAAGGTTCAAACTCTTTTAAAATTAATGTTTTGGAAAGTTATATAACATAGATCAAAGAATAAAATGATACCCAGAACACAAGATACACAAATCTACAAGTCATGACTGCAGTTTGAAGCCCCAAAATGAGCTCTAAGGTTTCAGTATAGAGGAAAAATGATCGATTTCTTAAGGAAACCCAAGAGGTAGTATTCAAAATACGCTAGAAGAACATCAATTCAGAAAAAATGACAGCCATAATCCCTTCGATAGAAAACCCAAATACCCATGAGGGGAAATAAAGTTACCATTCATAGAAATTAGGTTAAGCTGAGAGTCTCCAAGTTTAGATCATGAAAAAAGGAACAGAGATACGAAGAGCTCCATATTCACTTTCCATAGCAGACCCAATCAAGCTCAGAGAATCATTTATGCAGAGGGGTCAGGTTTCAAAAGTAAACACAATGGAAAAGCACAGTGATGCTCATCACACAGAGACCATTTTAAAGAAGGATCCGAGCTCAAGAAAGCTTCTCCAATGGCAGAACCTCTCAAAGTTTTTCTCAGAAGATTCTAAGGAAAAGTGCAGATGCTCAAGGGCCATTAAAATGGGTTGAATTGAATTGCATAAACACTATTAATGTCATCGGAAATTTTTTCAAGGGCTTCACCCACAAAACTAGATGCAAAGTGGAGAAAATGAATAATGTTCAAGTTGTTTTAACTCACCTACCTCAACTGTGGCTTAACAAAACTCAACCTTGGTCAATGGATCAATGATTGAAAATCAATAAGGACATAGATCAATGCTCGAGAATCGATCTCCAAGTTCAAAGAAAACCATGGTTTGAGCTATTAAAACACATTTAATACATGTCAGAAACCCTAAAATCATACTTTGGAGATCGACGATAAAAAATCAGTCTTCAAAATAGAGGCAAATGTTGTCAGGTTGGAGTGGCAGTCGAATTTGGTCAAAATTTGAATTTTTCAAGTTGTAAAACTTTCACCCGCAACTCCTCAAAAGTACACGTGGCATAATAGTGCAATGGCCGAACAATGGAGGTCGGAAGTCTCTTTAATTTTAAAACTTAAAAAGTAGAAATGTTAAAAGTTCCAAGTTATCCCGACGGCTTGAGTCTCCACGATGAGAAAGTCAAAGCCATGGGGAGAAAGATCAAAATCAATTCCATTTAATACTGGCGGGGTGGTGGGTCTTCTTAAAATTTTGATAATTTTCATGAAATGGAGTACATTTTTAAGTTAACCCCGTAAGCCTATAATTCCTCTAAGCAGAGGATCAGAGAGACTTTTGTCTTTAAAGATTTTTTGTAAAAGAGTTAAAATGTTAAACTCATTAGAGAGCCCGAAAACCCGCAAAAGGAGTTAAAATGCCAAATTTTCACGCAGGTCCTCAAAAGGGAAAATACAAAGAGGATTGTTAAGTCATCCGTGGACCCGCAGGGGCAAAATTCTTGTTTTTGAGCCGTGCTTCTACTGAAGTGAGATTTGAACGCGTGCAAGGCTCAGATCAAGAGCAAATGGTAGGCTGAATTTTTCAAAATATGCATGCTTTATCAAAAACAATGAAGATGTATTACAGAGGTATTTTGGATCAAATTTTAGAGCATGGTTATCTTTTGGAGAAGTAAAATACAAAGATTTCCATCTAATATTGTTTATATTTTCAGAATGGCAACCAGGGGAAATTAATTACCAGAAATAGCTCAATTTTTCCAAAATATTGCAAGTATTATAATTTCTTTTACCCATGACCAGAGAGTTAATTTTTGCATGTTCCACAAAGAGACAAAACAAAAAAGAAGACAAAATTACATGTTCAAAATAGGAAAGTCTTGCCTTGCAAGCAAGCTTATTATTAGAAAATTATTTAATCTTTCTTTCTTAAAAATAGATCAGTCAACTTCAGTTGACCAATTGTAATCAAGGTTATTAAATGTCTATTTGTAATTGCATGCTCTATTTTTATTCCTTTATATATTATTAAATAAAGGATAAAAATAGGATGCATGGGCGAGTACAAGTCTTAGGCTATTTTTAGGAAGAAGGTGAACTTTTTTGTTATATATTGTGTGCCTTTGCAAAGCACAAAGAGAAATTCTCGAGGACTTTTTGGATATAGGAGGACTGAAGCAATTTTTGCTAGTTTTGCCTTCTGAGTGTGACGAATTTCTTCCTTCCCAATTATTTTCACTCTTGTGTATGTTTCTATTAGTCTTGTGAATGCAAATTCCCAGATTAATCATCTTACTCTGTTGCAAAATTCAGTAGTTTTTGCATGATATTAATGTGCATGTTTAGCTTAACAGTATTGTTGTGATAATCTCCATCAATACCTCCAAGTGTTTTTCCTTTAATATTCTATAGAAAGAAATGTTGTTTCGTGCACCAAAAATCCTTCACATATCAATTGTGCATATACTCAGTCAAATCCCTCATACAAATTTTGTGTATCACCTTATTTTTAATTAGTTTATAGTCATCTTTTACCCCTAAACCCCATAATCAATTTAGGATACATCAACAAGGAACCAGCCTTGATATCAGAGACTCACCTCAAAATAGGTATACCCACAAACCTGAGGTGTTTCCATTGTATCTACAAAAGAGAGAGATCAAATTTTGCAAGCTTAGAACACTTGCAGCCATCTCTCTACAGGGTGCACTTTTGAGAGATAACAGTTCCTACACACATATTCTTTGTGTGTTTTCTCCTTAGAACAATATTATGTCTACTCAACAATATTTTGTAACTCAAAATAAATCCTCCATAGCCAAAAACAATTCTGAGGCATATTCCTCCACAACCAAGACCCAAATCTTCCATAGCCAAGACAAGTTTTGAACCAAAAATTTCAGAATGTTAAACAATAATAAAATATTTAAAAAAATTAGGGTAACCAAGAGCATTCATATTCATCATGCCCCCTCCTCCTTACATTGTGATCCCACCACCATTTTGCACGAGGCCTCTTCTTGTAAAGAATATTTTCTCTTTTTTACAATAGTCAATTTAGTAGATTCGCCAAATGAGGTATATTTCAAGGAAGATGCTTGAACATCATATGGAATGAAACAATGAATAAGAACCCCATCCTTAAGTGAAAAAAGCACATGAGATTTAGTAGTTGTTTAATTTGAATTTTTTTAATGAAAATATAGATTCTTGGAAGAATTTTAATCCACCAACTTTGGAGATCCAAATTTATCATTCAATAAATCATCCTCAGGGAAACCCTTATCCACTTCCTTTAGAGAACTAAAAATTTGAGAGGAAGAAGGGGTTTTCTTCACAATATCTCATAATTTTAAAAAAAAATTAAACATAGAATCCATCAACTATTTTCCCTTGGAGTCAACATTAACCTACACAACCTATGCATTAAGTATATGAAACATGCATCAAAGACAACCATTTTATTTATTCAATATGTTAATACGAAATAACAAATAATTGAAAAGTAATAATATTTTTGAAAGGTTTGTTGTAGGATCTTATAACTAAACCATTTTTGTTCTCTATAATATTCATTAGTTAATCAATTGAATATTTATTTATTCAAAGTGTTGTTGTTAATTTAGATTTATGATTTATTTTTTTCAATTATTTTCTCCCCAAAAATCTAAAAACTCAAGAATTCATCTATACCTAAGAAATATTACTATTAAGTCTTTTCAAATCAACTTATAACATAATAAAAAAATCAATCATGTGACCTGCCACTATTATCACAAAAATCACCATCCTTTTCACCACCACAATAATTATAATATTTGTCATATCCATCACTGGCTCCATATTAAATTGATGTAGCAAACATATAAAAATATTTAGAATGATAAAAAATGTGTAGATATATTCACTTCCCCAATAACGTAAGTAAATATTATTTGAGCTAAGATGTGTGTGTGTGTGTGTGTTCTTCTTGAATAATTAAAAAATGAAAATAGAGGAAAACAATGGAACAACATGAAGTGGAAGTGTTATCTTACAAGAGAGCTTGAGGACCTTAGACAAATTTACGGGATGTTACTGATGGGGAAGTCATTCTAAATGATGCTACATTTTTTCCACCTAAAGTTGAATGGTGGAGAGGATGTGATCCATCCTTGGGAAAACCCGATGATCCACGCCGGTAGGGAATGTTTTCTCTGGTTATTGTCTCTGAAAGCATTCCCCATGTGTGTAAAGGGGCTCAATGCCAATGTAATATATGATACCCATTTCAAATAATGGCCTACGTTGGGAATCCACCCCATTATGAGTGTTTACATCTTAATTGAATTATGTTATGGAAATTGCATGGCAATAATAAAGATGTAAATTTTTATAATAAGATATTATTATCATATAATAAATTTATAATTAACCATTCATGATAAAGATAATGCATTAATACTTGAAACACTTAATTAATGATAACTCAAGTACACAATAGGAGGTTAATTCTTAGCTATAAATGCTAGGAAAAGGAATATCCAAACATGAAAAAATATGGAAAAGGTAGATAGGGAGCTAGAGAGGCTTTGATATCAATTTTAAAAATAGAAAATGAGAAGGGGAAACATTGTATAAATGATGTTCAATTTAAACATGGATTTATATGGTCATGTATGGAAGTGTATGGTCTTCAACCATTTAATATTTTTGCTAAAAAAAATTGTGTGCTTCTCTTTTATGGAAAGTCCCTTTGTTATATGTTGCTCTTGTTTGCATAACCTTAGGATGAATTATAATCATGCGCAACAAAGGGGATTATTTAACACTAACTTAAATTTTTGGTTCAATTTAATTAGGTGTAGGATATATTAAAGGTTGATTACTAATCTAACAAGGATAATACAATATAAACACTAAATAATTTTTGTAACTAAGATCAAATAAGAAATATTTCAATACATATTAAACCTGAATTGCAATTGAAAGTACAAAATAGAGGTATAAAATTTGATTAATGATCTAACAAGGATGATACAACATTAAAACTAAGTCATTTTTGTAACTAAGATTAGATAAGAAATATTTCAATCCATACTAAATGTAACATGCAATTGAAATTGCAAAATAGAGGTATAAATGAACTTAACTTTCCATACTAATTTCTAGAAAGATCTAGGACTGTAAAACATAGAAACATCAAGAAATAAACTTGTGAAACCCTCAAAAATTAGACTGGGATTGCAACTATGTTAAGGTTAGGTCTATAAAACATGGTTAGGATCATACTATATAGTCCAAGATATTTTGTGTGGTCTTGGAATTGATCTTAGTTAGCCTCTACAAATTTATTGGTTGTTCACCTTCCTAGATTTATCTTTCACTATCAATCCCTAGTCATAACACATGCATCAAATATCTGTATGTGACCTGATCATCGTCTCAAACCCCATCAATGGATGAATAGTCCTGTAAAATAAAAATTCAAAGGTTTTTGGGAACTCATGTGCACTGTTGATGTTGGAACTACTCTGAAGAAGCCTCAAACCGCACATCATTCTCCAATGTAGTCACAAAATCATGCACTTTAGAAATTTTATTTATCTCGGTCTCATACTACTATTTAGAAGGTTCTTGAGTAAATAAATTACTAATTAACCCTATCCTTTTTCCATCTTGTTTATTTTATATCGTAATTTGGGACCTATTGCACACATATGCCCAACCATTTTTGCACATTCCACATAATTTTAGCCATAGCTGGGGTGCCCAAATTTAGTTCTAGGGCACCCACAGGTGTCTTAGTCCCACCTAGGGGCACCCTGATTCTTCTATCAAATTCCCACCACTTTTTGGGACTCTTTTATCCGTTTTTATGTTTATCTTTCTTGTGGTCATCATTTTTTAGGTTAATTGCGAAATTAGAGCATAATAACCCTATAAATATAAAGAAATGAGACCATGATGATGGACCTAACATCATACACTACTATCACTCCATCTAGAGTTTCATCCATCTATTGCATTGGCCTCCACATAGCTCCATCATCAATGCACAAGCTAGGACATGTGCGTCACACTTGATAGGGGAGGGATTCTATTCTATTCCATGTACACATTCTACTACATTTTCTACGTTTAGTTATTTCTATCTATTTCACAAAGTGTGACTTGCACAAGATCACCTAGGGCACGACATGCACGCACACACTAGAACCGCATCCAGGTCTGAAATATAGTCTAATGCTTAGTTTAGTAATCCCACTGTTGTGGTAGCTGAGGTCATTCTGACCCATTCATTTTGCATCTTTTTTTAGGTTTTTGATACTTCCTTTTTATTCTCTTGCATGTTATTTCTTTCTCTTGGAATATTTAGACCATTCAATTCAGTACAAAGAAATTGATGTGACAGACAACCAGATCTTGAGATCACCTTCCAACCCTATGAACACCAGTGCCGCACATGTTTTCCAAAACATGGCACCTAGATTCCTTGCAAGAGTTCCCGTGGGTTCCTTAGTCCCATTCAAAGTGCCCCAATCAAAATACAACACCCATATCTTTCCTTTTTGGCACTCTTGCATAGTCATTCCTACTTTTCAATTTTCTATGCACCACTATGCCAAAGTCTGATAGTCACCAGTTATCAGCTGAGTTCCTTCCTTTCCTTTCTTGTACATTATATTTTTAGTTTTTTTATTTTACTTCATTTATTTCATTTACATGTTATATTAGTGTATTTATTTGTTGTGTTATATGTCCTCCTATTTTAGATTAACTATCTCTTAGCTACGTGATTTAGTTAATTTTAGTTAATCATTTTGGTGGACCCAAATCGACCTACTTACTCCTTGGATCCCCATTATTCTTGGTATTTCTTTATCAAGGCTATCTCCATTCATGAATTTTTACTTCTTCATCTAGAATTGCGAGCTAAAATCATCAATTTTTTACTCACTACTCCAATTCCTGACAATACCCATCCTGATATAGTCTATAACACCTTTACAGATGCATTCTCTTAGCATATTACTTTCCCATCTATTCTTTTGGCTGATCTTGCTACTTTTGATAACAACCCACCCTTACATATCATCTGTCGTATTCAAAATGTAGGTGTAAAAAACACCTTAATTGATAACGGATGTGAGCTCAACTTATGTCTTATGTCTTTCCTTGAAGTTTTAGGCCTCTCCGCTCGTGACGTTAGCCCATCTAATATTTCATTGTATGCTTATGATGGTTCTGTCAACCTGTGTCTTGATCACATTACCTTGGCCATTACTGTTGGCCCAAAAAATATCCACAATGTCTTCTTTGTCATTGATTTCCTGGTCTCTTATAACTGTCTTCTTGGTAGGTCATGGTTCCATGCCATGCTAGCCATTGCATCTACTATGCATCATTATGTTAATTTTCGTCATATTGTCATAGAACATACTATTCTCTGAGACCGTGACCTATTTTGATACTGTAAGTATTATCATAACACTAGTCTCCCTATTCCACGTACTAATACTACCAATGATCCCCAACCTATAGATGAATTACCTCACTTACCACCACTTGACAATACAATTTTTGTGATATATGTTGTTCTTCCTATGCCACCTACTACTGCTGCTACCATTCCTTATCCAGGGCTTGTCCAGTTTGTGGACGTCACTCTATCACACTCACCTTCACTTACATCACATAACTTAGCACGTCTGCCATTCACATGCACACTTTTCATGAATAACTCATATTGGGAGCACATTCCATTTGATCCTATGTACAATGACACTATATGTACACATGAGGGATTGAATCGCTTAGGGTTTACTTTCAACAATCTCCACCCTACACCATATGCTTCTCATATTTACTATGGGTATGTCATCATCACTTCCACTTATGGTCTTCATACATTTTATGTCACAAATTTTCTTTCTCACACCCCTTGATATTCGCCACTCATATTAGGCCAGTCATGACTTAATTATATTGGGGGCACTCTAGATCCTGACCATATAGATATATCTTTCCCTATGCATTTTGTACACATTTTCCTCTATAATAATTCGTTCATAGGTTACACACAAAATCTTACTCATTGTTATGCACATGGTTTCCCACTTCCTCCATTCATTGATGAGAAATATGCTATGGGTATGTATAAATTACACCTCAACGGCTCTTTGCACAACCAACCAGATAACATTACTTATCAAGTTACTAAGTCTTAACTAGTCAATTATGACCCATAGGATGAAGACCTTCTCGATGAATTTACATGATCTACTTACGCACACACTTGGGGGGTATATAGCACCTAATAACCCCCCCTCATTCTATCACATTTACATAGTCCTACATCACACTCTAAACATTCATGCATACTTCATCTTAACCTAGTCACACTCTTCACATTCTTGTACCCTCATTTTCTTGCATTAGGCATACTCATCATACATTCTAGCGTCATTTCCTGATGACACAATCTTGTGCTTCGGTTCACACTGGAATGTTGAGGGATTACTTCTACACTGAACCCCACACAGTGCACCATATGAATTACACATTTTACCTCATCATATATTATACACCACTCAACCTACATTCTTCTACAACACTTTGGCACTCATGCCTTTACACATTCTAAATTATGATAATCACCTTTAGGCATACATCATTGTCTACACATGTTACATCCTACACTATTTATCCTACATACTACATTATTCGTTTGCATACATACCATACATAATATAATGCACATTTTCACACATATTCAATATATTATAATAGTTTTCATCATGTCTAATCTCGCATCACATCCTACATTATTATATACATATATTCTACACATTACATATTCTACTCATCCAATGGTCAAATTTTTACACTATGTTGTCTTCTACGTGCTGCACTCACTACCCAATGATGCACTTTAGTTCCTTGGTCCATACTCGACTACCGAGGGTTTATAAATAAAATGGACCTTACATTCACCATGCGTTTACTATTTGAATTTTCACAATGCAACATTTCTAGCTTAGTGACATACACCTTATAGTGGTATACACCTTAGGCTACATCACCACTCCCTATCATTTATCTTGTAGTGATATACACTTACTACTAAATCATCACTCATTCACTCATCTCATTGTGATATATGCTTAACGCTAAATCATCACTCCACGTTTCATCTCCTAGTGGTATATGCTTAGGATATAAGGTCCACACACATCTCTTCAACATGTCACATATCATCACCACCACGCATATACACATTCATAACAACATGCTAAACATGATACGTGATACTCTACCATTTCCTGATGACACACTTTCGTTTATGGTTCATTCTTGAATTCTAAGGGGGAAAAAAATGAACCTTGTTGCAAACATTTCCATCCACTCGGGTGGTACGTGGTTCTTATCACTCCATATTACATTCCATTTCATCCATTCACAACATACTACATACTATGGTTTCTTATATTCTTGCTTAATTTTTCTTGTTCATGGTCACTTTATTACACATGCTAGTTTGATTAATTATATGTCATTTACCCATATCATACACACATGTGATTTCACATATTTTTTCTAGTTATGATCACAGATATAGGTCTCTTACACGCAACATGGATTATTGCCTTCTACCCTTCCTATACTGGTTGTTGGGGGCATCCACATGGAGGTATTTTTCATTTTGTACGTAACACTTTACATTACTTTCTTCTACATGTTTTTGACATACTAGCTATCTTTCTAACATACTAATGGGTTCTTCATGTGCATCATTTGTTATGCAGGGGTATTGGTTTCTATACTTGTTTATTATATTGTCTAACATTGTATGTTATTATTTGCTATCTTTTGCGTTCCTTACCCTATGTTTGGTGTACACACTTTTGTATTGTTTGAGGCCATGATGGCCTTGCATGTCTTGTGACATCGTGAATGATGTCCCATGTTTGCAACTTACTTTGTGTGGTATACTTATCTTCTAGTGTGATTACATTACTTTTCTTGGTAGCTTACACACTATTTTTCATAGCTTATATACTATTTTTGTACATGCATGAGTGGTTATACTTTTCTTTGGATAGATTTCTTGTTTGTGTGTGCCTTTGTTCCTACCAATCAATTTTTCAGCGCACATGTAATTCACTCTTTTTTGGGGCCGTATGTCTCCCATCAGCGACGTCACAAAGGTCCCACAAGAGGGGGGCATCATTTGTGGGTTTCTACATACTAACACTTAGATTCTACATTGGTTCAGTTCAGTTCTATTAAGCGAGTGCATTCAGACCAGTCTACAAACCCCATACACATCTAATTTTATAAGACATGGTGTCATTAGCATGTCTAGGAAGCAGTTACAGGCTTGTAGGTTACAATGGGTGTGCCTCCTAAACTACTTTGTCCAGTGGCATTAGATATCCCAAAAAACATAGACAATACAGAGACTTTAACACACATTTAAGTAGAAGTGGTTAGATCTTGGAGGACATAGAGTATTTCCTCCCTACACTTCATTAGCCAAGGTGGGGTGAGATCGCCAAAAAAATTCGTAGTACAGGATATGATTCCACACTCTTTCTCGGCATGGATCATGTGCACATGTTCCACTTACATTTATATTTATATTTTCCATTTACGTTATTTTACTTTACATACGTCTCTTACATAGTGTTTTTACACTTACATACATACATACATATTTGACTACTTGATCGTTTTCTCCTTGTAGGTCTGGTCATATGAGAAATAAGTAGTCGAATAGGGGAGAAAAAAAATAACAATGACAACAACACTTTCCGTGACAACACACATGATTTACTAACCATGTATTTACACTAAACATTATGGCAGCTACACACATACGTTCGTCCCTAAGTTCACTCTCACCACTTTTTCTTTTCACATTTTTCATCTATAGTTTCAACGCTCCTCCATATTTTTATCATTCCACGATTTTTTCTAGTCCTTCCACATTCTTCTATTACACTCTTCATGGATATCATGTATGCATATCTATCCACTCTCTGTTACCAAGCTTTCCACTCATCAACATAAAATGCGGCCAAAATTTAGTCACAAAATCAGGCACTTTAGACAATTTATTTATCTCAATCTCATACTATTATTTAGAAGTTTCTTGAGTAAAGAAAGTACTAATTAACCCCCATCCTTTGGCTGTCATGTTTATTTTATTTCACAATTTGTGACCTATTACACCCATATGCCCAGCCATTTTCACACATCCCGCGTAATTTTAGCCATTTCTGGGGCACCCAAATTTAGTACTGGGGTGTTTGTGGGCACCCTGGTCCCACCTATGGGTTCCCCAATCCTTCTAGCACTTTCCTACCACTTTTTGCGCCTCTTCTATTTCACGTTTATCCTTCTTGTGGTTGACCTTTTCAGGGTTAATTATGAAATTAGAGCAAGAAAACCCTATAAATATAAATTTATGAGACCATAATGAGGGACCTAACATCATACACTACTATCATTCCATCTGGATTTACATCCATCTATTGCATTGGTATCCACATAACTCCATTATCAAGGCACAAGCTAGGACATATGCATCACACTTGATAGGGGGAGGGAATCTATTCTATTCCATGCACACATTCTACTACATGTTCTACATTTAGCTATTTCTTGCTATTTCAAAAACTTTGACTGGCACAAGAGTTCCCAGGCCACCACACACACACACACACAAGAACTACCTCTGAGTCTAAAATGTAGTTTAGGGCTCAGTTTAGTAAGCCCACTATTGTGGAAGATGAGGTCAGTCTGACCCATTCATTTTGCATCATTTTTTAGGGTTTCTATACATTTTTTTGGTCTCGTGCAGATTATTTGTTTCTCTTGGAATATATGGACCATTCAGCGTAATACAGAGAAATTGATGTGATAGGAAGTCAGAGTTTCATATCACCTTCTAACTTTGTGAACACCAGTTCTGCACATTATTTCTAGATCAGGGCACCCAAATTCCTTTCCAGAGTGCCCTTGTCTAGATACAACACTCATATCTGTCCTTTTTTCCACTCCTGCACAATCATTCCTACTTTCTAATTTTCTATGTACCACTGCGACACAGTCTGACAGTCACCATTTTTCAGCTAAGTTATTTCCTTTCCCTTCTTGCACATTAGGGGTTTAGTTTTATTATTTTAATTCATTTATTTCATTTATATGCTATCTTAATATATTTATTTGTTGTGTTATATGTCCTCCTAGTTTAGTTAATATAAGTTTTTTTTAAATTAATGGTAAATAGTTTTGAAGGGACTATACCCTGTTTACATAGAGGGCCTAAAAGCCAGATAAAACATTAATAGGTTCCAAAAAAAATGGATCAACATCCAGAATAGGTGTTAAAGCCAACTGTAACCAAAAATTTACTACATAAGAGAAAAACAGATCGATCGCTGCAACAATGTAGCCAAAAAACAACAAAAGAATAGCAATGATGAATATCAGTATCTGCAACGAAGACCTCCTTTACTTCTTGGAAAATCTTTTAATTTGGGATTTAACAGTTTGTAGTGAGGTAAAGAGAGCCACCATTGTCATGTGTGTGGGGTCCTTAGGATCCGACTTTGCTATGGTTTGATTGCTCTCCTTGTCCCTTCCCCAAAGAGTGTCCGGGATCCCACTAATCACAGAAATGCTACAAACATGTTGTTCAAGGAAATCACTAATTTCATTAAAAATTTCCATATTATGGTCATGGCGATCCTTTGCTCTCCCCAGAAGATTGTCCAAGGAGTTAAAATTTTTGTAAATGTCCTCGACTTGCTTATTGTCAAGATCAATATCATCTTACATCTTCCTTTTTCCTTTTTACTTGGCCAAATGCTGCACTTCTTCATTTATTTTCATCATCTCATTCTCCAAGGCTTCTATCCTTTGGGAAGTATTGTTTCCATCATTTTGTAAGGCCTCTTCATGGCCTGCACTACTGATGTGCAATAGGTTCTGGACAACTTCCAAATCCTTATTGCTGCGAAGGACTCTACCCGAAACAGGGGTGTCCAATTTAGGTTTCTTATGGTTCCTTGTTTTAGGCTTAGACGTGGTGGAAGGGATGGGGGTGGGGGTCGTGGTGGAAGGGATGAGGGTGGGGGTAGTGGTGGTGGGAAAGAGTGGAACAGTGCTGAAGGAGGGAGGGAGACTCGGGTAGTTAGTAACACATAGCTTGTGCAACAATAAAATAAGTCCTTGATGTAGGGGGTAGCATGGGTATGTTCCTGAAAGTCCAAGATGGAGCATTCGAGGGAGTTCAAAAGATAATGCAGGAAGTAGACTGTGATTTTCCTGCGGAAATGGTTAAGGAACACCAGGTGTTTAATAGGAACTGTAACATATCTCCCTTCCAAAGTTATGTACAAGACCATCATACGGGTGATTTCATCAAAGGGTGATGGGATGGAACTTACCCTCAAACCCGGAGTAGAAAAAACCAGCTCCTTGTTATCAGTAGCAAACTTCTTCTCCTCAGCCTTTTTTTCGATCCTCTTGCTGAAGAAACAGAAGCCTTCCATCTCCAGGCCTGTAGCTTCGGCAATTAGTTCTTCATTAATGGGTATTTTATGCCCTCCATACTCAAATTTTCGGTCCTTCCAATCCATAGTGAACTTAGTTTAGTTAATAATCATCCACCTAGAATGTGATATCTAGATAGATCAATCAGATTTGACACTTTTCTTTGACTTGGTTATTTTTATAGCTCTTAGAGAGTGGATGTTTAGATGCTTGTCAATGAGAGATCTATATGACTATTTTGACCTATTTTTAGCTCCATAACTGATGTGGGTGCTACCATAATGATTGCAGATGCCTTTTGTAAGTGTATGAAGGGAATAATTTAGTGAATTACCTTTAGAAGTTTCAGGTTAGCAAATGATGTAGTATTTATTTTCTTATACATGGTTCCTTAGATGATTTATCTAAGAAAGGATGACCAAGATGAATTATAAGACCTAATGAAAGATGTAAAATTGGAAATGCATCTGGAAGCCATGACCATATGGTATGGCTCTAACCAGACTGTACAATCTATGATAAGAGTAGGGACACATGCTGAATGAGATTTAGAACTAGTAAACTGATATTTGATATAGATTTTATGCACTGAATTCTCAGGATGTCTCGGCATGTCAGTTTGTAAAGATAAATAATAGACCTCAGAAAGTGCTAAGCGAGAATGAAGAAGTTTTGTTTAGCATAGCAAGAGTTCATATTCAAATCAAGTGTTGCCAAAGTGTAAATACCAAATTTGAGTGTAGAACTATATTTTACCCCCTTTATATACGAAATTGAAAATTACATGCTTAAATGAAATTGTATCTGAGTGTGTATACACACTTTTCCTTTATTCGAATAGTTTTTTTGGAGTTGTGTTTTTTTTGCTTGGTGATGGCATGCTTCATGATGAAACTTGTTACATGATAGATAACTAACCGTAACTTATATAGAAACTTGTAACATAATGGATTTATAAATGAATATATAAATTGAAAAGATATATACAAGGAAATAATACACTTGTTTGTTTATGCTTTGCTTGTTCTTTGAGATTTGTATTTGTTGAACTTCACTGAAGGATTGGGGTTGATTAATCTCTAGTTAGTGGCAAGGATAAATTGAGGTGTTAGGTGCATGCAACCCAACATCGGAATGTGTAAGAGAAAAAAGAAGAAAGTGGTACAAATGCACCCCTACAAAAAGAGGAAGACCGTGTATGAAAATTATGCAAAAACTTTGATATCTTCCCCTTCAATTGTAATAAGAGAGGAAACCATGTCCATAAAGATCTTACATACTATTTTTCCTTCCATAACCCCATTGATCACACTATTATAGGCATATCTAGACCCGATTTTACAAATAAAGACATACAATACAAAATAGGATAGGTGCCTCAAAATTCTCCCCATATGCCAAACAACTAAGTATAAACTTAAATAAACAATAAAATATACTAAAATGTGCTAACACCACTAAATAATAAAGGTTATCCATGCTCTAAGATTCTTGAGACTTAAACTAAGATTGAGTTCTAGTGTGAAGAAGGAATGAAGGATTTCATGAACCATGTACTGATCTAAACAATGAAAACTTCCAATAAACTTGTGTATATATGTGAAAATTTGAAAATGCTGAATTTGTTTTTTGAAATTTCCCCTGGTTAGAAATATATGGGGGATTAGGACAGTTGTCAGAACATAACATTAAGTGTTCTTATAAACCATAGTTTATTATTCATACTTTAGAATATCTATATTATTAATTATTTAATATAAACTATGTGTTTAATGTTAATTGGTTTATTATTAAATCAGTTTAATTAATTGAGGTGCTTCATGAGAAGACACTCTCAATCATATTATTTAAAATTTCAAATGATTTCAGATCATTATATATAGTATTCACAATGTGAATTACCATGGGAAAGAAGTGAGGAGCTGGAGTTATTGGACTGTGTAATTTGTTTCTCACATAATGAAATCTCTCTTTGCCGTGGTTTTTTACCTCTTGAGTGTTTTTATACACTACAAAAGTGTTCGCATTGTTATTTATTTGTTTTCTTTAATGTTTAAAGCTATGTATAACATAATATTTAATATAGTTCATTTATTTGCTTTGACCTCACATGGAAGTAGAGCATGGTTACTATGTTGGTTAATTTAATTTAAGTTAATATTCCTAAGGGTTACAACTATTAGTGGTTGGTGAAAACCCTTATAATATTAATACCCCACTCTCATTTGACTTATACAACCTCTCTCAAATTTTAGTTACCCTTGCGCGTGATAAATAGTGTTGGTTGGTGAAATACTCTGCACAGGCACTATCCAAATAAAGTTAAGGGTAAATAAACTTGGAATTTTTTATTTAATTTTTTATAGTTTGTTAAATGTGTAGGAAAAAGTAAAAATGTGAGGTAAAGTAAGTAAAAATAAAGTTACAGTAGGTATCCCACAGAGAGGCAACCTTCCTTGAGAATAGGGATTTAAAATTTTTCTAATGGTCAGTGTAAAAAACTTGACAAGAGGTTAATTTTGTACTACAAACCTATGTCTAATTTTTGCCCCTTTCATAATTCCATTTCCCCTTTACATATATTTAAAATATAGGTATAAATATAAACAATTATATGTGGTATAACATATTAATTACTAAACTAAAGTTTATAACCTAATTTCTATAAAAACCCTAAGCGTTAATGTGGCCCCATTTCATATCTACTATATAAAACTAGCTACTTTATTTTATTGCTCTAAGACCATGTATAAAGTTTTTGTAAGGAGGTTTTTATGTATACCTAACCACTTTAAAATATATACTAAGCGCTAAACCTTCCTAATCTTTATACTTTAAAAGTGTATCTTATCCTAACTGATTTATACCACTACATAATACATTGGCGGTATATAGAAAGTTTAATTCAAACCCCAAACTATATAAATGGGTTGGTTCTTTGTGGCTTGTCTAAGCCTACCCTCTCTACATCTGTGCATGGCCTCCACATGGACCGCTTGCTACTTTCTCACCAACCACTCATTATACTCTTTGTAGGCCTCACATGGTCCCCTTGTCTTCACTACATCTACCAAACCATGTGCCATGTGGTCATGGCTTAAACTTGGTCACCGTTTTTGGTATTTAAAAGATAATTTAGTCATGTTGAATATTTTTTGCACTCGTGCAAAAATGGGCAACTCGAAACTTTGTTACGATGGATGGCATTGGTGAAGTAAACATAAGCTAGGGGAGATTCTTTCAGTTTAATATCTGTTCTATTGGATTAATTATTGACTACATGTAATTTACAGCTATGTGTGCTGTTACAAAATGTAACAAATCACATAGTCTATAATTTCATGTTTCTCTTCAGTAAAAGAACACAAGGGCCCCGAAGGACAGATGTGTTATCTTGATGAAGAAAAAAAAAGAATAAGTGGAGTGCTAAGTTTTGAACAACAAAAAAAGTTATAGATTGCAATAATCAAAGTCCATTACTAAAGTTACAGGTATTTTAAAGATCTTTCCTTCGTGATTAAATACATTCAATTAACTATTGAGTTGTTAGTTCATTATACAATCCATATACAAAGCTGAAATGCAGAAAGAAGTGCACAACTCAATTTTAGAATTCAATGTTTTATTCATAAGGAATTTCAAAGTTTCCCACACAAGCCATGGGATGTGACTCAAGTAAACATCATAAATAATGAAATAGAAGGTGCATGTGCATGAAAATAAAATCAAAATAATATGAAGGAACCCATCATTGCCTTATTTATTTTGTCTCGTTGCTCCATCTTCGCTCCAGCTGTTGCTCCATCTTCACTCCAGCTGTTGCTCCATCTTCATCCTTGCTATTCAACACTGCACCATACCTGAAAGACAAAAAGAGAAAATACTATCAGTCACAAGCTCAGGATTAAATCATGTTCTTATAATTTCTATCTTCGTACAAATGAATATCCTCGTATCAGGAGGTATGATTACAGAAAAAATAAATGCATAGAAGACAAGAAACAATATTCTACATCATTACATATGATTCTTATAATCATTTCAAAGAGAAAAGATAAAGGGAAAAGCTATGGAACAGAAGAGAGGCCAAAAAGCTTAATGTTTTCTAACCAGTTTATCTAAATGTGTAGGTATAGGTAAGAAGAAGGAAATACACACTAACTATTGTGTTTACATATTAAAAAAGTACATTTATTTTAGTACAAACTAAATACTAAATATACAAAGATATACATGTACTAATACATAAAATAAATGTAGGTTTAGTGCTGCACATTCTATCAAATGGAATTAGATAAAATTGTAGCTAAAACAGAATGGAAAAGGAATTCAGAGAAAATTTTTACAGGGATTCTCCATGTAAAATGGAAATCTTACATCTTTACATCATGTTATTTTAGAACTAATACATGCTTGAAAGCTGTGACAAAAGATAAACTACTATATCGATCAAATAGTAATATGAATAAGGAGAAGTACTACAGAAATTCAACTCAGATTGAACAAAGAATAATGTAACATGTCCATATATTATAGGAGTAGAAAGGAGAGTTGCAACTAATTTCAATTTGCATAACTTATTAAGTAATGCTACATAAGAGTTACAGGATATTCAGGTTTCACTCTTCATTACAAGAAATTATTGTCCACTTCAAGCCAAATTAAGGAAATATGCCTGATTCAGATTCAAGAAGAAATAAACAAATATAATGCATCAAGGATACTTTAAGAACTACAATGTTTGAGTATATATTTTTAGAGTAGTGAATCTTCAAAGAAACAAGTTACAACTTTGTAAATATTCACGGAACATTCATGCATAGAAAATATCCAGTTTCAGAGCTTCGAGAGTACTAGACTGAATTATACATTGGAATACTTGGGAAAGAAGAAATATATTACATTGAAATAGTATCAAACCTTAATGATAAAGTTGAATGTTTGTAGTTGTAGAACACAAACAACAATAAAGTATTCATTTCAATATGACAACACTAAACCAGTTTGTAGAGTAAAGTTTTCAAAGGTACATTTTTCAAGATTTTCTAAATTACATATTCACATATACATCTTGCACAAAGGAAATAAACTAAAACATTTAAAGAACCCATCATTCAGGTAACACGTTCTTGTTCATAAAGCAAAATTTTGGATCTGCTACAGGATGTATGAGGAGTACGGATACAAATCAAGGATGCTACAATCAAAGACCCAGGTTATTGAAAGAAGATAAATGCAAATACAAGGTTACAGCTCATCTCAAGAATCACACTCCTCAACAACAAAGGAAAAGTTGAATAAAAATTTAGATATCATCAAGGAAAGGATCAAAGTACAAGACTGAAATATTCAAAGTAGCAAAAGTAGATCACAAATTGCAAACATGTTTTGCATTTTTTTCAATATTGTCTAAGTTTTAAACCTTACAAATTCTTCTATAGGAGAGACAATTTCGAATGCTCGTGATTGTATTTTACATAATGGAGCTCGAACCATAAAATATAAATAATTAAGAAAATGTGTAGAGAATACAAGCCCTTGATCAGAAGGTATGATAGAGGAAAATAAATTACTTCGAGTATGTAAGGAAGAATATTAGTTTCAGTTAAAGTCCCTTAATACAAAATACAATTGATTATGAAGGAAAAAATTATCAAGATTTCAGAAATACAAGTATGGCTTCAAAGCTCAAAAATGAATTAAAAAATGGCAACCAAAAATTCAAATGAGCATGAAATAGAGTAGAAATGATGACCATGTTCAGAGTAAGAGTAAAATCAAAAAAATTCTTGTACTAGTAACCAGTAGAATCCCAGATTCAATGGTTTTCCAGATAAAATCAAACCCAACAACAGATGTTCTAATCAAACATAGAGCTCATAGAAAGAGCAATGGTGTTAGATCCGAATACAGGGAAAACTGAAACAATACATAACAGTAAAGCTCGAGAGAAGATCAAAAATAGAAAGTAGAGTAAGTAAAGATTTTTTAACATATCTATGCGAACACAAGTACTTAGAAAAGCTATAGCTTCAAATATATAAGATTGAAAAAATATCAAACCCTCAAATCAAGCTTACCGAAGAACATAATCAACCAAACAAATCTTGAATGGAGAATATAAAAGACTAAGTTTGAATTGAAACATAAAAAAATACAAGGGGATATCAAGATTACCCATATAAAATAGATCTAAGATTACAAATAGAGCTTGAGAATACAAGTACAGATTAAGAAAAAAGTTCAATTTACAAGGCCATTTGAAGAAAATCATAATTTCATAGGAAGAGCATAAAACTTACTTTTTTTAGCCGAATACATGAAAAACCTTGGAGATTCGATGAAGGAGCAAGGATATATCAGATGCCCATAAAGGAATTTACTCTAGAAGTTCTCTCAAAAAGTTTGCAGACTCAAGAATCACTCAAGAATTACAGAAGTTTAAAACATTCTTTAGAATATTGTCAAGTAAAAGAGAGAAATGAAGAAATGATGACAAAATATAGATACATTATCAAAATGACACAATAGAAATGGTTCCGAAGTTTAAATAGACCATATCTCAGAACATACTTTTTAATAAAATATTGCTCAGAATTATTGCTCGAATGAAATGACACATCCGTACCTCTAAAACCCTTAAAGTGGCAATTTTACTAAAAAACCAGAGTTTGAAATGCTCAGTAAGATCAGCCACCACTAAAGAATTTTGTGTAGAACTTAGTAAGGATGGAAATGAAAAAATATGCAAGTATTCGAGCCCATAGAGCTTCATAAAACAAAAAAATGCATGCGTAGTGCCTCTGAACAACCAAAGATCATGCTCAGAAAGATGAAGTAGAGAGATCAAAAGAATTTTAATGATGACCACTTCAGAAAGATCATAGAGATCTCAAGAAAGATAAAAAATGACCGAATCCAAGCACATGCATGCACGAGGACTTCATAAGAACAATTTGTAGGGTTTTTCTTCACGAATAAATAGAGCTCTAAGGCTACAATAATGACGATATGCTAAAAATTGGCCAAGGATTCACCGCTCATAACCAAAAAATGATAATGACAAAGTGATAAGATCTATGAGCTTTTGAACAAACCTAACTCATCCGGAGTTATCATCAATGGTTGAGATCAAAACATGTAATAATCAATGATCAAAAACCTCGACCACTTCCAACTACCTTGCTCACCATGGGTTGAAAGATCAACATCTCAGTTTTACAAGGGTACAAAGATCAATGGCCATAATTCGATCACCAAAATCAAATCAAAACTCAAGTTACCACATTTAACTCCTCACCTACCCTAGTTAGCATCAATGGCAAAGTTGAAGTAACTACCAGAATCAACAGCCAACATTGATTTATCTTATTAATGCAAACCCAGAGTTACAATCAGCTCAACCAGAGTTAAAAAGGAAGCCACCGACCAAGTATGCAAAGGGTTGAGTCATCGTAGGAGGGGGCCAACCCTAATAATTTAATAATTATAATTTTCTTTGATCTTCTAGGTATAAACTATGATGCCACCGAAATATCTCAAAAAATTCCGACAACACTATGTTATTTGTAATGATAATCCAAAAGGGGTCAGTATTATAGTATGGCCATGATCAAATCAAGAGGGGCCTTTTTAAAGCATGTGATTTTGGTCAGAGTATATTCCAACCAAATCAAACCATGACCACTTTACCTTATACTTTCCAAAACATCATTAATTTCTCCAAAAGGTGGCCAATGCAAGAATTATATAAGGCAAGTGTAGCATCAGAGTGGTTCCCATAGAAATGAGGAGAGGAAAGGTTACCATGCATGGTCAACACAAAAATCTCATAGGTGGTCAACGCAGAGGATGAATGCATGGGTGAATTAGTTTTGCAACGTATTGCAAATACAAGAAATAATTTTACTCACACAATAAGAGATTATTTTACATGTGCATCCAAGGGGGCAGAACTAAAGAATGTGAAATTTATCACTATAAAGTGGGTCAAGTTGCAGATGTCACATCATCAGCTAAAAGACAGGAATTTAATACATTGGAGAAGACTTGCTCATCAAGAAAAGCTTATTATTAGCCAAATTATTCATCTAGATTTATTAAAAATAGAACAATCAACTGCAGTTTGAATGAGTTGTATTTTTGTAAACAAGGCTATTAATGCCTGATTGTATTAGCATGCTTATTTTTATTCCTTTATGTATTCAGGATAAAGGATAAAAATAGGATGCATGGGCGAGTACAATTTTTAGTATATTTTTAGGAAGGGGAGATGAATAATTTTTCTTTATATTGCGTGCATTGGAAAAGCATGGAAGGAGGACTTTTGGATACAGGAGTGCTGAACAAGTTTGTGTGAGTTTTTCCCTTTGAATGAGAATTGATTTTTTTGTTTCCAATTATTTTCAGCTTCATGTATACTTTTTTATTTCTTGTGGATGTTAAAATTCCTTGATTGATCCATCTTACCTTGCTATAAATTTAGTAATTTATGCATAATATTAGTGTGCATACTAATCTTAACAGTATTTTTGTGAATCATTCCCTCAATACATCAAGTGATTTTCCTTAATATTCTGCTAAAAACTATTGGTTTGTGCACCCAAAATCCATTCTCAAATATTTGTGCATGTACTCAGTCAAAGCCCTCAATAAGTTTGGTGTATCACCCAAGTTTTCAATTCATTTATTGTCATCTTTTTACCCTCAAAACCCCAAAAAAATTAGTTTAAGATACATCAAGAAGGAACTGACCTTGATATCGGAGACTCACCTCAACAATAGGTATACCCACAGACCTGAGGTCTTTCCATTGTATCTATTAAAGAGAGAGATCCAGAGCAAGCTTAGAAAACATGAAATCATCTCTCTACATGGTACACTTTTGAGAGATAACAAGTCCCACATTTGGGGTGTATGTGGAGTTGTTTGGATTTAAAATCCCACAAATTTTTAGTGTCTTATGTGTTTATGGTCGCATCTTGTGTTTTTTTGTTAACATGCACATTGGGCTCTCCAGTTGACTCGGTGCAAAAATTTTGTGGTGGTAAGAGATTTTGGTGAGTTATATGATTTAAGCGTCTCAGCCATGGTGGTAAGGAAATTTATTTAGTACAAACTAAATATAAAATATACAAAGCGGATACATGTACTAATACATAAAGATGTAGGTTTAGAGTGCTGCCCATTCGATCAAAGGAATTAGATAAAATTGTAGCTAAAACAGAATGGAAAAGGCATTCAGAGAAAATTTTTACAGGGTCTCATGTAAAATGGAAATCTTACATCTTTAAATCATGGTAGTTGAGAACTATACATGGCTGATAGCTTTCCAGGTGGTTGGTTGTGCAAAAGAGAAACACTATATCGATTCAAATAGTAATATGAATAAGAGAAAGTACTACAGAAATTCAATCAGATATGAACAATAGAATAATGTAAACATGTCATAATTAGGAGTAGAAAGGAGAGTTGCCAACTAATTTCAATTGCATAACTTATTAAGTAATGCTACATAAGAGTTAAGGATTATGACAGGTTTCCCACACTATCTCATTTACAAGGAAATTATTGTCCACTTCAAGCCATAATCAAGGAACTATGCCTGATCAGATTCAAGAAGAAATAAACAATATAATGCATCAAGATCCTTTAAGAACTTAAAATGTTGAGTATATATTTTTAGAGTTAGTGAACTTCAAAGAAGAAACAAGTTACACTTTTGTTGTAAATTATTTCACGGCACATTCATGCCATAGAAAATATCAGTTTCCGAGCTTCGAGAGTACTAGACTGAATTATACATTGAAACTTGGGAAAGAAGAAATATATTACATTTGGAAATAGTATCAAACCTTAATGATATAAAGTTAATTGTTGGAGTTGTAGAACAAAACAACATAAGTATTCATTTCAATATGACAACACTAACAAGTTGGTAGAGGTAAGTTTTTCAAAGGTACCTTTTTTCAAGATTTTCTAAATTACAATCACATATACATCTTTGCACCAAAGGAATTAAACTAAAAATGTAAAGAAACCCATCATCATGGTGGTAAACAAGTTCTTTGTTCATAAGCAAATTGTGGATCTGCTACAGGATGTATGAGGAGTACGGATACAAATCAGGATGCTTAAACCCCAAATCAACGACCCAGGTGATTGAAGAAGATAAATGCAAATACCAGGTCTACAGCTCATCTCAAGAATCCAATCTCAACAACAAAGGAAAATTGATAAAAAATTTAAGATATCATTCAAGGGAAAGGATCAAAGTACAAGACTGAAATAATTCAAAAGTAGCAAAAGTAGTATCACAAATTGCAAACCTGTTTGCATTTTTAATATTGTCACGTTTTACCACCTTACAAAAATTCTTCTATAGGATAGAGACAATTTCGGAAGATGCTCGTGATTGTATTGGAATTAATGGAGCTCGAACCAGAAAATATAAATAATAAGAAAATGTTGAGAGAATACAAGCCTTTGATCAGAAGGTATGATAGAGGAAAATAAATACTTCGAGTATTCAGGAAGATTAGTTTAGTTACAAGGTCCCTTAATACCAAATACAATTGATTATGAAGGAAAAAATTATCAAGATTTCAGAAAAGAAAAATTACAAGTATGGCTTCAAAGCCTCAAAAAATGGATTAAAAAAATGGCAAACCAAAAATTCAAATAGCATGGAAATGAGCGTGAAATGATGGACCAGTTCAGAGCTAAAGAGTAAAATCAAAAAAAAGTGGCTTGTACGAGTAACCAGTGAATCCAGATTCACATGGTTTCCAGATTAAAATTCAAATCCAAACAACAGATGTTCTAATCAAACATATAGAGCTTCATAGAAAGAGCAATGGTGTTAGATCAAATACAGGGAAGGAAAACTGAATGAAACACATACATAATAGTAAAAGCTCAAGAGCAGATCAAATAGAAAGGTAGAGGAAGTAAAGATTTTTTAACATATCTAGCGAAAAAGTACTTAGAAAAGAAAAGCTATAGCTTCAAATATTAAGATTGAAAAAAAAGATCCAACCCTCAAATCAAGCTTACCGAAGAACATAAGCAACCAAAAAATATTGCATGGAGAATAGAAAAGACTAAGTCTTGAATTGACAACATAAAAAAATACAAGGGGATATAGATTTACCATAATAAATAGATCTAAGATACAAATAGAGCTTGAGATACACGGACAGATAAGCAAAAAGTTCAATTTACAAGGCCATGTGAAGAAAGAAAATCATAATTTACAGGAAGGAAATCAGGAAGGAAGAGCATAAAAACTTACTTTTTTTAGCCGTTTCGTCCGGAATACATGAAAAAAACTTGGAGATTCGCTTGAAGGAGCAAGGATTATATAGATGCCCCATAAAGGAATTACTCCAGAAGTTCTCTCAAAAAGTTTGAAGACTCAAGAATCACGCAAGAAGTTAACAAGAAGTTTAAAACATTCTTAGAATATTGTCAATTCAAGTCAAAGAGAGAATGAAAGAAATGTGAAAAATATGATGTTACATTATCAAATGACACAATAGAAATGGTTCCGAAGTTTAAAAGACCATATATAGAAACATACTTTTTAAAAAATATTGACTCAGGGAATAGTGCTCGAAGAAAAATGAAATGTAAATCCGTACCTCTAAAAACTTAAAGTGGCCAATTTTACTAAAAAACCAGAGTTTGAAATAATGCTCAGTAAGAGCAGCCACCACTAAAGGAAATTGGTTGTATGAACTTAGTAAGGAGGGAAATGAAAAAATATGCAAGTATTCGAGCCATAGAGGCTTCATAGAACAAAAAAAATGCCTGCATAGTGCCTCCGAACAGCCAAATATCATGCTCAGAAAGATGATGAAAGAGAGAGATCAAAACGTAAGTTTAATGTGACCACTTAGAAAGATCATAGAGATCTCCAAGAAAGATAAAAAATGACCGATGTGAAATCCAAAGCACATGCATGCATGCACGAAGGGGACTTCATAAGAACCATTTGTAGGGTTTTCTTCACGAATAAATAGAGCTCTAAGGCTACAAGAATGACGAATGCTAAAAATGGCCAGGATTCACCGCTCATAACCAAAAAATGATAATGACAAGTGATAGAATTTTCTATGAGCTTTTGCAACAACCTAAACTATCCGGGAGTTATCATAAATGTTTGAGATCAAAAATGTAATAATCAATGATCAAAACCCTAACCACTTCCAACTACCTCGCTCACCATGGGTTGAAAAGATCAATGCTTAGTTTTACAGGGTAAAAAGATCAATGGCCATTAATTCGATATCCAAAATCAAATCAAAAACTCAAGTTACACATGTAACTCCCACATACCCTAGTTTTGAGGCATCAATGGCCAGAGTGAAGTAAACTCGAATCAACAGCCAACATGATTAATATCAATGCAAACCCAGCAGAGTTTAAAAAGGAAGACACCGACCAAGTATGCAAAGGGTTGAGTCATCGGAGGAGGGGGCCAAACCCTAATAATTTAATAATTAGTAATTTTCTTTGATTCTTCTAGGGATAAACTTATGATCGCAACCGAAATACTCCAAAAGTTTCGAACACTATGTTATTTGTAATGATTAATCCAAAAAAGGGGTTAGTATAGATTATAGGTGGCATGATCAAATCAAGAGGGCGCCTTTTTAAAAGCATGTTTGATTTTGTCCGATATATTCCAAACCAAGTCAAACCATGCCAAGTTACTTTACTTTCCAAAACATCCTTAATTTCTCCAACAAGGTGGCCAATGCAAGAAATATATAGGCAAGTGTAGCATCAGAGTGGATTCCCATAGAATGAGGAGAGGAAAGGTACCATGCCATGGTCAACACAAAAATCTAATGGTGTCAACGCCAGAGGAGAATGCATGGGTGTGAATTAGTTTGTGCAACGTATTCAAATACAAGAAATAATTTTACTAACACAATAAAGATTATTTTACATTGTGCATCCAAGGGGGCAGAAGGCAGAACGAAGAATGTGAAATTATCACTATAAAGTGGTGCAGTGCAGATGTTCACATCATCAGCTAAACACAGGAATGTATACATTGGGGAGAAGACTTGCTCATCAAGAAAAGCTTATTAGTAGCCCAAATGTCAGCTAGATTTATAAAATAGAACAATAACGGCAGTTTTTTGATGAGTTGTATTTGGTCAAACAAGGCTATTAATGCGGATTGTATTAGCATGCTTATTTTATTCCTTTATGTATTCAACATAAAGGATAAAAATAGGATGCATGGGCGAGTACAATTTTTAGTTATATTTTTAGGAAGGGGAGAGAATAATTGTTCTTTATTTGCAGTGCAATTGGAAAAGCATGGTGGAAGGAGGACTTTGGAACAGGAGGCGGAACAAGTTTGTGGAGTTTTCCCTTAGAATTGAGGAATGATTTTTTTGTTTCAATTATTTTTAAGTTAATGTAGACTTTTGTTATTTCTTGTGGATGTTACAATTCCTTGATGGATCCATCTTACTTGCTATAAAATTTATTAATGTTGCATAAATATTAGGGTGCATACTAACCTAACAGTATTTTGGGAATCCATTCCACCTCAACATCAAGTGATTTTCCTATATTATACTGAAAACGATGGTTTGTGCACCAGAATCAATTCTAAATATTTGTGCATGTACTCAGTCAAAGCCCTCAATAGTTTGGGGTATCAACCGCAAGTTTTCAATTCATTATCGTCATCTTTTTACCCTCAAAATCCCCCAAAAAAATTAGTTTAAGATACCATCAAGAAGGAATTGCTTGATTACAGAGATACCTCAACAATAGTATACCCACAGCTGTGAGGTCTTTCATTGGTATAATAAAGAGAGAGATCCGGAGCAAGATTAGAAAAACATGAAATAATCTCTCTAATGGTACACTTTTGAGAGATAACAAGTCCCACATTGGGGTGTATGTGAAGATTGTTGGATTTAAAATCCCACAAATTTTAGTGTCTTATGTGTGTGTTGGTCGCATATTGGGTTTTTTGGTTAACATGACATTGGGCCTCTCTCCGTTGACTCGTTGGCAAAAAAATGTTGGTGGTAAGAGATTTTGGTGAGTTATATGATTTAAGCGTCTCAGCCATGGTGGTAAGGAAATTTGATCTATGTGGCTTGACCAAGTGTAGATAGTGAATGATAATGTAACTCACCAAGTTGGTACATCAACTCGACAAAGATAAAGTGGTCTAAACATACTCAAAGGAGCTAGTCTCCACAATTATTTTGAAAAATACATTATAATATTTTATTTTAAATATGTTTTTATTTTATATAAAAATTCAAAATATACTTGATATAGTGAAAACAAAAATTAATGTGTTCTTTTTATTCAAAATGAGAAGGTATTATTTTTTATTAACAAATAGATAGGTCAATATGTTTTCTCAAGAATTTAAAAAAATTGTTTAAATTTCAACTAAATATGCATAATTTATAATCAAAATAATATATTTTTGTCTAAGTATTCATTTAGTAGGTCAAATTTTGATGTGAAAAAAGAAAAAACAATTGAAATACGAATGACATATACATTTTAACCACGATAGGGGACTTCCTAACACTATTTTTCAAAGAACCTTGTTTGTTATCATTTTGAATTGTTTACGTAAAAAATGGGGTGTATAATACTCTTCATTTTCTCCCCCACCCCCCCCCCCTATTTAGGTTCCCCCCTCCCCATGCGTCTCTTAATGTCCCTTTTTTCCTTCCCCAAATTTTTCAATTGACAAATCACAGATGTCGAATGGATAAAATTACAACATTTGGAAGATCAAATTGAAGGCAGGATTCATGGCACACATGCTCTGGATGGTCTTGAATGGTATAGAGAAGGATCCAAATGGAAAATAAACATCAACAATGTATCCACATATCAACAAAAGGTGTAGGAGGCAATGTCCATAATATTGTGGAGCATGCAGGATGATTTCCTTCTTCACATTGGGAACCAAAAAATTCTGAGTGAGGTTTTAATGTAGCTAGTATCAATGCATGAAGGAACCTAGTTATCATAAATCATAAATTTGAATCTTGAACTGATGACGAATCCCATGAAGGGAGATGAAAATGTAATTAATTTTTTTGAAAAAATTAAAGACATTAAATCTCAATTAGATGGATATAATAGTAACTTGATTCATAATAAACTATTGTATTTCATTATTCATATGAACATCCATAAAATTTTTAGGAATTTCATTTCAAACTATAAATTTTAAATTAGTATGTGATTACTAAAAATAGTATTATATGCATGTCAATTGACACTTGGGGATGCCTTTTTGTTTGTATTAGAGACGTCCAATCTTGATTGCATCTAATAATTTTTTCAAGATTAAAATGTTGAAAATATTGTTTTAAATATTCAACAAATAGATAATATGACATGGTTAGTGTGTTAAGCTATTATCATTTAAGTTTTTATACAACTTGTGTTTTAGCCTATCATGTAAGATTTATAGATGGTTAAAGGTGAAATCAATAAATGATTTATGTTATGCTTATTATTATTTTGATTGATGGTAAAAGTGGGTTGAGGGGACCCTACCCCATGAAAACATGTTTAAATGGAGACAAAAATATAACAACGATGATCTAGTGAAGTTGTCTCGATCGAAAACAAAGATGAACAATAAAAACACAGCCAAACAAAAACAAAAACAAAACAAGCTACCAACTCATTCCTGAGATTCCTTCCCATGGGATATTAAATACATCTTAAAGGGATCATTAAAAATTTTTCCTTTCTTACTTTTCCCTTCCGTAATCCAACCTGCATCAGTGTTCAAATTTACATTTTCCTTAGTGTGAACTAGAATGAAATATTTTGTTAATAGGTCTATCATTCTCCTATGTGACCTCAGGAAATGACTCTTATTAGTGATATAACTTCATATGTTGGGAATTCATATGGTATGACCAATTTTTCATCGTACCAAATATATTCCTCGAACAAGGTTTCGACCCAATGCGATAATGCACAAAACTCGAGGTGATCTAACACTGCACAAACCAACTATATATATTAGAGGTGTTAAATGGTAGGAAATGAATTTCACATTTATCCAAAAGAGAATTCTCCCTTGAGAACCTTTTCATTTCCTTTCCCATTTTTACGCTACTCAAAAATAGATCTAAGTCCATATGTCAAACTCATAAAATTAGTAGAGGCGCACCTACAATTGCCCCAACATTTCTTCACCAACTAGAAATGTCTAGCTCCCATACACTCATAGATAAATCCTTCCAATTTTCAAGTCTATTTTTCACTTCTTGGCACTTATTGCTAATCCTATTGACGTCTCCATCACACCATCCACACATGATTATTAGTATATAGTTTCAACACATTTAAATTAATAATTAACTTATCATGATTTTTTATTTGATATAGTATATTTTTTTGATTTTTTTCCTAATGGTTGTTGTATTATCAATTATGTTATCATATTTTTTGTTTTTAAAATATTTTTTCTCAAAATTAAAATAAAAAAACAAAGACAATGAATAATAGAGACCATAGTAATATGGAGGAGGGTTTATACAAATTACAGTGGATATAAATTTTGTTGTGATAATTACTAACAATTACACCTCAAATGTGCAATAGAAGTTTTTCTACGGAAGCTAAAACATACCCCCTCAAAGAATATTAAATCTAATAGGAATAATTTGTTTCCAAAATGAATCCAAATTGTAAGCCAAAAAACCATAAAGTCCAATAGGTGCAATATTGTGGTCATGTTTGACATCATCTTCCCAATAAATTTTAATAATCTTTACATATTTTCCATAGATGTCACAGTTATCATGACTCTAATAGTTGGCAATCTTATTAATTTCTTGAGCATTATCACATGTCAACATTGATGCACTAAGCATTAAGATCCATATATTCCTTATTTCTTAGTTCTTTTTCTACTTCTCCTAATCTCCACATTAATTCTTGGCTAGGATTACATATGAGGTTGGAATGTTGCTAGCATTTATCACACTTTTTACATATTCACAGTAGTATTTAATGAGAGTGGGCTAGTAATAGCCTAAGAAAAATACACGCTTGACGACTACCAAATAACTAAGGTGTCCATCACAGATACCATCGTGGACTTCTTGGATGACGTGGGTGGATTCATGTGATTTAAGGCATTGGAGAAAAATGCCGTCAAATCCATGATTGTAAAGGATGCTACCAAGGATAACATAGTGATTATAAGATTAAATAGAGGACCTCCTACCATTTTTGGATAATTAGGAGGGAATTTGATATATGGATAGGTAATCGAAGATATGTGAGTACCAGATATCAAATTGATTGGTGTCAACCTAACTGACGTGAGGGAGTTCATAGGTATGAGATGGATGATCAAGGAAATGAAAAAAATGGAGATTTTGGATTCTTTCATTGCCCATGGGATGAGAGATGTGAGGGATGCCATAGTATCCATAAATACATTGGATGAGAAAGGGATAAATTGGATGGTACATTGATCAAATGCCTCACAAAGAAAGTCGAACACATCCTTATATTTTTGAAAGAATTCATTTTTGCATTGATAGGTCCCTTTGAATTGATTAATGATAAGCTGAGAATTGCCGTAGATGTCCAAGATTTGGATGCCAAACATGATAGTAGTTTGGAGGCTTAAGATGAGGGCTTTATACTAAACCATGTTGCGAGTGCGTTCGAAGTCAAGTTCATAAGTGATGGGGATAGGGGTATCCCAAGAAGAAATGATGATAACACAAATGCATCCCCTTAATGATGCTTGGATCCATCAAATAAAAGTCTCCTTTTGAGGGGAGAGAGTTCATGATCAATGGTATGGCTAGATTTATCTAGGAATTGTTCTTGAGGAAGATGGTTTCCAGGAAGAGGAGCTTTTGTGAGTTGATCAGTGATAGCCTGACGCTTGATAGATTTTTGAAAGATTAAATCTAGTTTAAACTCAGCCATGAGTATGAGAAAATGAGTGAAGCAATCATTATGATAAGGCTTGGAATGCATGGTTTTAATAATATAGAATCTAGTGTCAACAAAGGTTTTGTGATTAAGACGATAGTGGTGCAATTTAGAAGTGATAAAGAAGAGAGTGCAACTGAAATGGAAATTTATCCCCTAATAAAATCAATTTCACTACTAACTACATTAAATTACATACAAAAATACTTATTCTAAATTTACTTAATATTAACCATTCATAAAGTTTGCGTATCTAAATTTTGTGATTATATGTTTTGTATAAAACAATTGCATATTCCAATAATATACATAATATAGTAAAATAATACTTTCAATGGACATTTGTCTAAATAAACATAGAATTTAACTTATTTTTATTAGCATTCAACATGGATTACATATTTTTTAAGAGATAAATTATCTGAGACAAATGATCAAGAATTTGATACAAAATTCCAATGCACACACAGGTAACAAACACTAGACTATGGCCACACTACTAAGAGGAAATGTTATATAACCAATGTATATTCATGTTTCCCTATCCAAGAACAATCTGGGGTTGTACGTTGTACCCCTAGTTAGGAAACCACTGGTTCCTCTCTCTCTCTCTCTCTCTCTTGCACATCGCATGTCTATAACCTGACCAACTTTGGAATTACTCCACAAGTTAAATATGGGATACAATTACACATTTTTTCTCAAATTCGACATTTGAATATGGTCATCTTCGTCAACGATCAATTTTTTTTTCCATGTGGTGGGTCCTTAGGCCACCAAGTGGCCTATAACCACATTTCCACATTAGTCAGCTTGGTTGATCCAAGAGGTGATTTGAACACCGAGTTACATTGCATTGCATTGGTGAGTCTAGAAGTCAAGTCAAATCGATGAAATATGGGTAATTTGCGCATGTTTATATTGGTTGACAAAAGTGGATTGTGTGGCTGAAGCCACGAATTAATAGCATGGGGATAAACCTTATAAAGTTTTGTGTAATCCCTCAACCCATGCATGTGATATAAAACCCTTATCCATAAAAGTGAAACAACGAGCTCGATGAGGAGGGATATTCGACATGCCACCAGCACAACAGATCGACCAACCATACAACCCATGTGGCGGGAACACATGGACGGGAGGCAACAGATGGGGGTTGATAGGTGACACAAAGGTGCGATGGTGACAATGAAAAAATTGACGTGGATGGGTTTTAGAGTGGTAACATGGTGGTCAAGGTCATAACATTCAGGGGGGTCATTCAACAAGTAACCCAAAAAAGTAAGCAAGGGAGTCGATCCCATGACCTCCCCCTATCATCGCACTGGCTCAACTAGCTCAGCCAATGAGTTGGTTGAGATATAAGCTGGAAAATAAGGTAAATGAGCCTAAATGTTGTGTCTGCCAAGGCCTATATAAAGGCCCTCTCCCTCCACATTCAAACACAACAAAGACAAGTCTCTCCCTATCCAAAGCAAGTTTGAGGAGTTTAAAGGGAGAAAGAAGAAATATTGTGAGGCCTTATGAAGGCCATATTTTGGTGGAGAAATATTAAAGGCCTATATTAATTATCATATGCATTTAAATATGTAAGTCCTATATTATTGTAGGCATTATGGAGAGATAAGAAGGCTTATATTGTATTAGTATAAAATGATGGCCTATATTGTATTGTATGGAAATGATGATTATATGAAATATATTGTAATAGTACAGGCATATCCAAATAATTTCCTATATCGTACCAATATACGCATCATCATTATTCATTGAGGTTTGATTATTATTGGCAAGAAGAAATAAATAAGTCATATTATTTAATAGGCACATGTAAAAATTGTTGGAGTTATTTATTTACTCTTCATTTAGTGCAAAGGCCAAATTAATGCCTTTATTCTCATGTTAGATCTTAGAGATGCCATGGAGCCAAGGGACGTGAAAAAACAACAGAGAAGCATTAGAGCTCATATCCTTAGTATGTTGGATATATCATCAGATCATTTACTTCAGAGGAGGGTAATATTCACCATTGAGCTCGTTGGTGAAACTAGATCAACTTAGCACCGTATAGAGTTTATCTTACCACACAATGGAGATTTTTGAGTTATGGAGCTCAATTACTTCATTTTAGCATGCAATTGGAACTTTCTGGAAAACATAGTAACTGATATCAGTTAAGGGCAGACCGACATCGGTTCAAGGCAAGTAGGAACTGGTGAAGGTTAAGCAGAACCGGCGTCGGTTACCTGTGTGACTAAGTTTTAATTAAATCTCAGGAATTAAATCTATTTTTAGCATTAAAATAGATTTATTAATTGTAATTGCACGGATAAGTGCCCTAAGGCTAAAAATGACTATATGAACTTAAAATTAGGGTTTAGAAGTAAGGTGTGTGGATCATAATTACAAGATAATTATGTGAGAGAGACTTCTTTGTGAAAAAAGAATAAAATCTTGAAGGAAGAAAGTACTGAACATTTGAGAGGTGTGGAAGATTGTAAATATTCATTGTATATCTTGTCAAAGCTTTGGATAATAGATTGACTTGTTTCTTGGTGGACGTAGCCCATACTGGGTGAACCACGTATAATCTGGAGTTGATTTATGTCTCTTGTTTTGTATATTTCTTCTGGTAGAATATCCACTTTTATTTGCATGTATGCTTAGATCTGATATATTATCTGTACAACCGGTGTGTTAACCCAAACAACTGGCATCAGAGTTTTGTTTGAGGGTTTTGTGTGTTGACAAATTTACTCACAGAGGGTTTTCTGATTAAGTAGGAGCTACAACAATGGAAGATGATAATAAATACAAGGTAGAGAAATTTTGACGACCAAAATTATTAATTATGGAAGATGCAGATTGAGGATTATCTATATCAAAGATATTTGTACTTACCGTTGGATGAGAAGTCTAGACCTACAAAGATGACTAATTAAGAATGGAAGATTCTTGACATAAAGGCTTTGGGATCTATTAGATTGAGCCTGGAAGCATCCGTGACTTCCAATATTACAGAATTTGCTTCTATGGTAGACTTAATGAAATCCCATTCTAATTTATATGAAAAACATAGTGCTTTAAATAAAGTTTATTTGATAAAGAAACTATTTAGTTATAAGATGCATGAAGGTGAATCTACCTCTAGTCATTTGAATGATTTCTAATCTATAGTAAGTAAGTTAAAATCAATTGCTATACCATTTGATGATGAAGTAAAAGCACTTTTATCTTATGTTCTTTGCATGATAGTTGGGAAAACTCGGTAATGGATGTTAGTAATACAACATATGCTAATAATATTTTGAAGTTTGATGATGTGGTTGGTATAATCTTGAATGAAGAAATTCACAGGAAGATTACAGAGGAATCATCATCTGGAAATGCTTTGAATGTAGAAAGAAGGGGAGGGAAAAAGGGAGATCCAAGAGTAAGAGTAATGGGAAATAAAAGTCAACAGATAGTATATCTAAGTCAACAGGGAGTTACTTGTTGGAAATGTGGAAAGAAAGAACATGCAAAGAAAGATTGTTGGTCAAAGGATAAAGAGAATCAACAACCAGTAAAAGGTAAAGAGGTGAATCTTGCTTCATCAAGGGTAGTTCAAGATGATCTTATTCTTTCTTCAGAAAATTGAAAGGAATCATGGGTTTTAGATTCAAGAGCTTCTTTCCATGCAACCCCTAATAAAGGTTATTTTAGAAATTATGTCTAGGGAAATTTTGGGCATGTTTATTTGGGTGATGATGAACCTTGCAATATTACTGGTAAAGGGGAAGTTCATCTAAAATTTCAGAATGGAAATACATGGGTATTGAAATATGTGAGGCATGTGCCAAGCCTCAGGAGGAATCTTATTTTTACAGGTCAACTAAGTGAATCTGGTTGCATGGTAGGAGACTCTTGGAAATTCACCACGGGTGCCTTTGTTGTGGTAAGAGGTAAGAAGGTAAGAACATTATATTTATCTACCTATATTACTGATACCAGTTATGGGGAATTGTTTAGATCCTGTGTGCATATGGGACTTTGGAATAGTGCTATGATTTATTAACAAAAAAAATCATGCACACAGGATCTAAACAATTCCCCACAAAATCTACAACAGTGGAAGTATAAACTAGAATAATCAAATCACACAAAATTACAGACACATAACAAGCATGTACCATGGTTCACCCAATGTGGGATACGTCTACCAAAGATAGAGATATAATATATATATATATATATATATATATATATATATATATATATATATATAATATACCAGTAGATTACGAACTAAATATTTTTCAAAAGAGTACATGTATCTCTACAAGAGTATCTCCTCCTCCCATATCTCCAACCAGATCTTCCTGAGTACATTAAACCATGCCTCTCAAACATAACCAAATCTCACATACCTGAAGCTACCCTACATCTACCATTGTGCATCCAATCTCTCACTATATTGTGAATATGAAAACAATACCTCTAGAAATATATACCAATGTGCAACCCTAACCATGCACCAAGAAGTAAGTCTCTCCTCCATCACTACAACAAACTGCAAACATGAAGATAAATTCCTCTACCATGCTAGATTCCTATGGATCAACAATACAACATTATCTCATGGATCTATAATACAATATCTCACAACATGTGGATCCACAAGAATGAGCAATACAAGATCTCACAACATGTGGATCTAACAAGAAGAAACCATAAGTTCTTTGCATACTATACAAGCCATTACATGAGACTAAAAAATACAAAGGAATTATAGTAGAAGATAATACCATCTTCTCACCAATAATGTAACTGCACTTTCCTTTTGTTTATATTATCTCCATGAAAGCTCTTGCCTTCATGTAATCTACTTTTTCTTCTTCTTCTTCTTCATCCTTTCAACCAAGGATTATGCTCTTCTTCTCATTAACTCATCTCTAACCCTAGTTTTCTATCTTATATAAGCTTAGAAAAACTTATAACAACTTATCCATGAAATTACATCCAATAGATTTGCTTTAAAACAAAAACAATATTAAAACCCATGACTTAAAAATAAGTTCTTCGCACAGGTAACCGGCACCGATTAGACCTAACCACAGTTGGTTCCTCCTTTTCCTAAATTACATCGGTCCCACTATAACCAATGTCGGTTACTATATTTCTAGTCACTTTCCATTGCATGCAACCTGTTAAGCAATATAGCTCCACAACCTAACAATCTCCCACTTGGAGATAAATTGCTGAACCTTTGTACCTATACCTGTACATCACTATCCTCAACACACCATGAAGACCATCTATTCTTTCCTTCAACAATTCTCTCAGAGAAAAATAAAACTAGGTATATCAAACCATCTTCTCAAAACAAGAAGATAAAACCATGACTTACTAAACCTGGACGAAGCTACAACTGATCCGTGACACCAAGCCTCAAGCTCCCACTGAATCGTAACACCATACCAATTATTGGTATTAGACAAACAAGACAACCTATCTCCTCATGTAACAAGCCATCATGACTAACACACCTGCAAGATCTCTCACTAAAACTAAATTTATGAGCCTCGATCACATCCGTAGTTATACCTGTTAAACCAACCATGTTCTCCATCCATCTATCCATGTCTCCATGTAACCACCAATGCAACTAACCAAGACAAGTCAAATTGGAATATGTGAAAGCAAAAAAAGATCCTAGGTAAAGACAACCCAAATGAGTTCTACCTGCAATAGTAGGTGATCAATCCAAAAACCTGCATAACTCAAATAATCCAAACATTGCAATCTATAAATCCAACCCTACATAAAAAACTAGCATGTCCAAGAAAATCATCTATAGATAAAATCTCTCAAGGAGTAACATAGTAATCAAGAGGAAATACAAACATCCCCTACTCTTTCTCAAATCATCCATATGCAAATCAAACATCTACATCATCATATAATCACAAAACTAAATCTATCCAACATGTACAAACTCACCGTGTACATCCATCCATATCAACAGCTCTCTAAAAGCTATAAGTCTACCACCAACTAACTCTAAAGCCAAATATGAATCTTGTGCTCATCAATGTCAATAAAAAACATCCATGCTAAACTATGCCACTAATACTAAGTGCAAATACCAACAAACATGTCATCAACATACTCTGCACAAACCAACCAAGATGAAAGAAAAAAATAAGGGCACCATCTAAAAATGGTAAATAAACACTGTTGTTAAACCTGTGACCAAACCAACCAAAGTTTCCCCTAATTGACCACGGTCAACTCCTGGCCGATGGAGGTTACCAGATGATTGACCAGAGTTAACCTTAACCAACACTGGTCTCTGTAACATTTATATTTTCTCTTTTTTCACCCTTCAAACTCTGAAAATTGATCTATCATCTAAAACTAGTTGAATCTACCATCAACTGTCATCCATTAGGAATATCCAAGCATCAAAAAATAGACTAGAAGTGACATCACAAAGTAATAAACTCAAAATAACTGCAAATCCATGACTGCCCTCCAAAACCAACTTGTGCCTCCTACCACTCTAAATAGTTGCAATCTCCTCTCATTTTGCATGTGCATCATGTATCCAATCCTACAATGCCAACAACCATGGCTTACTCCCACTGAACACAAAATCCCTAGAACTACCTCTAACACCAAGCTCAAAATCTAATATGTCAGTGAGAAATAAAACTAGATGAAAGAACTATAAAATTGATTCCCTTTCTTCTCTTAGAATACTTATACATCACAGAAGTTTGGAATTCTTATGAAGTAGGTGAATCACCTTCTTTCCATCCATATGTACTCAACATCTCTCATTACCTACAACTATGTCTAACCATGAATTTTCATTGAGGATCTCATCCTTAGACTAGAAACCCTTGCCCTCAAGATTCCACACAACCGGGAAATTAAAGTCAAACAAAACCAAGAAAACATGGTGTAAATTTGTGCACACAATCCAAACATAATATCAATTGCTCCAAATGAAAGAAATAAAACATGAACCATATAGAGATACCTGACTCAAAGTCTCAATGGAATAACCGAGCCAACTCTGTCCTCTTTTTGATCCAAACCATGAAGTGATCTTCACCATCTCTGCCATGTACACTCTATGTAAGAAACTCAATCCTCCAAACTAGGACAAAGAACCATCTACCCTCTCTTGCTGCAAAAATCCCTGTATTAGGAATAGGATGTTGCCACAAAGTACCAACCAGTAGTGGTGTCCCCTAGACCAGACCACGGTGTAGCTGCAGTACGGTGCTGCTATTTTAAGTAGACCTCTTGGAAATCGGAGGTGGAGAAGTACCTAGTGAATATCCCCGGAACCGGTTGTCGCGGGAAGGCAAATATTTTTCGTAAGGGGTCTGGTAAGGAAAAAATTTGTCCTGAGTTGGGGTCAAGTGCTACGACAGAAGGCTACAGACGCGTCGACGGGATGATTTTGCTGTCATGCATCAAATATTATATTTGCAATGACGTGACGATACTAGACCTCAGTGACGTGCATCATTGCATTTTGTGTATTTTATGCGATAGCAAAAGTCTTCCATCGCGTGTCTGTAGCCTCATGCCCTCTACTATGCGCCAATATCTGTTGTACCTCCTTGTCTTAGAATATCAAGCCTATCATGTCAAGGTCGGAGTATTACCCTCAGTGAACGCACCTCATTGGACGGAAGAGATTTCCTATCAACAACCGTGTTAGACGATAGGGTGGATAAGTTTGAATTCCTACAAGTGGACGAGGTCATCACTAGACCTCTCATTGATGCATAGAGCAACACGGTTGTTGACACGCATCATTGAGGTCTAGTGACGAGCGTCACTAGACCTCAGTGACATGCATCAACACGGTGTGTTAAGGACATGTCATCACTGAGGTCTAAGTGATGCACGTTTCTTGCATAACCATTTTTTGAATCAAGTGCGACAGTAAATATCACTGTCACGCGTCTATTCAGCCTCTGCCCTCTTCTAATAATTCCATCAAAAAAATATCCATGTCACTCGTCAACAAACTAGATTTGTCATGCATTTCTACTATGCGTCAATAGGCTGTGATATCTCCTTGTCTGCAAACCCTCCTTGTTGCGCGTCCATATAACTTACCACCAAACCAAAAGTTGTGCATCTACTAATATGGGATATATCATATTGTTGAAAAATGTGAAGTAGAAGTGTTCTACCTGGCGAATAATCTAGGTTTATATAGAGGGATATTTTTCAAGGGTAGGTGAAGCCGACCCTAAAAAAAAATTAAAGTGTACATTTTTAGGCGAACCAGGTCTACCCTGACTCTTTCTGCAAAAAAATTTGCCTTTTCATATAAATTTTCAAAAATGGAATATTCACCATATTACGAATATTCGCCACTAAAATTTTCCCTGGTTAGCTGACTAGTATCGGTTCCTCTGTGACCAACCTTAGTTCTCAGACTGATGTCAATGCTACTGGAACGAACCCAACGCCACACAATTTGGCATAACACACCACACTAGGTGCCTACTTCGACCAAAGCCAATAGTTGAGCTGAGCAAGTCGTTTCAAGAATCATCCAAATCTCATACAAAAACAATACAACAAATCCATGCAATAAATTACATCACCTTACTAGCACTAAGATAATAAACCACATCTTTAACTGAAGTACATGCTTCTATGATGGAAGCCCCATCTTCATTCTATGCTACTGCCTCTCTACCAAATCCCATGCATATAACTACACCAAGAATGCATACATGTTCCTTTTCTATGTCTATATATACAATCCAAAACCATGCATGTGTAATTAAACCATACACTCAACAAATAAGATACATTCCATGCATCTCTTCATTTCTTTAGATCTTTGATTTTCTGTTTATAACTAGGTTTCTCAGTAACTAACCATGGTCACCCTATAACTAACCACAGTCCTTAATAACCAACCATGGTCTCACCCTTGCCGATGTTGGTTGCCACTTAATCGACACTAGTCACTGTGTTCTCCAGCAACCTTACACTTCTAGCTCCCATTTGATATTTAATCTCTTCCTGTGCTTTTCACATCAGGAAAAATAAACCTTACTCTCAAACATGTCAGTAATAACTACTAACAAAACCATGAAGCAAACCCTTTCTCTGAAAACTAAATCCATCACTCTGATACTAGTTGTTGGGAATACAAGACTGCAGAATAATGTTATGATTTAATAACAAATAAAATCATGCACGCATGATCTAAATAATTCTCCAAAAAATCTTATAGTAGTCGTAGTATAAATAAGAATAATCCAAATCACACAAAATTACACACACATAATAAGCATGTACCATGGTTCACCGAATGTGGGTTACATCCACCAAAGATAGAGATATCATATATATATATATATAATATAATAAGAGATTATAAACCAAATCTTCTACACAAGAGTACATGTATCTCTACAAGAGTATCTCCTCCTCCCAAATCTCCAACTGGATCTACCTAAGTACACTAAACCATGACTCCATACCACCACTTGTGTCTCCTCCAGATCTCTAACCAAATCTACCTGAGTGCACTACAACCATGCCTCTTAAACATAACTAGATCTCACACACCTGAAGCTACCCTACATCTTCCACTGTGTAGTCAAGCTCTCACTATTTTGTGAATATGTAAACAAGACCTCTAGAAATATATACCAATGTGCAACCCTAACCATGCACCAAGAATTAAGTCTCTCCTCCATCACTGCAATAAACTACAAACATGAAGATAACTTCCTCTACCATGCTAGATTCCTATGGATCAACAATACAACATGATCTCATGGATCTATAATACAAGATCTCACAACATGTGGATCTACAAGAATGAGAAATAAGAAGATCTCACAACAACTTGTTGATCTAAAAATAATAAACCCTAAGTTCTTTGCATACTATGCAATCCATTACATGAGACTAAAAAATACAAAGGAAATACAATAGAAGATAATACCATCTTCTCACCAACAGTGTACATGCACTTTCCTTTTGTTCAGCTTCTCTCTATGAAAGCTCTTGTCTTCATTTAATCTACTTTTTCTTTTTCTTCTTCATCATCCTTTCAACCAAGGATTATGCTCTTCTTCTCATCAACTCATCTCTTACCCTAGTTTTCTATCTTATATAAGCTTAGAAAAAATCAGGGTAACTTAGCCATGAAATTACATCCAATAGATTTTTTTTTAAAACAAAAACAATATTAAAACCTGTGACTTAAAAATAAAGTGCTTCACACAGGTAACCAGCACCGGTTAGACCTAACCATGGCTAGTTCCTCCTTTTCCTGACTGACATCGGTCCCACTGTAACCGATGTCGGTTACTATATTTCTAGTCACTTTCCATTACATGCTAACTGTGAAGCAATATAGCTCCATAACCTAATAGTTGCATGGTTACTTTTATAGGAGACTCTTGGAAAGTCACCAAGGGTGCCTTTGTTGTGGCAAGAGGTAAGAAGGTAGGAACGTTATATTTATCTACCTGTATTACTGATTCTTTTCTGAGATTCAGATGTATGCATGTGGAATAATTAGTTGGGTCATATGATTCAAAAAGGAATGCAAATTTTAAAGGCTAAGGGTAAGTTATCAGATTTGAAATATTTAGATCTTGATTTCTGTGAGCATTGTATCTTTGGAAAGGAAAAAGAGAGTGATATTTCTCAAAGTTGGGGTAACTAAAAAGGAGTAGAAATTGGAGCTTGTACACTCAGATGTGTGGGGACCAGCTTAGGTAGCTTCTCATGGAGGATCCTATAATTATGTTACTTTCATAGATGATGCTACAAGAAAGGTATGGGTTTATTGTATTAAACGTAAATTTGATATTTTTGAGACTTTTGAAAGATGGAAAGCCCTTGTTGATAATGAATCAAATTCTAAACTAAATTTCCTTAGATCTGACAATGGTGTGAATATTGTAGCAAGTATTTTAATGATAATTGTTTAGTGAATGGAATACATAGAGAAAGAATGGTTCCAAGAACACCACAATAGAATGGTGTTGCAGAAATAATGAACAAGACAATCATGGAACGTGGTAGAAGTATGAGGATACATTCTGGATTACCCTTGTAGTTTTGAGAAAAAATAGTTGATACAACAGTTTATTTGATTAACCGTCACCCTTCAAGTTCACTAGATAGAGGAATACTAGAGCAAACTTGGACTGAAAAAGAGGTAGATCTTTCTTTTCTTAAAGTTTTTTGTTCAGAAGCTTTTGTGCATATAAGGAAAATAGGAAAATGTTGGATGCAAAATCCAAGTGGTTCACTTTCATTGGTTATGGATCTGGTGATTTCAGTTTCTATTTTTGGGATTTAAAGAATTCTAAAATTATTAGGAGTCGTGATGTTGAATGGAATGAAAAGAGAATGTATAGGTATCAAATTTTGGTACCCAAGGATGAGAAATTTGAGAATTTTATTGACAAAAATGAACTCTCAGGTTTTAAAGAAACACCTATAGAAATACACAGTAACCGTGGTCGATTAGTCCCTGACTGACGTCAGTCAGATGAACCACCAACTATTACAGAGGATCATAACCGACATCAATTAGTAGAACTGACTTCGGTTAGTGGTGACCAGTGTCGATCACTGTTATAAGTGGATTCTAATGTTCAAGAGGCCCAAATTAAGCCTCCAGTACCCAAAACTTTCGTGAGAAGGTCACAAAGGGTAAGTAAACTTCTAGAAAGAGTTACACCTTCTCTATTTTATTTAGTGTTAACTAATAGTGGTGAACCAGAGAGCTTTGAAGAAGCGATGCAGGATAAGACTCATGTTTAGTGGGAGAATGACAAGGATGAGGAGATGAACTACTTGTAATAGAACCAAACTTGGGATTTGGTTAAGTTGATAGCAGGTCAGAGGACATTGCAGAACAAGCGGGTTTATAGAATTAAGGAAGAAGAGGGTGGATAGAAAAGGTACAAGACAAGGCTTGTAGTAAAGGAATTTACACAGAAAGCAGGTATTTACTTTGGTGAAATATTTCTCCTTTTATTAAGATGACTTCTATTCATACTGTATCGATTTTAGTTGGAGTAGAGATTTGCATTTAGAGAAACTAGATGTGAAGATGGCTTTCCTTCATGGTGATTTGGATGAAGAAATTTATATGCAGCAACCGCTTGGGTATGAAGTCAAGGGTAAGGAGAAACTACTGTGTAGGTTGAAAAAGAGCCTATATGAGCTCAAGCAAGATCCAAGGAAATGGTACATTAGGTTTGATAGTTTTATGCATGAGCATGGTTACTTGAGATGTGAATCTGACCATTGTGTTTATTTCAAGAAGCTTGAAAATGGGAGCTATATTATTTTGTTACTGTATGTGGAGAATATGCTTATTGCAGGATCTAGTATACATGACATTAGTGAGCTTAAGAGAAAGCTAGCTTACACATTTGATATGAGGGATTTAGGAGATGTAAAAAGAATCCTTGGCATGCAAATACATAGAGATAGGAAAAATAAGAAATTTTATTTGTCAGCCACTTGAGGATTATATCTATTAGGTGTTAGAAAGGTTCAACATGCAGAATGCAAAACCTATTAGTATACCTATGTTGCTGGACACTTCAAATTCTAAGTGATTAGTGTCCTTCATCACATGAGGAGGTAAAATATCATGACACATGTGTCATATGCTTCAGCAGTTGGAAGTCTCATGTATACCTATGGTTTGTACCAGACCAGACATTGCCACCAAGGAAGTGGGAGTTGTGAATAGATATATGACTAATCCAGCTATCGAGAGCATTGGAAAGCACGTCCAATGGATACTGCAGGTATTTGAAAGGGACATCTAGCATGTAATTATGGGGCTATGGAGGTTTAGATATTTCATTAGTGTGGATATGTTGATTTAGATATGGCTGGAGATCTGGATATGTAGTGAGGATCACTACTAGATATATTTTCACATTAGGTGGAACGTGACAGTTAGTTGGATTTTGAGATTGAATCAGAAGGTTTGGTTTTTGTCTACTACAGATGCAGAGTATGTTGCAGCTATAGAGGCTAGCAAGGAGATGATATGGATAAGTAGGTTCATCTGAAGAGTTGGGAAAGGAGAAAATTGATTCCAAACAATTTAGTGAAAGTCATGAGTGGAATTCATTTAGTAAAGAACAGACAGTGTTTCATTTGAGAACTTAAAACACAATCAGTTGAGGTATCACTTCATATGACAGGTTTTGGAGGATGGAAGTTGAATCGTAGAAAATATTCATATCGAGCCAAAGGAAACCATGTGGATATGCTAACGAAGCACATTATGAAAGGAGAATTGGGATTCTACACTCCACTTCTGTTGGTCTTGTGACATTTGGAGACTTGAAGAGGAAGAAACAAATTCAAGGAAGGATCTCAAGAATGATGCGGTACAGACATGGTGTAGTAATTAAACTCCAAGTGGGAGATTGTTGAGTACAAGACGGCCCAATTACTTCATTTTAGCATGCAATTGGAACTTGCTGGAAAACACAATAACCGGCATCGGTTGAGGGAAGAATGACATCAGTCAAGGGCAAGTAGGAACCGGCAATGGTTAGGCAGAACCAACATCGGTTACCTGTGTGACGAAGTTTTAATTAACTCTCAGGAATTATATCTATTTTTAGAATTAAAATAAATTTATTAATGAATAATTAACATGGCTAATGCCCTAAACCTGAAAATGAAGATATGAAGCTAAAATTAGGGTTTAGAAGTAAGGTTCAAATAGCATCAAATTACAAGAGAGACCTCCCATTTGTGATCTATAATGGAAGAAACGCTTGAAAGAAGAAAGTACTAAACATCTAAGAGGTGTGGAAGATTGTAAGTCTTCATTATATATCTTGTCAAATATTTGGCTAATAGGTTGGCTTGTTTCTTGGTGAAAAGGCATGTAACCCACACTGGGTGAAGCCACGTATAATCATGGTGTTAATTTATGTCTCTTGTTTTGATAAAAATTTCTTCTGGTAGAATATCCACTTTTATTTGCTATGTATGCTTAGATCTGATAACATATTACTTGTACAACCTATGTGCTAACCCCACAGAGATAAAGGAGGTCATCATAAAAAATAGACATCGGATCCACCATGCAACTTGAGAACAAAGTAGGATTGAAAGATCATCCTTGAAAAGTAATCATCATCTGCTAATTTCTTCACTCAAATAACTCATCTGGCACAGAATCCTGAGAAAAATCTAGAAAGAGATATTGACATCCATACTCTGTGATGGCATTAACTGTATTCAGTTTATTATGGGAGTTATCTCACAGACATCACGTGCCATAACTATGTTGAGCAGATGAAATTTTGGATTTGTTGACTGTTTTTTCACAAGAGAAGATTGGATTTACTACATAAACGGGTGCTATTGTCACTGGGTGATTGTGGAGCACACATTTGAAAAGCAAACATCTCACATGAGTTGCAATTAGTCATCCATAAAACAAATGACATAACTCCTTTGGTGGTCATGTAAAAGAATTCTTCCTTCTTCTAGTAATATGTTTATGAAAGCTTTTTAATTGTGAATTCGAGATACTAGAGACAAAATTTTAGAAGTGGACTAAAAATTGAGTTCAAAGCATTAATGAACCCGGAGATGTTAAATCCAAGTTATGCTAAAAATCCAAAACAAATTGTGTGTACAATTATGGCATTTTAAAACATTATTGTAAAGTTGTAAATGGGTTTGCTTGGGGAATATGGAATCAATAACATAGAAATAACAACATTTTAAGGTAAAAAATTGGTAAAATGTTTCTAGCATCAAGTTATGGTATCACCGCAGGATTTCTGCAGCCATTATGCAAAATTGCAAATCTCATGATCAAGTAAACAGAGAAATAGTGTTTCATCTCTGATAAATGAAATGGACATGTACCAATGTCATTTTAAGCCCAGAAAATGTACTTCTCAATTAGGAAACTTCAACAAATTGTGGAAGCAGAAGCAAGAACATATAACATAGGTATTAATGCTTTGACATTCTTGGGCATTATTCCTAGAATCCATTTGCAACTTGTACAAATGATGCAATGACTTTTTTTTGCAAATAAGAAATATGTTCTTGTTGACTAATTTAATCCATAGAAAAACTAAGAAATAACAAATTTTCATTCTGCACAAAGAGATTAATCAGCGTACAGAATGACAGGGGACCAAGCTTCCATATAAGTATGCACTACACAACAAATCTTATCATGCCAAGTGATTGTGTATCATCACTTTGCGTAATAAGCACGCTCTATATGGAGTACTCATGAATGTCTAATGGAGATCTAAATGCCAATCGTAAGTAATTGATTTGTGCATCAGAAAATGATTGAGCCCAATTTATAAAGATAGAGATGACTGAACAAAATCATGTTAGTTGGATGAAGTGAAGTTTAGAGATTGGTAAATTTAATCAGTTGCAAAGATATCATTCACACCAGATCAAATGATAGGGTTCATGAAGTTCCAAGGAGTGCAAAACTTAATATTTGTTTCAAAAATCCTCCAATGTGGGGAAATGTGATCTAGAGCTGACATAATTTCCTGAAACTGAGGATACAAACAGTACGGAAATACAACTCCATGAGGTTCTAGTTGACGACTACTAAGAGTATGTGCCAAAACGGAATCTATGTGAAGAATACCCTAAAGTTGGAAAAGGTGGTTGAACGTTTAGGACCAGACAGGGTTAACTTGTGAGTGCACATTAAGCAGCCCAAGGGCTTTAGAACAAGATCAGATGACAGGTGAAAATTATCAATGGATGTTAAAAGGCCTCTGGTACTTCGACACTCGGATATGGTTATCTTTGAAGTGATAGAAAGAAGATTTCCAAGTGATGGGTCCACTAGGCAAAATCAAGAGCTATAGGGTAAGACCAGAGTACCACATTAGTCATGCTTAGTTGAGCTAATTATACTAGAGCTTGAACATGGGGATACATTTAGGCAAAGCAAGAGTTAATAAAGTAAAGCCAACTAAAGTAAACTATGGGAGATTTTTCACATTTATATTGGATGACAAAGAATCAGATTGCGTCACTGAAAGCTAAAGAAAGATAGTTGGGGATAATCCTTATAAATTCTTACCTAATCCCGAGTCCCATGTCGGATGCATTAATCTCCCAAAATTAGCTTGTAGCATTCGGTGAGAGATTGGTGAGTGAAACATAAGATCAATATGTAGTGGACCAACCAAGAAATCCTCAAGTTAGCGAACACAAGACATAAGGTAGTAGATTTTGTTGGTTCAGCTCCATGTGACAGGCGGATGCGATGGTGATAGTGGAGGAATTGATGTGGATGGATTGCATAATGGGAATGTGGTGGTTGAGGTCATAGCGATCAGGGGTCGTTCAACATCCAACCCAAAAAAGGAAGTGGGGGAGTCCATCCCGCGACCTCCCCTTATCATCGTACTAGATCAACTAACTTGGCTAGTGAGTTGGTTGAGATATAAGCTCACCAATACAGTATATGAGACCAAATTTTAGGTCCATCAAGGCCTATGTAAAGGCCCTCTCCCTCCACATTAAAAAACAATGAAGACAAGTCTCTCCCTATAGAAAGACAGTTTGAGGAGGTTAATGGGAGAAAGAAGAAATAATGTGATGCATGTTAATTTGGAATCATAGCACCCCCAAATGAGCTCTAAAAATATGCTTTTCTAAGGCAGGGTCACTTGGTGTGATTTGCATAACATTGGACCATTCTCCCAAGTTGTGGGACTTGCGGAATGGGAGATGATCCTCCGGAGAAGGCCAACTTCTTCTTCTTAATCCTAGCATGCTAAACTACTTCTAAGGAAGGAAATTTGACTATCTACTCCTAATCTAACAATTTCAAGGGACCAAGGAGAGAGAGAGCATGAAAATAAAGAAATCCTACACTACAGAGGTGATAGCACCGAGAAAAGGGAACTGCTAATCACAAACCCAACTGCCTGAAATGGAGAGAGGTGAGCAATGGAGAGGATGGACAGATGCATCACAGACCAAATATAAAGTTCACAAAGAACACCATTTCAAACCACTTAAACACAGCTCCCAAAACTTGCAATGGACATCAGAGATATGCACAGTATACCCTGTAATGGTGAGAGGCGAGAAGGAGAGACAACAAAATGAGCAAAGGATGGACAAAACGAATCACGAAACAGATTTTATTGCTCCATGAGTTCACACAGTACACAATTAACGGGCAAGAGGACAATAAAATGCCATTACAAAGCCAAAGGAGGAGGATTAAACTCCACATTCAACCCTGGAGAAGAAAGAGAGAGGGGGCAAGGAAGAAGAATGAACAAAAACCTTTACAATGAATATGGCCCCTGTATTTATAGATTTGATCGGAGAGAAGAAAGAGAGAGAGAAGTGGGAAAAACAAGTTACAGCTCAACCATCACTATTAATTCCTCTGATGAAATATACCCCCAAATTTTTCTTTACCGCGTCAATCCTCAGTTCGGTGCTTTGAAGGAAGAGGAAACGATGGAAATAGATTGAATCCAATCTGGTTGTTGAGATAGATGGATCCTGCATTGAAGGCTCAAAGACATTTTCCTCCATTTCCTGTACCTAACCTCCTCAAAAATAAAGTCTCAGACCTCCATTTCATGGGCAAGGCCGAGATCTTTCCAATGGTGTCAGATTTGCAATATTTCAAGCCCTGAGTCGAAAGATATGCCCCTTCGAATTTTTTATCGAATTCATACAAGTGGGTGGAAAAATCAGTTTAAAAAATGGCCCCCCTCTTTAATACAGGACATGTGGCAACATTTGGTTGGTTGGGGAGATGCACTCCAACTTTTTCCTTTATGCCTTTTGAACGAAAGGAAAAATTTCACTTCTTTCCATAACTCCCCACCTTGGCTTTGACTTGGGTCTAAATGCTGAATTTTTCCTTGGGCAGAGTTGCAGGCCATTTTGTAACTTTTACTCCCTTTTGAGGTAACAAGGGGCAAAAATCAACTTTTTCCCCAACTACCTACTTTCCCCTAGGGCACGTGTCACTTTGGCGCTCGCTCAGAAACCTTTTCTCCATTTAACCCTTAAAACAATGCCCTTAAGACACTTGGTAACTTCCCCCATCCTAGCTTATGCATTGACTATTCAACTAACTCTATCCCCTTTGAGGACACGTGGAGGCACCATGTTTGTTTGCAAACCTAACCCAAAGTTATCCTTTGGAGGAGCATCGCATTAACACTTGTCGACCTCCGCTACTTTGTGGATTTTTCAATGGTCCCTCTTACTTTTTGAATTTGGGCTATGTGGAGGATTGGCGCGAGTTTGAGCTTCCCTTTTGGATTTACTTTTTTTGGAGAAGTGTCATTAGGAAACGTGGTCTCGTTTTCAGCCTCGTCCATACTTAATCATTTCTAGACCCTTTTCTCAACAGTTTCGAGCCCGAGGACCTTGAAACTTCACTGCTTCTTTTCCTTCTTTCTCCTAGCTTCTCTGCGACACTGCTCCTTCATTTCTGAGCCCACCTGTAACTTGTTTGATGAATTTAAGGCATGAGTTAACTTGACAGATCTGTTTCTTCTCTTTCTTACTACACAGGGTCATTTGATCCTTCGCAAGCCCTACCACTCCATTGTAGAGTCCCCTGCAACCTTGTTTGTCATCCTGGAATGTGATCTCATGGGTCTGAGTCATTTCCTTCATAATTCCATTATGTACAGGAGTTATCTCGACCAAATTTTCCAGGGGGAAAATTTGGGATAACAATTTAACAACTCACAGGGACATCTTCCTGCTAGATTAAGAGACCAATGGCCTTGGAGTATCCATTGGGCATGGAGTCTGCCTAATAAACATGAAACTAATATGAACTTTTGAAGATTTGATCCCCAAGCCACTGCGAGCCTGGTTGTTTGCCTTTTCTATGTTTTGTCTGACCCTAAGTCTGCACTCTCAATTTTCATAAGGAAATCTTGGAAATGGAATTCCTGAGAGTAGAAAATTGTTTTGACTCTGGGGCTTTCATTTGTCTCTAAAATGGATTTTTTTCAAACAACTTTAGTTTCTCTGCATTTGTTTTCTTTTAGAGATAGCAACCATTATAGGAAACTATGAGTCTTCTTGCCATGAATATTGAAGAGCCTAGCCTTATGCACCCTTAAAGAAAAATGGACAACTTATATAAAAAGACCAAATCATACAAGCCTCGAGTGAGACATGTAGAGTGTGCATAAGCACTTCTTCTACTAAAAACAAACCTACCTACTCTACTCTAACCCAGAGCAAAGGGAACTCAAACAAAACCTACAACTGGCAGGGATAAATAGCTTCCCTTCCTAAAAAATGGCAGCCATGCAACTGATTTGGCACTGAACGTGGCTGGTTGGATGAGTGAAAAACTAACTACAAGTTGATCTTCCACCCAAATCACCAAAGTATCAACTAAAGACAAGACAAATACCTATTTTATTTTCTCTATATTTGCATTGAAGAGGTATGGCAGCTGATCCTTGGTGCTTTGCAGCTCATCCTCATGCCCTAAAATAGGCATGACTAGATTTGGCTTCTCCTTTGGCTCTAATGAAGCCAAATACCTAATTGGGCATAGTCTGATCCTTTAAATGTGCCCTTTGTTCTGAGTTTCAACTCCAAGAATGGAACCTTCTTATGGAGCTTCTTAGGTGGATGGTGTGGGTAGATGGGGTCTTCATTGTTTCCTTCCTCCTCTTTTGAAGAACATGAAAGATCAAGATCTTCCAACCTTGGTTCTAGAGGGCTGTTATGAAGTACAGGTTATTGTTCCTAAATGTTCTCCTCCATGGCAGTAGGCTCATGTGTGTGGAAGATGGATGGAGGAGTAGATGATGTAATCTCCATGGGCTCCTCTTCATCAAAGCAATCTATCAAGTCTGACATATAGTCTTCCTTCTTGTTGTCTTGTTGCAAGTGCTCTACCTCCTTCATGGTGTCCTCTTGATCTGAAACTTGCTCACCATGGTTTCTCTCTTCCTCAAACATGAATTTTAAAATATCAAACTCTTCTTCAATATGGGACATTGAAGGGGATGAAGTAGGAGGAAGAACTGAAGGTTCCCTTGTAGCGTGCTCTGTACTTGGAGCCTCTGAAACTATATTGTCCTCCTACATCATGGGTTCATTAATCAAATCAGGCCCTTGAAATGAAAGCAAAAAATCTTCAATGATGCCTTCTTCATTGAGTGGCCTCAACACTGATTCAATCTCTCCCAAATGCTCCTTTTCAATGGGGCTTGGGAATTATTGTTCCTCCTCTTGTTCTTGCTCTTATTTTGCTGTAAACTTGGCCTCAGCCACCACTTCTTCTTCAATCTTGACCTCCTATATTGGTTTGACCATCAATGGGATCTATGTAAACCCAAATTTGGCAACCCAACTCTTTAGATTTTTAGTTATTTATTTTTTGTTAGACTCCTCTTCTCATTTTCCTTGACTAGAGTCTTGAGTATCTTCCCAACATCAACTTAGGAACGCAAGAGGAGTGGTAGGTTGGGGTTCAACCAGCTTTGTAATTGTTTGTGGTGGGAAGGGAGGCACAACATCTTGTTTGTTCGGAGGGGATGGATTTTTAGAAGGAAAAAGGATAGAAGAACTGAGATGAGGTGGAAGACTAGGGGATGGAGAAATGGATTTCACACTTGGGGCAACATTCAATGGGAATAATGGAAATTGAAGCCCAAATTGAGATGGTGTTGCTATAGGCGTAGAGATAAAATTGTCAGATAATGGTGTAGGATTTACCCATTGACAAGTCTACCTGGCACCAAGTTCATAGGCCTCTATCTCTTCTTCCCATTGTTCAAGTTGGGGCAGCATTCCAATCATGAAGTCCAACTTCTCTTGAGGGCTGTAATGTCTTGGAAAAGGGCCTTCCCATGGACAAGGTGCCCTGTAACCAATCTGAAATGCCTTCATTTGAGCTGCTCCCCTTGATTGAACCATGCTAGCCTCTATTTTTCAAATCTTCTCCAGTAAACCAGTATCCTCTACATAACTATCGCCACTGTATGTGTCCCCTTATCCTTGATAAGCTTCATAGTCAAACTAGTTCTGACACTACTCATATGGGTGAGCATAATGGTTTTATATTTGATCATAATGTTGATTTGTAGGAGTTAGGAAATACGTTGGAGGTGGAATGCATTGCTGTAAGTGTGAGTTCCATGAAGGGAATGAAGTCATGATTGCACAACCTCATAGAATGGGAGAAAATGAAAGAGATGGAAGAAGAAATGTATGAAATGAGTGGAAATGGATGGAAAAGGTCTGTAACTTAGAGAATGGGTTTTTTGACTAGATGGAGTCACTAGATTTGGTTGAAAGTGCCTCCAAAGGCTGAAATATTCACCAAGAGAACATCAAACCTAATGAAGTGAAGTGGTAAGGTGCTTCAGACCTGTCCCACTAGGCATGCCAAAACTGTTAATGTGAAATCACAGCACCCCCAATTGAGCTCTAAAAATCTTCTTTTTATAAGGTAGACTCATTTGGTGTGATTTTCATAACATTGGACCATCTCTCAAGCTGTGGGACTTGCAGACTTGAGATGGCTCTCTGGAGAAAACCGACTTCTTCTTCTTGATCCTAATGCTAAACTAATTCTAAGGAAATGTGACTATCTACTCCTAATGGAATAAGGAGGGGGAGAGAGAGAGAGAGAGAGAGAGAGAGAGAGAGAGAGAGAGAGAGAGAGAGAGAGAGAGAGAGAGAGAGAGAGCATGATAATAAAGAAATATTACACTATAGAGGTGATAGCACCCCAACTGCCAGAAATGGAGAGGATATACAGATGCATCGCAGACCAAGGATAAATTTCACATAAAACATCATTTCGAACCCCTTAAACACAACTCCCAAAACCTGTAATGGACATCAGAAATATACACAGTATACCCTACAATGGTGAGAGGCGAGGAGAGATAACAAAATGAGCAAAGGATGGACAAATCACATCAAAAAATAGATTTTATTGCTCCAGGAGTTCACACAATACACCATTAATGGGAAAGACGCAAGAAAATACCATTACAAATCCAAGTGAGGAGGCTTAAACTCCTCATTTGACCCTGGAGAAGAAAGAGAGAGGGGGGCAGGGAAGAAGAATGAACAACAACCTTTATAATGAATCCTACCCCTATATTTATAGATTTGATCGGAGAGAGGAAAGAGAGAGAGAAGTAGGAAAAAAGGTTACAGCTAAACCACCACTATTAATGCCTCTGATGAAATATGCCCCCAAATCTGTCTTTACTGCGTCAATCCTCAGTTTGGTGCTTTGAAGGAAGAGGAAATGACGGAAACAAATCTAATCCGATCTGGTTGTTGAGACAAATGGATCCTGCATTGAAGGCCTGAAGATGTTTTCCTCCATTTCCTTCACCTAAACTCATAAAAAATAAATTCTTAGACCTCCATTGTGTGGGCGAGGCCAATATCTTTCCAATAGTGTTAGATTCGTAATATTTCGAGCACTGAGTCAAAAGATATGCCGCTTTGAAGTTTGTATCGAATTCGTACAAGTGGGTATCAAAATCAGTTTAAACATGGGCCCCCTCTTTAATACGGGACACGTGGCAGCATTTGGTTGACTGGGGAGATGCGCTCCAACTTTTTCCTTTATGCCTTTTGAACGAAAGGCAAACTTTCACTTGTTTCCCTGACTCCACACCTTGGATTTGACTCGGGTCTAAATGCTAACTTTTTCCTTGGCGGAGTTGCGGGCCATTTTGCAACTTTTACTCCTTTTTGAGGTAACAAGGTGAAAAAATCAATTCTTTCCCCGACTTCCACTTTCCCTTGGGGCACGTGTCACTCTGGCACTTGCTCAGAAACCTTTTCTCCATTTAAACCTTGAAACAATGCCCTTAAGACACTTGGTAACTTCCACCGGCCTGGCTTATGCATTGACTATTCAACTAACTCTGCCCCCTTTGAGGACACGTGGAGGCATCATGCTTGTTTGCAAACCTGACCCAAAGTTTCCCTTTGGAGGAGCGTCGAGTTGACACTTATCGGCCTCTGCTACTTTGTGGAGTTTTCAATGGTCCCTCTTACTTTTTTAATTTGGGATACGTGGATGATTAGTGCAAGTTTTAGCTCCACTTTTGGATTTAATTTTTTGGAGAAGTGTCGTTAGGACACGTGGTCTCTTTTTCTACCTCCTCCATACTTAATCATTTATGTACCCTTTTCTGAATAGTTTCGAGCCCGAGGACCTTAAAAATTCACCGCTTCCTTTCCTTCTTGCTCCTAGCTTCTCTGCGATGTTTCTCCTTCATTTCTGAGCCCACATGTAACCTTTTTGATGAATTTAAGGCACGGGTTCACTTGAAAGAGCTGTTTCTTCTCTTTGTTACTACACAAGGTCATTTTATCGTTCACAGGCTCTGCCACTCCATTATAGAGTCCCTTGCAACCTTGTTTGTCATCCTAGAATGTGAGCTTATGAGTCTGAGTCGTTTCCTTCATAATTCCCTTATGTGCAAGAGTTATCTTGACCAAATTTTCTAGGGGGGTGAATTTGGGATAACAAGGTCTTATGAAGGCCATATTTTGGTGGAGAAATATTAAAGGCCTATATTGATTATTATAGGAATTTAAATATGTAAGTCTTGTATTATTGTAGGCATTATGGAGAGATAAGAAGGCTTCTATTGTATTAGTATAAGCATGATGGCCTATATTTTATTAGTATGGGTACAATGATTATATGACATATATTACAATATTATAGGCATATCAAGATAATTTCCTATATCATACTAATATAGACATCATCATCATTCATTGAGGTCCAATTATTATCGCAGTTATGCAATTAATAAGACCTATTATTTAATAGGCACGTGTAAAAATTACAGGATTTGTTTATTTACTGTCTAATCAGTGTAAAGGCCAAATTGATGCCTTTATTCTCGTATTGGAGCTCAAAGATGCCATGGAGCTGAGGGACAAGCACAATTGACAGAGAAGCACTAGATCTTAGGTCCTTAGTATGTTGGATGTATCATCATATCGTTTACTTCAGAGAAGGATCATATTTGCCATGGAGCTCATTAATATCAAATCACCAAAAACTATCGGAGCACCTAGATTTTGGTTTTAGAGCCAAAGGTTATTTCACACTGGAGATCATATCTGATACATAAGCCACGGTATTGTCACTCGGTGGTCGTGTAGGAGGTTCTTCTTATTCATACACCATTGCAAATCGAGTTTGTTACATAAGCTGGGGTATTATCATTCAGTGGTCATGGAAAAGATTTTTCTTCTTCTCATAACATGTTTATCATAAATTCAATTTTATTTTGTACTAGAGTTACAATTTATAAGTGGATAATAAATCAGTTGAGTATTTCTGAACCCAGAGACCTAGGAATTCTGCCAAACTCCGTTATCCACATGTGTGCACTGTGATTATTGTTTTGCATTGCATTCTTTTAAAGTTGATTTTAATGGGATAATTAAGAATAATAATAAATTTTCTATAATAGTCTGTGGTCAAGGAAAAAAAATTTTGGTCATAGCTAAGGATTTCAAAAACAAGTTTGCATAAAACTATCCATAATGGTTGATCATGGGAGACATTATAACACTCTGTTATTATAAAGAATCTCAACTCAAATTTTTATTATTTAAATAAATCAACAAGTCTTTAATGATTAAAGATTTGGGGATTTAGTCACAAAAAATTTCTCCCCCCTTGAATCAACTATTGTCCTTAGTAGTTCCAAGTTTACTACGAAAATCACAGATAAAAAACAAAAGTTATTAGTTAAATAATTCGGGATACTGATCTTTAAAATCTTCTCTTTCCCTTGTAGCACTTTGAACATCACAACAAGTCCACTTTACTTTAACCTCTTTAATTTCTCTATTTCTAAGTTTTTAAAGTCCTTTCAAAATTAATTCAAGTTCAATTTTAAATTCACATGTAGGTTCAATAACTATGTTTTTCCAATCTATAACATGGTTAACATCATATACATATTTCTTTAACAAACTTACATGAAACACATTATGTATTCTAGATAACTTAGGAGGTAAAGCAAGTCTACAAGCAAGAGTTCCTATTCATTCCAAAATTTCAAATGGTCCATAATAGCGAGGAGCTAATTTAGCATATTTACCTAATTGTAAAGAACTTTTCTTAGGTTTAACTTTAAGAAACATTTGATCACCTGTTTCAAATTCTCTAGCAAATCTTTTTGAATTAGCCCAATGTTTATACCTATCTTGGGCAACTTTCATGTTTTGTTTTGATTTATTTATAATGTCTTCCATTTTTTTTAATTTATAATTTGCATACCAAGATCTATGTTCAGGATTCAACCAAGAAATTCAAGTATCACAGTTCCTACCATAAACAAATTCAAAAGGGGTCATTTTGGTTGTATTATGATAACCTTGATTGTAAGCAAACTCAATCAAGTGCAAATATTGTTCCCAATTTCATAGGTTTTTCTCTTTTATGCATTTTAAGCATGTCCTCTAAAATTCTATTTATCCTTTCATTTTGTCCATCTGACTCTAGATGATAAGCAATACTAAAACTCAAACTAATACCCAATTCATCAAACAAAGATTCCCAGAAAGAAGAAGTAAATCTAGGATCTCTATTAGTTACTAAATCTTTAGGAAGACCATGTAAACAAAAAATTTCCTTAGTAAACAGATGAGCTATATCATAAGAAAAGGTTTTAATTTTGGTTGGTAGATAATACACCAATTTAGTTAATCTATCAACCACCACAAGGATAACATCATGTCCATTCTTGGTTTTAGGTAATCCTATAATAAAATCTATACTAATTGACTCCCATTTCCAATCAGGAATAGACAAAGGTTGTAATGAACCATGTTTACTACATTGTTCAGTTTTAACTTTTTGACAAGTCATACACTGTTATACATATTTTCTAATATCTTGTTTCATTGTAGGCCAAAAATAATTCTTTTTAATAGATAAGTATGTCTTCTGAAATCCAAGATGACCAGCTATAGAAATATCATGAGAATATCTTAAAATTTGTTGTCTTAAGTTAGGAAGGTTAGGAATGCACAATCTACCTTTATAGTACAATAACCCATTCACACCAAGTAAATAAGAAGTATGTCTATCCTTTAAATGCATATTTGATGTTCCATTTTTCAAACCAAAATACAATTAATCAAAGTAACTATCATTAGGCAATGCATCTTTTATCTCTTGTTCAAATTGACTTCTTTATAAGGACAAAACATTTGCACACATTCTTTTCTACTTAAAGAATCAACATCTAAATTTTCCTTGCCAGGTACATATTGTATTTCAAAATCATATTGACTTAGTAACTCTACCCATCTTCTTTGTCTCATATTTAATAAGGGTTGAGTATAAATATACTGCAAGTCTCTATGATCAATTTTCAAAACAAATTTGCGACCTAACAAATAATATCTCCAATTTTTTAAAGCATGAATAATCCCTAACAATTCTAATTCATGAGCAAGATAGTTATTGTCAACAGGAAAAAATTTTCTAGATCCAAAACACACAACTCTATTATCTTGCATCAATACACATATAATACAAGAACCACAAGCATCAACAAAAACAATGAAAGGTTTAGAATAAGTAGGAGTCCATAACACATGTGCACTTGTTAATGCTTGTTTCAATTTACTAAAAGCAACTTCACATTCCTCAGACTAATTATATGTGTTACTTTTCCTCGTTAAATCTGTGAGTGGAGTAGCTATTTTAGAATAATTCTTAATAAACCTTTGATAAACTCCAGATAATCCAAGAAAACTTATAATTTATTACAAATCTTTAGGCGTATCCCAATTTTTTCACTACTTTTACTTTAGAAGGATCTGGTACAATTCCTTTTTCAGAGATAATATGTCCTAGATATGAGACTTCAATTTTAAAAAATTCACATTTACTTAACTTACCATAAAAATGATGTTTTCTTAAAGTTTCAAGTATTAATCTTACATGTTTCTCATGTTCTTCTTCATTTTTGGAATAGATCAAAATATCGTCTAAAAATATAATCACAAACACATCTAAGAAAGGTCTGAAAACATCATGCATCAATGTCATAAATGTGGCTGGAGCATTTGTTAATTCAAAATGTATAACAACAAATTCATAATGTCCATATCTAGTTCTAAAGGCATTTTTTGCAATGTTAGCATCTTTTATTTTAATTTGATGATATCCAGAATGTAAATCAATCTTACCAAAAACATTTAGCACCATTCAATGTGATATACATAAATCATCAATTCTAGGTAACAAATAATTATTCTTAATAGAACAAAGTATATAGGTTGGAAACTATGGATATAATCAATAAACAACTATTATAGTCCCATATTTTTTCTTAAGCACCAACAACATAAGGTGCACCACCCCTAATTTGTGAAGAAACCACACAAGGAGTCTACATTTTTCCTTGTTTCAATAATTCAACCAATTGTATTTTTAGCTCAGCTAATATCAGGTATATATTACTGCTTACGAACTGGAAGAATTGACAAGCGAGCATGGGACTTCTACAAGTCAAACTCTTAGGTCGCACCCGACCTCAAAACGAGGTCGTGTCAAGACAGCCGGTGGGGATGGATCATATACGTGGGGTAAAGGCAAACTAGTTAGGTAATCTTATCAATCTTTGACACACATCTAATCCAAATCTGCTGAACACCTAAGGCAACTTCACCTAGGTCCTCCCTTGCAACACTGAACTGGTGTCCATAGATCGGTCAGAGAGGATGACTGCTTTCTAGGCTCCAATCAATATCGAGCTCTGGCAACCTTTTCAATCTATTAGGTTGTGACAATACGTCAAGGAAAATGACCTGGGATCATTTCGTGTATGTCTCCAGACAGGGTCATAAGATGGACCCAATTATAGTCGGCCTATGGGCTAAATTCTCATGGTCATAGTGCCAAAAATGGCTCAAAACCCATGGCACATTTTTAAAAATACCCTAACTATTAAATGATGATTGGTGGAATGACCTAAAACCCATTAAATATAAAATGTGCGTAAAACTAGCATAAATGGTCTGATTTGATCAACCAATCATATTATTTCGTTTTGTGGGCCTAGTTCCTTTACAACCGTAAATTTGTGGTTGTTGTGCACCCTTCAGCCCATGGAAACTTCATCAATCCCAAATCCCTTCTACTCAACAGTAGTCATATGCCATTTGACCACTCAAAATAAATTTAGAACTAATAACAATTGATAAGCAAGTTATCTCATGAGTACACCTTCAGGCAAACCTAACAACTTTTCTTCAGCTAGATCAACCTGTCAAAAAATTGTTTCTTGCGTTGGCTCATAAAATAATTTAGGATACATTCAAGACTCAAAATTTATTCTTTCAGGATTTCTAAAGTCATCCCTCGGATATTTATATAGGGCATCAATCAATCCATCTCATGCTTTAATGCACCAAAACTTTATAGAACGCATCTTGTCGTCTTCTATATTTAATCCTCTTAATTGTCTGAAGCTAATTTAAAATTACCTAGGTCATGTTGTTCATATTGGAAGATTTGGATTATCTGAGATTTTGATCTACGTCAGTTGAATCATGCTCAAAACACAAGATGTAGGTTGAGGAATGACCATTTGACTCGAATACGTATTCTTTGGGCTCTCTAGGTCCCGTGATTGTCATGTCAAAAGAAACAGTGTAAATCTAATTGCAAACAAAGTAAAACTAATTACATGTAAAGTATATCTACAACATCATATAACTTCATCTATTTTTGTGTTACTCCTTTGACGAACTATGTTGAACGAAATCTTCTTGAAAGAGCAACTATTTATAAATGGGGCCCAAAAATTGACAACTAAATTAATAACATAAATTTAAAACAAACAAGGTAGCCGAGTATAGCTGCTTGCATGTGTAGTTGTGAATCTATTCTAAATAACCAGATAACTGATCTAATCTATTTGAAAGACCCCCGATCCTACCTCAGAAGTGAGGAATGAATCATAGTTTCTCAGAAACTATCAATCCCCACAGCTTCCCCGACAATATCAAAAGTGACCTCATTATATTTTGAAATGAAATGATTGACTACTCTATTCAATATATCCTTTAAACTAGAACTTTGATAGCTTGACACTTGGATTTTACAGAACAGTGGCGAATCCAGTTCAAGCGTGGCTTTGTCCCCTCAGTGTGGTCTCCTTGTTCCTTCGTGCTCACGTGAATCTCACAAGATAAAGCATGTAATGCTAGCATCAACAAAAGTATGTATTGGGACAGTGGCAGCTTAGGATGCAGACCGAATCATCAATGTGACTCGTAGCTCAGAGGGATCTCCAGCGCTAAGACTTACAAATCTTGGCTTATGCAATTCCTAGCGGGTCAATTTATTGCGAGTCATACAACATAAACCTGTCCAGAACCCTGAAACTATCCTCATTTCATACGAACAAATTTCACCTGCAACTTTAATGGCTTCCTACTGACAAATTAAACTGTCATACTCCAATTGATTGCATGAAACAGTAACAACACTGGCACAAGAAGATTATGTGGCTTCCAAACAGAAAAACAACACTAACTATGCATGCAACAAATAAAACTATTGATTCCTAAATCCAAAACTGGAAGACTAAACTATTGAACCTGAGAAATTGCTAGAGGCAAATTTGAGGGGCCATTAATTCTTGAGCATCAAGCCAACTATTTATAGAATTCCCATTTACCCAAAGGTGAAAACCAAATTGAACTCTTTAACCATTAAACAATGTAAAAACACCTATTCCAGGGAACCATGAATCATAAATACAAGCAAAGGCGGTGAAAAAAGTTGGGAAACATTGCAATTTTACACGAGTCGCGTTAGAAAGAACATTCTGGAAAGTGTGTGAAGGACCGCCGCCCTGAGCAGGGCGGCGGTCACGAGACCACCGCCTAGGCAGGGTGGCAGTTTCGTAACTGAAGACCAAAACATCAAAAAAAGGAGGGGAGAAGAGAAGAACAAAGCATGCAGGGGCTAAGTGGGACATGTGGGATGTTAACGTCATGCTTGGAGAGATTAAAGTTTGGATCCTGAACACCTTGCAAGGAAACCCGTATCTATCATTGGGGCATGTGTAACGTTGTTCCAGTGGTGTAATACCCTACAATTTTGGGTACGTACAATTACCTATAAGGTGTTTTTGTCACCGATTATGCTCTAGGAATGAGGTCAATAACATGTTCTACAGATCTCTTTGGTGGCATCTCTTCAACATTAGAAGGGAATATAGCCATAAATTCTTGGAGTACCGGGTGAACATCTATATCTATTTGTAGTTTATCATTTTGTTGAGTAATCACAACACAAAAAATTTTACACTTTTTTTTAAGAATTATTTTAAGTTGAACAACATAAATAGTTTTTAAAGTCAGTTGTCTTATAGTTCCTTGTAAAATATGAGTAACTTCATATTGATTTGAATACATACTTGTTTATTTTCATAGTTAATAAGAGCATGATTCTTTTCTAACGAAGTCATCCCTAAAATGACATCATATTGACCTAAGTTAAGTACATGAAAATATTCACGAGATACAATATTATCAATTTGAAAATCTAATTCTTCCACTAAAGCTCTTGTTTGTCTTAATATCCATCTATCAACCATTTCTACAGCCACGAAATCGATTTTTTTGGAAAACAATTTTAATTTTTTGACTAAGTTAGGCGATATAAAACTATGACTACTACTCGAATCAATCAAGAAAACAAGTGTTGCATTATTAATAGTCATATTTTACTTCAATCAATGAAAGAGGATTTTATTCAGTACCTATATTAACAATGAGCATGACTATTGGTCATACATGTGCTTTGAGAGGCATCTCCTTAAAATTTATCAGTAACTTTTCACTGAGGACAGCTATGATACCAAAGTTTGGAAACTGGAATAGGTTTCCTTTACAGATTCCAATGAATTAATTCATACTGTGCAAAATTTTAAATAAATTTCCCCACTTCCTTAAATTATTCATTCTAATTAGACATCAATTCCACTTAACATTTCACTGGAACCATTAGGGCATATTTAACAATTTGTGTAAAATGTAATGAGATAATTACAAGTTCACATAGATCTTCTTGAAGTTTGTGAGAATCGAATCGGAAACGAGGCACCACGAAGTAGTTGCACTCCAACGGAATCGTGAAAGCTCCACGATAGCAAGGAAAAAATTGATCAGTAATGGAAGAACTTGCTCAACAGAAACAAAGCTTGCATAGAGGAAAGACAACGGAGTGTCTTGGCATGCTCATAAATGAATAGAAAAGGGGTACATATAGGGTGCTGAGTAACCCTAGTGCATGACACACATGAAACCCTAAACCTAACCCTAAACCTAACCCATGTGAGATGACCCTCCAACATGAGAGGAGGACACATAGGATAACTCACACTAACACCCCCCCTTCATCGAAGCTGGGGTAGTGGCTGTGATGAGTCAGACGGAAGAGGAAGACACTCCTAAACAACTAAGAAAGATGTGTCAATGGGGCCCGACAACTAAAGGCCTGATAAGGTGCCCATATACAAACACAATCTTCCTAGAAGAAGAAGAAGAAAAGAAGGACTAAATAGCCCTAAGAAGATGGGTAGCTACAGAAGACCTCACCCCAAGAAGAGACCGTAAGTGAAGAAACTTCATCTCAGTGAAGGGCTTGGTGAATAAATCTGCAATCTGATCAGCTGTCTGAATGTACTGAATGTCGATGATACCATCATGAATAAGCTCCCGTATGAAGTGCATATGGATCTCAATGTGCTTCGTCCGCTGATGCTGAACTGGATTTCTGCAAATAGAGATAGTGCTCATGTTATCACAGTAGATAATGGTAGGCCACCGAAAGTGGATGCCAAACTCTGTCAGAATACCCTGTAGCCAAATAGCTTCTGTGGCAGCGTTAACTGCTCCTCTGTATTCTACCTCTGTAGATGATATCGCAATTGCATTCTGCTTCTTGCTAGACCAACTAATAGGACCCGAACCAAGAGAGAAACTGTAGCCACAAGTAGATTTGTGATGATCTAAGTCACCGGCCCAATCAGAATCTGTGAATCCAATTAAGTCAATATCAACCCCTCCATGATAGTAAATTCCACCAGCATAAGTGCCACGAACATAATGAAGGATCATTTAGCTTTCTTTCCAATGCAGCTCATGTGGCTCCTGCATGAATCTGGACATGATCCCAACAACATATGATAAATCCGATCGAGTGTGAGTCAAGTAGATCAAGCTCCCCACTAACTGTCGGTAAAGAGTACCATCAACCAAGGGAGTAGAGCAATCTAAAACCAACTTAACCCCGGAAAGAAAAGGAGTAGGAGAAGACTTGCAATCAGACATCTGAAACCGAGCTAGCAAATCAAGAGCATACTTAGGTTGCGAAATCAAGATTCCCGAGTCAGATTGTGAAATCTGGATCCCAAGGAAGTAATGAAGCAGACCTAAGTCAGTCATGGAAAACTTGTTGGCTAAGGCGATCTTCACAGAATCAATAATAGAGGAAGAGCTGCCTGTGATCAACAAGTCATCAACATATAGAACAAGAATGAGTATGGAGTCATCTTGCCATAGAATATAAACATTTGGATCAGAGTGACACCTAGTAAACCCTGATGTAAGTAAGAAGGAGTCCATCTTGGCATACCAAGCCCGAGGGGCTTGTTTAAGGCCATAAAGAGACTTCTTTAACTTACAAACGAGGGAGGAATCTTGGACATAACCCGGGAGGTTGTTCCATATAGATCTCTTCCTCTAGGTCACCATGAAGGAAGGCACTCTTAACGTCCATTTGATGGACTTTCCATCTGTTTGCTGCGGCAATGGCTAGGGTCAGTCGAATAGAAGTCATCTTCACAACCGGAGCAAAGGTTTCTGTATAATCAACCCCAGCTATCTGGGAGAAACCCTTAGCTACTAATCGCGCTTTAAACTTTTTGATGTCTCCATCTACTCCATACTTTGTTCGGAACACCCACTTACACCGAATGATTTTTCTTCCTTTTGGAAGAGTGGTGAGATCCCAAGTATCATTCTTCATGAGAGAGGAATACTCCTCATCCATGGCAGAATCCCACTCAGGAATACCAGAAGCCTCCCGGAAAGACTGTGGATCAGAAGCAGAGGTGAAGAAAGAGTGGGGTCCAATGAAATCTGAGTGAGTACGTCTCATATCCGAAGTATCTCCAACTAAATCTCCAGCACTTTGCAAAGTTTTCCTAGCCCAAAGGGGACCAGGAGGATCAGGCTCAGAGTCAGAAGATTCTTCACTTGAGTGAGAAGGGACATAGTCCTCATCATCACTACTGTCAGAATCAGAAGACTCAAAGGTCTGATGGTCGGGAGGATCTGGAAGAGGAGCACGCTCAACAATATCATCATCTGATGAGTCAGAATCCGAATCAGCGAGCTGAAGAACCTCAATAGGTGGAGAAGTAGAAGTCGAAGAAGACTCATCGAACTTAACACTTCTCTCAATATATAGCTCATGAGAAGTAGGATTCATCAATCGATATCCCTTCACGCCATCAGGATACCCTACAAAGATACAAGGTTTGGATTGTGGTTCCAAGGCCTTGCATTTCTTCTTGGGAATCCGAGCCATAGCCTTGGATCCGAAGACTCGAAAGTGCTCAACATCAGGCTTGCATCCAAACCAGGCTTCAAAGGGTGTCATCCCTCTTACTGCCTTGTGTGGAACATGGTTCTGAATGTAATTTGCACAATTCACTGCTTCGGCCCAATACTGCGGAGGAAGAGACTTCGAGTGAATCATACAAGTGGCCATCTCCTTTCAGAGTATGGTTCTTTCTTTCTGCGACTCCATTCTGTGAAGGGCTATAAGCAACTGTATGCTGCAAAGAGATCCCTTCAGAAGTACAGAAATCCATGAACCTATTGTTTACATATTCACCTCCATTGTCATTTCAGAGAACCTTGATAGCCCGTTCCGCCTGTTTCTCAGCAAGAGCCTTAAAGTCCTGAAAATGTTCAAAGACTTCAGACTTAAGCTTAAGAAAATATACCCAAGTATATCGCGAATAGTCATCAATGAAGGTTAGCACATAAAGAGCTCTAGTAAATGAAGGAGAAGGAAATGGACCAGAAACATCACTGTGAACAAGATCCAAGGGACGAGTGGCTCTCCAGGATTTTCCTTTGTCAAAGTTCTTTTCAGGATGCTTTCCAAGGGTACAACCCTCACAAAGACCCTTAGAAAACTTGACGCGAGGCAACCCGTTGACCATTTCATTTTGACTCAATTGTTCAAGGTAGCGATAGTTTAGATGTCCAAAATGCTCATGCCATAGCTTACTAACCTCATTTGCATGAGTGAGCAAGGCAGTGGGCGTAGAATCAGAAGTAAAGTGGGAGAAGGTGTACAACCGTGAACGGTGATCTGCCTTTCCCTCAGCCACTGTAGTGTCATTGTTAAGCTCATGAATAATCACCGAGTTAGGACCAAATTCCACTCGCATTCCTTCACCAAGGTGAGTAATTTGGTAAACTGATAGGAGATTGGTAGAGAGATCAGGAACACTCAACACTTGGTTAAATGTTCCCCCATCCATCTCTACCGATCCACTACCGGAAACTGACACTGTCGTGTCATTACCCATCGTGATTTGGGACATTCCACAAGGTTCGATGTTGGAAAACTCAACATGTGAAGAACCCATGTGGTGCGAGGCACCAGAATCTATAATCCATGTCGATGAAGGAGCAACTTTGGCTACAAGGGCCTTTCCTTTCTTCTTATCATTTTTAGCACCTTTTGCAGCAGAAGACTCGGCCTTCGGAGCACTTTGTTTTATGGATTCAGGAACACTTATTTTATTTTTCTCAAGTAAATGAGATAAGTGATCAATCTGTTTCTTAAAATAGTGTTGCTCATCGTGACCAGTCTTCTTGCAATAGGAACACAAATACTTGCTTTTCTGTGCCTTAGGCTCAGAAGTCGAAGTGTTTGTGTCATTTTTAGGTTTGATCTTGGTTTCTTTCTTAGGTTGATCCTTAGTTTCTTTCTTCTTTTTAGTCTTCTTTCCCTTGCTAGTACTTGCTACAAGGGCATGTGACTTGGACTTGAGAGACCCCATTTGAATGAGTTTTTCCTGTTCTCGAATGAGTTGGGACGAAAAATAGTCAAAGGAGGGCATTGTCCAAGTATCGCCCAAAGCAGCTTTTGTAGCGTAGAAAGTTGACACGAAGACAGAATATTCGGGACCTAGCTTAGAGAGAATCGACAAGATCAGTTGAGAATCTTTCTTTTCTACTTGACATCCTTTTAACAATAATCTAATGTGGACAAATTTCGAGAAGAAGGCTTGTAGGTTTTCAAAGTCACTAGGATTTAACCCTAGTAGTTCGTTTTCCAACTCATGCGCTCTCATGTCATCTAGTTGTCCAAACATCGCATCCAATGTTTTCCACGCAGATGTAGGTGTTTCAGACGCCTCAATGTGGAAGAGCAAGTCAGGAGAAACGGACATGCAAAGAAGACCTAAAGCTTCATCACTACGGTTTAACCACTTAGATTTTTCAGGTTCGTCATCTGGTTCAGTCTCAGTTCCCATGGTGATGTGGTATAACCCTTTACCCCTTAGTTTCATTATTATTTTTGATCTCCATTCAAAAAAGTTGAATGGTGTAAGCAAAGGAATTGAAAGTGCATCCATAGTGAGAGAGAGAGAGAAAGAAATGCAGAAAAGAAACACAACCACCCAGGACAATAACAACCCCCCTACTTTCGGCACTTTATAGTTTAGTGCGTTGATTACAATCGGGTCCGTGCGTGTGGTTTGAAACACTTGGTAACTCGTCTTGCAATTAGCGTAATAACGCGCAAGAGAGGAGACCACAACAGTGTTTCGTGGAGCGCAACAAAAGAGGAACACTGTAAACAAGCACAAGCAAAAAACAGAAAGGAGGCGAAAGCCAACCCTGGTGGTGAGAAAAAATGTCTCACGTCGCACAAAAAATCCCTTTGTCGTAAAACTGTGGCGGACGCGCTCACAAGTCCAAGAAAAAAAGGAATAGAACAAAGCTGGGAAAAAATTGAGCTGACTTAAGTAATACAAAGACTTGGAACCCCCCAGAATGCGGCACTTTATAAAATTAGTGCATGTTTACAAAGATAATGACAATCCCATCATCTAGAGTGTGAAAAAACATGCATTTTTGACTAAAGAAGTGCTCAAAAAAAGCAACGAGTCAAAAGTTATAGCAAAAACCAATTCCCGCAATTTGATGAGAAAAAGCCAATAAGCCTGCAAACGGATTAAAAAGTGCCCTAAACGCATGCAAAGGGTGTCGTATGTATGCTCATTAGAAATGGCATGGAATTTGAGATTAGGGTTTGTTTGATATTGCGAGGGGGAATTAGCCACCTGCCAATCCCGGACCTCACCCTTCGTCTTCGGCACTCGACAGAAGGTTAAAAATACAACAATCCAAAGACCAAATTATAATGCCAAAAAATATATTTTTTTAAATAATGTGAAATTAAATAAAAATTAGATCTAATTTAAAACTAATTAGATCTAATCTAATGAAATTTAGATAGATAAATTTTTTTTTTAAAACAAAATGTTTACTGAATTTTAAGAAAAAAACTTGTAAAGTTAGAAATGTTTTTGAAAAACTTACTAAAAAGAAGTTTTTGATTGTAAATAAAAACAAACTTTAACATGTAAAAACTTACCACGGCTCGTTTTTATAAAAAGCGTAAAGATTGAGTAAGTTTTTTTTTAAAAGAAAGGAAGGAAACTTACAAAAAACTGACTGGTGTAAGTGTGCACAGGTGAACAGGGGCACAGGAATGAACAGTCACGTTTTATGTTGCCTACACCAAAAAAACAAGGGAACAGGCCGCGCCGAGGATAAATAACAGCAGGGAAATGATGCCTGGCCGCGCCAAGGGTGAAAAAACACAGAGAAATGTTGCCTGGCCGCGTCAAGAGAGTGTACAGGCCGTTTTTGCTTCTGCCAGGCCGTTTTTGTTTTAGCAAGCCAAAAAAAAACGTGGCAAATGATTTTTTTACAACCCTGTGAAGCAAAAAAATGAGGCAGATGATTTTTACAACCCTGTGAAGCAAAAAAAAATGTGGCAAATGATGATTAAAAATGCCCTGCAATAAAAAAAACGTGGCAGAATGATGAAAAAAAGGGACCTGTGCCATAAAAAAACTTGTAGGCTAATGATTAAAAAACGCCTTGGCAATCAGGTATTTTGAAAAACGCCTTGAAGAGTCCAAAAAATACAAAAAAGCAACCACGTTTTAGCTTGCCCACACCAAAAAACGTGGCAATTTTGATTAAAAACGCATGGGAAGCAAAAAAAATGCCTGAGGGACAGCAGTTCATTGAGTAGCAACCACGACTGAAGAACTCAAGGATCCTGCAAAAATCGCAAGACAACATGCACAAGAAAAAAAACACAAAAACTTTCCGAGAAAGCTTGTTAGAGATATTAGCAAGATAAATTTCCAGAAAATAGTGATTAAAAGACTTGCATGCAGAGTAAAATAACGAAACCAAGTAAGAGTAATAGCAACAAAAAAAAATCGAGTGCATGTTTACCCGATCTCAGCTCTGATACCATGAAAAGAGTTTGCGAGAATCGAATCAGAAATGAGGCACCACGAAGTAGTTGCACTCCAACGGAATCGTGAAAGCTCCAGCGATAGCAAGGAAAAAATTGATCAGTAATGGAAGAACTTGCTCAACAGAAACAAAGCTTGCATAGAGGAAAGACAGCGGAGTGTCTTGGCATGCTCATAAATGAATAGAAAAGGGGTACATATAGGGTGCTGAGTAACCCTAGTGCATGACACATATGAAACCCTAAACCTAACCCTAAACCTAACCCGTGTGAGATGACCCTCCAACATGAGAGGAGGACATTAAAAATTGTTTTAAAGAAAATAATTCATTTTGTCTTTGTTGAAAGAAATGTATAGATAAATACTTCTTCCTAAAAAAATATTTAGACTTATTCCATGGGACCTTATGGGATTTAAGTTATTTAGATATCAACATATCTTCCCACTAGTAAAGGGCAGCTTCTTGTAGTTGATAACAAGCTATTTTTGATTGACCTAACTTACTAGTATTTTTTAATTAAAATATCTTTTGTAAACTAGTTAACCAAGTTTCGTCCTTTTCTCAAGTACTTACTTCCCCTGCATATTCAAGTAACTTAAGTTTATGAGAAATGTTTTGTATTTCTTTATAATTATTATTTGAACTTTCTTGCTCAACACTAGAAGAATATTTATTTTATTGGAAATAGAATCATCATCTGAAGAAGATTGTGTTCTCTCGATTATTTTCTTTTTTGATTTATTACATTTATCAAATTTACTCATAGCTTCTGCAAATTGATTTTTCAACATTTCTAATTTTTCAAATAATAATTTACTTCCCTAACCAATTGTTGGTTTTGGTGCTCCAGTTCATTGTAATCCATGTTGTTTTAAGAGTCCATTATGTCCTAAATTAATTTTTCTTTCACTCTATGATCCAGAGGACATTCTTATGTTCAAAAAATTCCTAAACATCCATAAACCATGAGTAGATTGTAGAGTGTTCTCAGACCTTTATGAATATATGCAGAACTTCAAAAATAGAGTCCATATGCAAAAGATATTGTAGGTCAAAGAATGGTTTGGAAAGCAAGCCAAACTTGGTCAACTTGCGATTAACGCGTTGACATGTGAAAAAAGTTAAAAAATGAGTAAAGAGGGTTAAAAATTATATTTTGAAAGCCACTGGTCTTCGACACATGAAAATTTGGTGGTCCCCAATATTTTCTAGTTGGGGGCCCTCAACCAAGCTCAGTACACTCTTTTAATGGTGGGGTGTCTTGGCCTCCTACTCATTATATCATTGTATTGATATTGCTTTTATATGTCACATATTTCTATTACTTTGCCAATGTGGGATTGTTTAGCAGAGTTAAATTATTGTATTGCAAGGTTAATAATGTGTATTATATTTCATTTGGAGTAGCTCACCGAGCTATATTCTAGCTCGGTGGGATGATCAACTCCCCACTGAGTTGATCATTTAATCCATATTGGTCAGGATTTATTCCCATATTATTTGGTGCGTTATCCATGTTGGACAGGATGAACTTCATGTTACTAGGAGAACCCAATGGAAGCCTTATCTAAACATTAGATTGAACACCTAATAACTCGACGGGATATATGTAGTGGAACAAGGACACACTATATATACCAATAGTTATACAATTCTCGGTCAAGCCACATAATTCAAATAATATATCTTACCATAACCCACACATTAGATGATGAAACAAATAACAGCTTGGTCGAGGCCATCATCTCGAGTAGTTAAAAAAAAATCGATTCCATTCTTATGGCGATACAACTCGGCATAGCTCGCTATAGTTACGTGGCAGGACAAAAGGTGAATAGGTGTGGCGCTAGCCAAATAGATATTGGTGGGCTGCTCACTTTTTTCAATGCCAATACTGTCCAAAATGCCATCAATTTGGGATTTTCCCCACTTAAGCCAAAAACCACCCGGTGGAAAAGGTGATAGTGTCAATAGACCCCAAGACTGTGGGGTTACAATCCAAACAGCTTGTCGATGCACCAGAGGAGCTCGGAGGCTGAATTTCAACTTGGTGTAAAAATCAAACCTGTTTAGAATTATGAGTGTATTCCAACCATGTCATTAGTTCTTCATGAAATTCTATAAATTTCCATTTTAAGGTGTTTGTCTAGCATAGTTGTAGGGAGATCACATCCTGAAGTAGTTGTAGGGGAAACAGATGGACTTGAGAACATGATTATGGAAAATTGAAGATTTCTTCATGTATGACATCAGCCCATTTATAGGTGACAAATATCTATTTATTATTAGTAAAGGTAAAATTTTACTTCATTGGATTTAATAAATTGATTCACATTTCATGAATCTAGAGACGTAGCCTACAGGTGAACTCTGTTATCAAGTTCTGTGTGGAATTTTTATTTCAATTTTGATGAAGCTTTTGATTAGATAACTTTCAACAATAGGAATTCATTAATTTGATTAAAAAAGCAAGCAACTAATAGAATGGATTTAAGATAAATTTGAATATCTATAATCCACAATAGATTAAACAATTGCACATTTCAATGTTATGTTTAAAAATTAGATTGATGTACAAATATGATAACAGAGAATTGATCGATTTGGAGAAATTAAATCCATAAAATTGATATAAATTTAATGATCCATGAAAATGGTTTAAAAAGTGGTAAATTAAATACTTACGTCTTCCTGATCAAGTTTGGTATCAAAGTTGGTTTAGCTTCAATATTTTATTCTAGTTGAATCTAATTAATAGTGTGATTGCTTCAAGTTGGTTCATTTGGTTCAATTTGTGTTGAACAAGTGTACATGAGCACTATAGGAAGAATTTCTACATAGGTAAAGATCGAATAAATTGAGGCTTATAATCACCAAGATCCAAGAAGATAAATCTCTCTTGAGACTATATGTATTTCTCCTTAAAAGAGAAGAATGTTTGACTGAAATTGGATAATGTCAATCCAAGGATGAGATCTTGGAAAAATTGTAGAATGGTGAGTAGAAGAAGGGAGGGACCCTTAACTACAGATGCATAAACGATGACTGACTGAATGCACTGTAAGTATGTCACCATCAAATTTCTCATCCAATTCGGATTTAGATTCCGGTAAAATATTTTTTTGGTTATTTCGAAAGATACATTAAAGGCATTGGATCTAAGTTATTAATTAAAATGGGTATTTAACTGGAATCGGCCTTGGTAAGTAACAACCAAGTTATGGCTAACCCAATACATGTTGAGGATCATCCTCGTTATGCTAAGTTTGGGTTATTCTAGTGTGGGAAAGGATATTGGAGAGTCATCCAAGCATGCTGAAGGAAGACAAGCAATCTGACAACAAAGTTTATACCCCACTAGCACAAAAAAAAGGGAATGGTAAGAAAGAGTCAGAGAAGAGGTAACATAAATTCCACCTCCTAATTCTTATCATAATCATAAGCTTGGGAAAACAGTTGTAAATCTTCTGATGAATCCACTCTTTATGTTTAAATAATATGGGTATGATATATAGATTATGAAGAATGATTTTCCATGTACATTTTGTGGAGGAACTAATAATTATGTAGCCTTTTTGTTGGAAGAGAAAATCATTCTGTGTAGAAGTATTTTCCCGATGAGATGAAAAAACCAATCTTGTAGCATTCAGGAGAGAAATGGTAATACATGTTTCCTCACCTCAGAAGAAGGAGAAAGAGGAACTACTCACAGTCATTATCAGATGAGTGAACATCAAGTATGGATAACTGTTGGAAACTTCATCTAACAAACCATCCAGTGCATGGTAAGAAAAAATTGGAATTTTAGATAAAATAAGTTTTTGAACCACTAGTTTAAAATTGAATCAACCTTTGATTTATCCGTAGTTGAACCACATGATGAGTCCATTTTGTTTTAATATGGAAAATGTAAACTCATGTGAGTTGGATAGATTTACTTTTTACATATCAGTAATTGTTGAATAGCATTTGCAAATATTATCAAAGAAATTTTGTGGTTTTCTGATGTATGTTGAAAGGAAAATTCACATGTTTTTAATTGCTTTGAAAATTGGAGAATATGGTGTCACATGTAAAGAAGGATATGGGGGACAAGATAAACATACTCAAAATAAAACTTTCTTACATTTTAGAGGATGAAAAATGCCATTTCTATTTTTAGTAGCAGTGTATACAGATTCCGTGGGCATGGGTAATAATGTCTATTTTTGGAAATGTATTTTTTTGTATCTGTTGTCAAATTTCATTATGCAAATATGGGACACCTTTTGGTTTTGTAAGTAATATAAAAACTTGTTGTGTCTGCACAGGGTTTTTGCACACACATGATTGCCCTTATTTTTAGGGGGCATTTATTTATAACTATCATTTGTGGTTACAATTGGTGTGTACATTATTTGTTGCACTAACAAACTAGTGTGCAGGTGTTTCCAGGTGATCATTTATAGCAGATTACAGTTCACCCATTGTGGGTAAGCATATAATATTATTTCTATCCTTTATTACAGTTTCAGTATGTGGGGATAGATTTGGTAGATTTAACTTACTCAGTTTTGACTATAGACTATTTTTGACGTGGATGGTCTAATTATTCTGGATAGTGATATTTGTAGTATTTTATAATATCAAATGGACAGTGGACACTAGTCATAATTGTGGGTAGTTTAGATGTTTGATACACTGATCTAATTTGATGGAATTGTAATTTTAATAATCAGATTGTATCACACAACTATTAGTTGAACACTATCTTTCTGTTTTTGAATAGGTATTATTATTTGACTGATTGTTTGTGATGGTATTATAGTGAGATTTAACAGTTCACAGTTGTTATAGAGTTGACAGGGTTCTAGAGTATCAATTGGACACTAGCTTGAATGGGTGTTATTATCTGATTGGTTTAATGTGACTAAATAATCAACTATTTACATGTATTTAACCCATAATTATATTTGTGGTTCCTATATGTGATTGTGTAATGCAGGACGAGTTAGCACATTTTGTGGGTGATAAACAACTTTTTGTGGACAAAAATCATTCCCAGTTGGGATGAGTTATTTTGAGTAAATTATGGTGTTTATAAACTTTCTAAACCTTTTTAAACCATGACCAAGTTGTAGATAATTCTGAGACCTTTCTGATGATATGCAGAACTTCAAAAACGGAGTTCGGATGCAGAAGATATTGCATGTCAAAGAATGGTTTAGAATACAAGTCAAAACTGGTCAACTGGTGAATAACACCTTAACACGTGGAAAAAGTTTAAAATGAGTAAAGAGGGTTAAAATTTGTGTTTTGAAAGCCATTGGTCTTCAACACATGAAAAATTTGTGGGCCCCGTTATTTAATTGCGAGCATCCAGGTTCCTCACACTCTTTTAAGGGAGGGGTGACTTGGCCTCCAAGTCATTATATCATTGTATTGATATTGCTTTTATATGCCACATATTTCTATTACTCTGCCAATGTTGGATTTTTTTTTAGAGTTTAATTATTGTAATTTAGGGTTGATAATGTGCATTGCATTGCATTTGGAGTAGCTTGACGAGAAATATTCTATCTCAATGGGGTGATTAACTCCCAACCGAGTTGATTGATTAATCCATATTGGTCAGACTTATTTCCCATATTACTTAGCGGGTTATACATGTTGGAAATTTTGAACTTCATGTTACTCGATGAGCCTAATAGAGGGCTTATCTAAACATTCGACTGAACACCTAGCAACTCGGTGGGATATATGCAATGCACCAAGGACACACTATATATATAGCTCGACACCTATACAATACTCGAATGACCCACATAGTTCAGTGAATATATCTTGCCATAACCCACACATTAGGAGACAAACCAACCAACAATGTGGTCAAGGTACTCATCTTGGGCAATTAAAACAAAGTCAATGCCATTTGTATAGTGATACAACTCAGCACAACTCGTCATACTTACGTAGTTGAACAAAAGGTAAACAGGTGTGGCTACCACCACATACATATTGGCAGACCACTCCCTTTTTCAATGCCAATCCCATCCACATTGCTATCAATGTGGGATATTCCCCACTTAATCCAAAAAACACCTGGCGGAAAAGGTGGCAGTATGGATCAAACCCGATCCCACGGGATTACGAGCTAACCAGCTCACCGATGCACCAGAGGAGCTTGACGTGGTAGAAACAAACTCACTATTATTTAAAAAACACTATGGCAAGACTTTGTAGGGGCAAATTAGGAGTAATTTGCAGTCAATTGAGATTTCAAGGCAGTTAGATGCCAAATTTTAACTTGGTGTAAAAGGTAAACTTGTTTAGAATTATGAGAGGATTCCAACCATGTCATTATTTCTTCACGAAATGCTTTAAATTTACATTTGTAGGTGTTTTTCTAGCACAGTTGCAGGGAGATCACATTGTGAAGAAGTTGTATGGGCCACAGATGGACTTGGAAATATGATTTTAAAAAATTGCATAGTTCTTCAAGTCTGATATTAGCCCATTTGTAGGTGACAAAGATCTATTTGTCATTATTGAAGCTAAAATTTTACTTCATCGGATTTAATAGATCAATTCACATTTCATGAATATGGAGATGCAACCTACAAGTGAACTTCATTATCAAGTTATGTGTGGAATTTTTATTTCAGATTTTATGAAGATTTTGATAAGATAAATTTCAGTAATAGGAATTCATTAATTTGATTAAAAAATCAAGTAATTGATAAAAATGGATTTAAGCGAAATTTGACTTTCCATAATCCACAACAGATTAAATAATTTCACATTTCAAAGTTGTGATTAAAAATTAGATTGAGGTACATATATGATAACATAGATTGATCTATTGGAGAAAATAAATCCATAAAATTGATTTAAATTTTACGATCCATGAAAATGGTTAAAAAGGGTAAGTTATTACTTCCGTTTCTGGATCATTCTATGTATGTACAATTTATCACTAGTGATAAAAATACCATAATCTACTCATTTACTGATGTCACTCACAATATTAATTACTTTCCTTTTTACAATTTTTGACTAAGAGAAATATATTTTTAACCTTAGACATCAAATCAGTCTCAACACTGCGTAGAGGCTTATTTCTGCCATACAACATAGCGAAGGAGGATCATTATTGTCTACTAATATCTAGATACTTAACACCATGTAGTGGTTATTTTTTCATGCAACAGAGGCATTGAGGTCTTATTTATGTATTAAATATGGGAATCTGTGTGAAAACATTTAGTTTTCCAAGGACTGGTTTGGATTTTGTGGAATCAATTTAGGGCTGGGAGCTATGTTGTAGCAAAATACTTTCCAAGGACCAGTTCAGATTTTATGGAATCGAATCGGGGCTGAGAGTTGTGTTGTATCACCATACTTTCCTTTACCAATTTGGATTCATAGAATCAACTGACACATTAGATTCGTTATTGCTTCATTTTTGAGTTTGTATTACATTTACAAATCAGAAGTGTTTTTAATGAATCGGTTAAATTTTTGAACCCGGAGACATACGCATTCTTCCAAATTCATTAACAACCCTTGTGTAGTGTGCTTAATATTTCAATCATTGCATTCTTTTAAGTTGATTTATTATAGGGTGAATTCAATAAAAGAATAAATTACCTCTAAGGGTCCATGGGTGAAGATTTTTTTTGTCCAATTTATAGATCATAGGTGGATGCCTTGGAGTGCTTTAGGTTCCTTTGGAATGCAAGTCTAGGTTATAATAGTAATTTTTAGTGATTTATCCTTTATTTTGAACACATAACTATTTATTTATATGATTCCCTTGTTTGAATTTTGTAATTGACAACTGGAAGGCCGACCCATAAGTGAAAAATATGCCAAAAGATAAAAGACAAAATAAATGGATAAGTTGAGAAAGGGTCATGGGCGCCCAGAGGGAACAAGGGTGCCTGGATGCTTTTTTTATGGTTGGCACTAGTGTCTAAAGTCATAAAATAAAAAATAATTAAAATTAGGACTGGGTTGTAGGGTGTGTAAGGCCAAATAGAAAGAAATAGATAAAGAAGAAGGAAAAAGATAGTTGTCAACCAATAGTTTTATCTTAGGAATCATATGAATGCTAATATGCTTTTAGGAGCTAGATATTACGAAAGTGCATGATTTTGTGTCTAAATTTTCCCCTTCTTTATGTTGTTGAGTGAATACTCGATAATATAAAGAAGATAAGAGATGCGTACCTTATGATCCTATAGAGTGTGTGGAAAAATGTGTGTCGAGTGGACAAGTGAAGTGTGAAGACTAGGAAAGGAAAGTAACTCTAGTGGTGAATTATATGCATTTTACCATGTTTCCATAGCTTATGGTTGTGTTGACAATTTTTGCACTTGTGCAAAAATGGGCAACTCAAAACTTCGTTACGATGGATAGCATTAGTGAAGTATACCTAAGCTAGGGGAGTTTCTCTTTCAGATAATATTTTTACTATTGAATTAATTAATGATTGCATGGAATTTGCAACTATGTGTGCTGTCACAAAATATAACAGATCACATAGTCTACAATTTCATGACTATCTTCAGCAAAAGAACACAAAGCCCCCAAGGACAGTTGTGTTGTCTTTATGAAGACATCCAATTGTAGAATAGATGAAATGCTAAGTTATGGAACGATCAAACATAATTGCAGATTGCAAATAAATCAGAGTTCATTACTAGTTGTTACATGTATTATTTAATGTTCTTCTCCTTCATGATTAAGACATTCAATTATATTACTGAGTTGTTTAGTTCATCATACACTCCATACCATAAAGTAGAAATGCAGAAAGAAATACACAACTCAATTTCACAATTCAATTCTTTATTCATAAGGAATTTCAAATGTTCCCACAGAAGATGTGGGATGTAACTGAAAAGTAAAGTACAACTACTAAAATAAGAGGTACACATGCATGAAAGAGAAAATAAAAGAGTATGAGTGAACCCATCATTGCCTTGGGTCTTCTCCTTTGGTTGATGTATCTTAATCTTCAACTTTTTCCCTCTTCATCTTCATCACTGGAAGTACTGTACCTGAAAAGAAGAAAAAAGGAAGATTATCAGTTAAGAGATCAGGGTTAATCCATATTCTTACATTGTCCATTTTTCGTGCATATGGATCTCTTGACAACATGGATATATAGATTACTTGAAGATCATACTGCATACATGATCTACTCACTTAGGATGAAGGAGGAAAGAGAAAATAAAACTATGGACATAAGAGAGGACAAAAAGCCTAAATATTTTCTAACTATTTTCTTAAGTGTGCAGGTAGAGGTTGCAGTAAAGAAGAAAATAAATCATGTTTTATAGTCTTCACTGTTAGATAAAGGTTACATTTCTCAAATGATTTCCATCCTATGGTACATGAAGCAGATAATTCATAAGTATATGTTCCCGATTGCAACTAAAGAATAAGGAATTTTGAGGAAATTTTGACAGGGTTTCGCCATGTGAAATGGACTTTTTAATACTTTCCAGCATACATATCAAATCTGTAATAAATGGAAATGCAATATTAAACAAATTACAGAGTCAAGTAGAAATAAAGAATTCTGAATGCCCATATCAAAGGAGGGATACCCAAATATGGGTTGGTATCACGTAGAAGAGAATCAATCTGGTAAAGAACAGAGCTTCATGTTTTCATCAATGGCCGAAGATAGAAATTTTACAGATCCTGCCTTAGAAAAATGGAGCTACAGTATGCATATACCCACATGAGATCTAGATTTATCTCACAACAAGATCAAAAATTCAAAGATATACAGATAAACTTTCAAGAAAAGTAAAGTAATATATGGAATAACCAGAACGAAAATTATCTAGAAAATCCTCCATAGTCGGTATGAAGAAATATAACAGTAATAACCATGAAAACTATGATGATATAAGCTTATCAACATCAAGAAAATTAGAATATTCATATTACTGATCCATTCAGAGAAGGATGAATCTAGAGTTACCTCCATGAGTTAGGAAATGAAGTTCCAATGGTAATATCCGAATCATCGAATTGAAGGAGCCATCACAAAATTCCCACCTCAAAAGAAGGTTCTGTTGTTAAAATTTCACCCCCCCCAGGGTAAATTTCGATAACATGCATCAGAGTATTCAAGTCCCAGGTAGATTGATTGATTCGGGGCCAAAAATCATGTTGCTAGAGTCTCCTCAAATATTTTCTAAGTCCCTTGTCTGAGAGGAAAAGAGCAAGCTCTGAGAAAATGTGAAAAAAGGTTGTAGAAGGCAAGTAGGTTGATCCAGGAAAAAATCATAAAATTGACTAAGTCCTAGCCCTAAGAGCAGTCGAGACATTTGGGACAAAAAGGCCCGAACCGGCCAGCTCGGCTGAAGTAAGCACAAACAGCCCGCAAAGAAATAGGGACATCTAGGACAAAAGTACGCGGTGGACGCGAAATGCCGGTTCGACTGAGAGGAAAAAATTGGCCAACTGCTGAGAGAGACACCTGTGGGACAATCGGGCTAAAAAGGCGCGAACCGGCCGGACCGGCCGAAAAGGGTCAAGTCAGTCCGAAGCAAAGTGGGACAAGCGGGCCAAAAATGCCCGAACTGCCCGAAACCGGCCGAAATGAGTCCAGAGGGTGCAAAATCAAATGGGACGTCTAGGACAAATGGACGCGAAATGCCCGAACCGGCCAAACCGGCCGAAAAGGGTCAAGTCAGTCCGAAGCAAAGCGGGACAAGCGGGCCAAAAATGCCCGAACTGCCCGAATCGGCCGAAATTGTCCCAAGAGGTCCAAAATCAAAAGGGACGTCCAGGACAAAAAGACCCGACATACGCGAAGAAGCCGATGGAGCCGAAATCCAATCAAAAGGTGCCACGTGTCTTCGGCTAAATGAGGGACGAGCAAGCCCATTTCGGGCGAATCAGACGTTTTTGTCCCAAGCAGCAGCCGAATCAGCCGAGGACCAATCAGAAGCTCAGAAGCCGCCACGTGTCCTCACAAGAGAAAAGTCAAAAAGTCAATGGGCGAGTTTTCGAGCACCGATCCGAACCAATGGGATAGTGCCACGTGTCCCAGCTAGGGCCCACAAGGAAAATTCAAAAGACAGCCCGCCGAAAGGTAGAGGAGAGAGAATCACGCGACCAATCAGAACATGTCACGTGTCATCCAAGTGGCAGAGCGCGGGAAAAATTCCAAAATCCGTTTTGGTCTGCTCCGTGCCCTAAATCTTCAGATCGCCATATCTTTTGATCCAGAGCTCGGATTTCCACGTTCTTTATATCAACGGAAAGCTGTTGAGATGCTCTACATGATTCTGGGATCAATCTTGAGTTTTGGTGCAGTCTGAAGAGAGAAAATCGAGAAACGGATCTGACGTGTGGTAATGGCCAGAAGCGACCTTTCAACAACCCGTTTTTATGCTAATGGGTCGCATTCTTCTTCTGCACGGCCAGAAGTGACATTTTAGCGGCCAAATTAATACAAATGGGTCGCATTCTCCTCCAAAATCGCTCAAAGTGACAGGGTATGGGTTGGTAAGATTCCTCCATGCTGAGTTAATGCATCTGCAGTCAATGAGGAATGGGCTTGCACGTTTTTCCTACGTTTCTGTCCCCTGGGTTCGACCCATGCAATGTAAAACCCAGATTTGGCTCATTTGAAAAAAAAAAGGTTGTTCATTCTTTCTGCTCTGCCCTCCCTTATTTTCTTCTCTAGGGTTGAAAATGGAGTTCGAACCTCCTCCCTTGCTCTGTAATGGCGTTTTTTGCCTTTTACTAATGGAATGATGTTCTGTGCAAACTTCTGGAGCAACAAAACGTGTTTTGTGATGCATCTGTCCATCCTTCCTCGTTTTTGCTTGTTCTCTTCTTGCCTCTCTTCATTGCAGGTATTTGTGCATGTTTTAATGTTCATTGCAGGTCTGGAGCTGTGTTCATGGAGTTTTGGGACATTTTCTGTGTGAAATCTATCCTTGGGCCTGTGATGCATCTGTCCATCCTTCCCATTGCTCACCTCTCTTTGTCCCATGGCAGTTTTGATAGATGTCCAACATTCTCCTTCTCTGGTGTATCACCGTTTTAGTGTAGGCTTTTGTTGTTTTTTCCTTTCTCTCTCTCTCTCTGTCTCCTTGGCATGGTTAGATTAGGATTAGATTAGCTTGCCTGCACTGGAATAGCTTGTGGCAGGTAGTTTAGGAGCAGGAACCAGCCTTCTCTGGAGATTCCTCTCTCGGTTTTACAAGTCCCATGCTTGGAGAGAGGTTTCCATGTTGTGCAATCACACTGGATGCCTGAACATCAACCTAGAAGCCTGATGTGCGTCCAGGGGTGCTGTGATTTTGCATCAACAGTTTTGGCACGCCCGGTGGGACCTTAGAGGTCTTTCACTTCATCTTTTGCAGGTTGGTGTGTTCCTGTGAAGTTTTCAGCCTTTGGAGGCACTTGCAAACACATCTGGCGACTCCATCTGGTCAACAACCCATCTGTCAAGCTGCAGACCTTCCTTTCCATCCATTTTCATCCATTCTTCCTTCCATCTCTTCCATCATTCTGTCATTCTATGAAGTTGTGCAATCATGACTTCATTTCCATCATGGTATTCACATCAACAACAGCAGTATATCACACCTCCAACACATTTTGCAAATCCTCCAAATCAGCATTTTGAGCAGATTCAAGATCAGTATGCATACCCATATGAGCAGCAGTGCCAAAGTCAGTTTGGCTATGGAGCTTTCCAAGAGCAAGAGTATGCAGACAATGAAGACCATCAGATCCAAGATGCTGGTCTGTTGGAGAAAATCCAAAAGATGGAGGAGGGGATGGTGCAGTCCAGGGCTCAAGCACAAATGAAAGCTTTTGGAATCGGTTATGGAGCACCCTGTCCATGGGTGGGACCTTTTCCAAGGCATTACAACCCTCAGGAGAAGCTTGACTTCATGATTGCAATGCTGCCTTTGCTTGCACAATGGACAGCAGAAATAGAGGCCTACAGACTTGTTGTTGAACAACCTTGTCAATGGGTAAGTTCTACACCATCATCTGGTTTTTCTCTTTCCATTACTCAAGCAGCATCATCTCATTTAAACTCCTCATCTGCTGTCCCAAATATTGAATCCATTTCTCCACCCCCTAGTCTTCCACCCCATCTCGATTCTTCTTTCCTTTTCCCTTCCAAACAGTCACCCCCTCCACAAGAGCTAAAAGAAATACCCCCTCCTCCAAAGAAACAAGAGGTTTCACTGCCTCCACCACCACAAAAAATTGTAAAATCAGCTGAGTTACAACCCATCCCTCCTCTTGCATTCCCAATTCCATGTGGGAAAGAAGAAATTGTAAAAATCAGTCATCAAGGACAGCAAGAGGAAGAGCCAAACAGAAAAGAAATGACAGACAGCTTGAAGGTTTGGGCTGCCAAATTTGGGATGACAAAGATCCCCTTGATGGTCAAGCCTACAGAAGAAGCTAGGGTTGGAGAACAAATGGTGGTCAGGACTGATTTTTTTGTAGCAGAAGAAGAAGATCTTGCAGCCCCAACTTGTCCTCTAGAGCAGCAGATTGAAGAGTTTGACTTGACAAACTTCATGCTGGAGAAGGAGTTCAATCAAGAGCAAGATTGCCTTCAAACATTGGAGGAAGGAGAAGCTGCTCCAAATCCAAAAGAAGAGGAGCACAATCTAGCTGTGGAGGAGAAAAACGCAGATCCAAGGGCTTTGAGCACAAAGCAGGTTACAGAAGAACCTTCAGTTCTTCTTTCCACTTCATCTCTCTCAAGTTCTAGCACTGAAAAGGAGTTTGATCTCTCAAACTCAATATTGGAGAGTGAAGGAAACCATGGTGGTCAAGTTGCAGATCAAGAGGACACCATGGAGGAAGTTGAAAACGAGCAGCAGGACAGCAATGAGGCAGTTTACCTGTCAGATTTGGAGGACTGTTTTGATGGAGAAGAGCCGGTTGAGCTTTCACCTTTCTCTCTTTCAACATCCACATTCCAAACACCAGAGCCTGCTGCCATGAAGGAGAGCACACATTTGCAGGAGCCTGCATCTTATAGCAGCCCTTTGGAACCAAAATTGGAAGATTTAAATCTTCCATGTTCTTCATCGGAGGAAGAGAAAGGGCATAAGGGTCCTACCATTTCTTCCACGACATCCATTCAGGTGGGTCTACAAGAAGACTCCATTCTTGGAATTGAAAATCAGAGCTATGGGCATGTCAAACGGATCAGACCTTGCCCAATCAGGTATTTGGCTTCATTGGAGCCAAAGGAGAAGCCACAACCAGTCATGCTTGCTTCTGAACATGAGGATGAGCTACAAAGTACCAAGGATCAGCTGCCATACCTCTCCAATCCAAATGCAGAGCAACTAAAAGAGGTATTGGATTTTTCAGTTGATACCTTGATGATTTGGATAGAAGACCAGCTTCTTGTTGATTTTCCATCCATCCAAACAGCCATGATCAGTGCCAAATCAATTGCATGGCTACCAATTTTGAAGAAAGGAAGCTATTTCTCACAACCAGTTGCAGGGTTTGTTTAGCTTGCCTTTGCTTCCAGTTAGAGTAGAGTAGCTAGGTTTGCTTTCAGTAGAAGAAGTGCTTGTGCACACTCTGCATGTTCCATTTGGGGCATGTATGATTTTCAGTTCTGTACATAGTTTTGGTGTTGCTGGTTTTGCTCTTGCACAGTTCTTTTCAGTGGTTTTTGGTGAGAACAACTCCATGTCCGGTGGGTTTCAAGTGGCTCAGAGGGAGATTTTCAAGGTTCAGATCAGTTTTCAGGCTTGCTTATGACTCCATGCCCAATGGATTGCTTCAGGCAACTGGTCTTTTCATCTAGCAGGCAGATGACCCCGCTGAGTCACCAAACTGTTGTCAAAATTTCACCCCCCCAGGGTAAATTTCGATAACATGCATCAGAGTATTCAAGTCCCAGGCAGATTGATTGATTCGGGGCCAAAAATCATGTTGCTAGAGTCCCCTCAAATATTTTTTAAGTCCCCTGTCTGAGAGGAAAAGAGCAAGCTCTGAGAAAATGCGAAAAAAGGTTGCAGAAGGCAAGTAGGTTGATCCAGGAAAAAATCATAAAAATGACTAAGTCCTAGCCCTAGGGGCAGTCGGGACATTTGGGACAAAAAGGCCCGAACCGGCCGGCTCAGCCGAAGTAAGCACAAACAGCCCGCAAAGCAACAGGGACATCTGGGACAAAAGTATGCGGTGGACGCGAAATGCCGGTTCGACCGAGAGGAAAAAATTGGCCAACTGCTGAGAGAGACGCCTGTGGGACAATCGGGCTAAAAAGGCGCGAACCGGCCGGACCGGCCGAAAAGAGTCAAGTCAGTCCGAAGCAAAGTGGGACAAGCGGGCCAAAAATGCCCGAACTGCCCGAACCGACCGAAATGAGTCCAGAGGGTCCAAAATCAAATGGGACGTCTGGGACAAATGGACGCGAAATGCCCGAACCGGCCGAAATGAGCACAAAGGGCCCAAAATCAAATGGGACATCCGGGACAAATGGAGGCGAAGTACGCGTAGGAGCCGAATCAGCCGAGGACCAATCAGAAGCTGCCACGTGTCCTCACAAGAGAAAAGTCAAAAAGTCAATGGGCGAGTTTTCGAGCACCGATCCGAACCAATGGGATAGTGCCACGTGTCCCAGCTAGGGCCCACAAGGAAAATTCAAAAGACAGCCCACCGAAAGGTAGAGGAGAGAGAATCACGCGACCAATCAGAACATGTCACGTGTCATCCAAGTGGCAGAGCGCGGGAAAAATTCCAAAATCCGTTTTGGTCTGCTCCGTGCCCTAAATCTTCAGATCGCCATATCTTTTGATCCAGAGCTCGGATTTCCACGTTCTTTATATCAACGGAAATTTGTTGAGATGCTCTACATGATTCTGGGATCAATCTTGAGTTTTGGTGCAGTCTGAAGAGAGAAAATCGAGAAACGGCTCTGACGTGTGGTAATGGCCAGAAGCGACCTTTCAACAACCCGTTTTTATGCTAATGGGTCGCATTCTTCTTCTGCACGGCCAGAAGTGACATTTTAGCGGCCAAATTAATACAAATGGGTCGCATTCTCCTCCAAAATCGCTCAAAGTGACAGGGTATGGGTTGGTAAGATTCCTCCATGCTGAGTTAATGCATCTGCAGTCAATGAGGAATGGGCTTGCACGTTTTCCTACGTTTCTGTCCCCTGGGTTCGACCCATGCAATGTAAAAGCTAGATTTGGCTCATTTGAAAAAAAAAAAGGTTGTTCATTCTTTCTGCTCTACCCTCCCTTCTTTTCTTCTCTAGGGTTGAAAATGGAGTTCGAACCTCCTCCCTGCTCTGTAATGGCGTTTTTTGCCTTTTACTAATGGAATGATGTTCTGTGCAAACTTCTGGAGCAACAAAACGTGTTTTGTGATGCATCTGTCCATCCTTCCTCGTTTTTGCTTGTTCTCTTCTTGCCTCTCTTCATTGCAGGTATTTGTGCATGTTTGAATGTTCATTGCAGGTCTGGAGCTGTGTTCATGGAGTTTTGGGACATTTTCTGTGTGAAATCTATCCTTGGGCCTGTGATGCATCTGTCCATCCTTCCCATTGCTCACCTCTCTTTGTCCCATGGCAGTTTTGATAGATGTCCAACATTCTCCTTCTCTGGTGTATCACCGTTTTAGTGTAGGCTTTTGCTGTTTTTTTTCCTTTCTCTCTCTCTCTCTGTCTCCTTGGCATGGTTAGATTAGGATTAGATTAGCTTTCCTGCACTTGAATAGCTTGTGGCAGGTAGTTTAGGAGCAGGAACCAGCCTTCTCTGGAGATTCCTCTCTCGGTTTTACAAGTCCCATGCTTGGAGAGAGGTTTCCATGTTGTGCAATCACACTGGATGCCTGAACATCAACCTAGAAGCCTGATGTGCGTCCAAGGGTGCTGTGATTTTGCATCAACAGGTTCATGAAAAATAGTGATTTAACAGGCCAACACAAAGACCATGGTGGATAACTTGCAAAACTTTGTAAATGTATAGGCAGACCAACCTCAAGAGCCAAGCTTCAGGACTCCAACATTGGCATCAAAGGAAATTTTTCCAGGGCTTCACCCGTAAACCAGAGGTGAAATAAAAAATGAATGGGGTTTAGTTTTTTTAACTCACCCATCTCAGTCATGGCTTAACCTAACTCACCCAGAGTTAGTGAGCAAACGATCCAAAATCAAAATTACAGAGATTAGTGCTCAAAATTGATCACCCAAATTCAAAGCAAACCACCATGGTTAAATTTTTTACCGACCACATTCAATGCAAGTCAGAAATGTAGAAGATCAATGAATGAGGTTACATCGAGAAAAGGATCGAATGGAGGAAATCAAATCACCAAAATAGATGCAAACCTCAGCTTGATTCATGAAAATGGTAGGTCTTTTGGCTGACTTAGCACTTTTTATTATTTTGAAAAAAAAGTGTCAAATTGGTCCGCAGGCCCGATAAAATCTGATTGGATGCGGAGGGATGGGACCTTTTTACGTTTTGAGAAATTTTTGTAAAAGGCGTAAAATCGTAAAATGACCCGTGGCCCCTCTCATGTCAAAAGGAAAAATTCAAAAGTTGAGCACATATTCAATAAGTCAGAAGCGAATCGTCTGAATGTTTTTTACCTTTAAAACTTTTGAAAAGGGAGCAAAGTTTAAAAATGCCCTGCGGATCCGCTGAAGCATCAAAATTCAATCATATTAAAGTAAGTCAAAGGAGGATTGCTGGGACAGTATGAGAATTTGAAACTTTTTTTAAAAAGCAGCAAAGTTTAAAAGTTTTCCGTGCCCTTGCTAAGGACCAAACAAAGCCACGTATTCAATAAGTCAAAAGTGGAGAGTCGGGTCAATTTGAGATTTTGATCCCTTTTTGAAAAAGGGAAAAAAGTGTTTAAGTCACCCACGGCCCCGGTGAAGCATCAAAAGTTAAAATTGGGGAAGCGAGCTGTTGGGGCATCTTAAAATTTTAAGCCTTTTTTGGAAAAGGAAGCAAAATATCAAAAGTAAGCCGAAATCCCTCTTTGACCATATTCAGACACGTGTAAGGCCCAGATTAAAAGCAAATTGGTGGGCCGAATATTCAAAAATGCAATTTCTATGAGAAACATGAAAAGAAGGATTCTCCATGGCCATTTTTGGATCAATTTTGTCCTACGTGGACAATCTTTCTGAGGTAATAAAAGACATAATTCTTCATAGAACATTCAGTCGAGCTAGAAGTTTTCATCAATTGTGGAATTTAAAAAACAAAACTCATACAGAAAGCTTGAAGTTATTAATGGTGGCCACAAGAAAAATTTTGTAGAGCTTTGCTAGCTCGAATGGAGCTTAATAATTTAATTACCAAAAAAATGATGAAGTCTAGAATATTTTGCATCTTAATTTGAATCCTAAGTTCACCAGATTTAACCATAGTCAGAAAGTAATTAATTTTTCTCACCCACAGAGAGTAAAGTTATACGCCTTCGTAAAATTCAGAAAAGGATAGATCAATAAGAAGAAAAATTTACATGCACAGGAAAGAAAGCTTGCTCATCAAGCAAAACTTATTTTTAGCAAATCATCCACTCATGCTTTTCTTTAAAATAGACATGCTTTTCTTAAAAATAAGACAATCAATTGTAGTTGACTTAAGTGTAACTGATAGCTATTAATGCTTCTTTGTATTTGCATATTCTGTTTTTATTCCTTTATTTATTAATAGATGAAGGATAAAATAGGATGCATGGGTGAGTACAATTTTAGCCACCTTTCAAATTATTTGCAGTCTTGTGTATGTTTCCATTAATCTTGTGTATGTTTCCATTAATCTTGTGAGTTTGAATTCCTAGATTAATTATCTTACCCTGTTGTAAATTCAGTAATTTCTACATGATATTAATGTGTATGTGTAACTTAGTAGTATTGTTGTGCTTTTATCCCTCAATACATCAAAGTGTTTACCCTTAATTATCTTCAGAAAACTATTGGCTTGTGCATAAAAAATCCTTTCCATACCAATTTTTCATATACTCAGTCAAAGACCTCATACAAATTTGGTGTATCACCTCACTTTAAATATTTTTACAGTATTCTTTTACCCTTAAACCCCATAAAATTAGTTTAGAATACATCAATAAGGAACCGACCTTGATACTGGAGACTCACCTACAAATAGGTATATCCATAGACCTGAGGTGTTTCCATTGTATATACGAAAGAGAGAGATCCATTTTTGCAATCTTAGAACACCTGCAGCCATCTCTCTACAAGGTGCACTTTCGTGAGATGATTGTTTTTGGCACGCCCGGTGGGACCATGAATCAGATCTGTAATCTGTAGCAATTCTTTCTAAAGATTTAAAGATTTTTTGGTGACTCGGTGAACCTGATTCTAGACCAGTATTGCAACATGTTCGCTACCTAAAGTGACAGAAAGATCATCGGTAAGAGGAATTCCTCCTGAGTTTATTTCTTTACCTTTGAATTATGCAAGAAGGAGAAGAGTTGGTAATGCTTTACCTTATAATAGACCTCATTTTGATAAAGCTCCTCCTAATATTCCTTCATCACGTATAAATTTTTCTATTCAAATCCCAGTCTTTCAAATGGTTATTCAACCACCTAGGAATTTTGTGACCTTTACTAATTGCATCCCATTAGTAATCCCAGTTTACCATGACATCCCTAATGCAGCCATGAAAAGTCTGCCATCATTCACTGGTGAAAATCAGGTTACACCTACAGAGCACATTAAAGATGTCACAACTTTATGTGCAGTTCATAATATCACTCATGAGGATGTAGCTTTAAGACTTTTAGCTACATATCTTAAAGGAAAGGCCTTGCAATGGTATAGAAATCTAGTGATTGGATGCATTAGAACTTGGGATGACTTAGGTGATAAATTGTTGAAACAATTTCAAGATAATTTAGATCATTTATCTCTCATAGAACAGTTGTCTACCATTAAAAGAGCTCCCAATGAATTTTTGTCTAGTTTCAACATCCATTTTTCCAAAACTTGGGAAAGAATTCCAACAAGTTTCAAGCCTCAAGTTGATCACACCTTTCTTTATTATCTTAGAGCATTAAACAGTGATATTTCAACTATGATTTAGTATATGGGAGGAGAGATGCTCCCAAAAGCCTATGATATCACCATCCGAGCTGAAAATAGTCTTATTCAAGCTGGAAAATTAGCACCAAGACCTTCAATGCCATTTTTGGCAGATTTAGCACCTATTCCTCAGCCTATCACAATTATAAAACTTGTTGTTGTAGCCCCATCAGATTACGTATTTAAAGCTTTGTAGACTATGGGGAACAAGCTTACTTCAATTGAGAATAGGCTTGCATTACATAGCAGACCTTATCAGGCTCCTTATCAGTAAAATAGGTATCCTTACCAATAGAATCAAAATTATAGGTAGCCTTCTCAGCAAAGACAATTTGACCCAAAGGCTTCTAGTCCATCTAACCCTTTAGTCCCAGTTAATATGGCTACTGAAGAGTTGTGTCAAGCTTGTAATAAACCTCATTTAGTTGCAAATTTCCCAAATACTTTTCTGAACATAAGTCTTGTTGCACAACCTCAATATGAAACATTATTCATGCCTCAAAGGGAGGTTGGGCAGCAAGAAAGTCATGTTCAAAAAGCACCTAAACAAAAATTAGTCATTTTTAGTGAGTATGATTTCATTGCAGTTACTACTAGGGCTTAAGAAAAGGCCACAGAGAGCAAAAAATAGCATAATAGGCCTGTTCTACCTACTATCACTGATAAAACAACAAGTATAAGCCCAAAACCATCTAACAATGCACCAGTTCCTAAAAAACAATAGGTGTTACAGCTAGTAAAGAACAACAAAAATAGCTACATCCTGATCCAAGAAGGTTATTTATACCTCAGATATCAAAAGTAGAATCAGTTTTCGCCAAAGCCTATGCTAAAACATTAGAATCTATCTCTAAAATTGTTGCTTCTTTTAACATTGTTGATGTAATGAAAAAGTATAATGTTAAAATCTCAATGTGGGATGCTCTAAGTATTTCAGGACAACAAAACTTACTTTCTCATGAACTAGCTAAGCTGTCGATTTCTTCTAAAACAATATTAAAGGAATTCTAGAAAGAAGACATGGTCGTTAGAACACTGGAATAAGACCGCATCAAAGAAGTTAAATGGATTTTTCAGAAAGTCTTAAATGCTCATGACATCAAGAAGCCACCACTATTTTATCTATCACTGATTATTGGAGAACATCTTGTTCATAATTGTATGGTGGACAACAGTACAAGTAGCACAATTTATCCAAAAGAAATTGCAGAAAAATTGGGCCTGTAGTATGAACCTACAGAAAAGAGTGTCTTACAGTTGGATAGAACTGCAACTAATATTGTTGGTGTCATCAGAAATCTAGAGGTAACATTGTATGTTTTCCCAAATGTTTCCATTTTTCAAGATGTTATTATTATAGACTTACCTCCTTACTTTGTTATCTATTTATCAAGAGACTTCATAGCAAAAATAGGAGACTATCTCTCTTCAAATTGGTCTTTTTTTATTTTTCACTACTCGTTATGGGATGAAGGTTACTATCAATTCAGAACCATTTGCTGGAATTCACATTGAACCTCACTCTTCTAATGCAATAGCTAATTACACAACTTTAGACCAATCTGATTTTGATAATATAGCTCATGTTTCAGCACTAGATGGTGTTTCTAACCTATTTATGGATGAAAAGACACATGAAGAACATGCTCATGATCCTTTTAAATAATTTAAAGAACATTTGTTTGGTGTGTATTTCTTGCATGAAGAAAATACAACAATTCTGTACGATGGAAAAGTGATAAGTGAGCGTGGGAATCTACAAGTAACTCTTCCTCGCACCCGACCTCCCGAGGTCGTGCCGAGATATCTGGTGGGGATGGAATATACATGGGGTATAGGAAAACTAGTTAACTAATCTTATATCCTCGACACGCACTAATGAAATCTACGAATCTAAAGTGAAGAAGGCCCTCCTAACCTGAACCGGTGTGATAGATCGGTCGGCGAGGATGACTGCTCGAAGGCTTCAATCAATATCAAGCTCTAGCATGATCTGATCTATAGGTTGTGGGATACGGGAAAATGCCTTGGAATTGTTTCTTGTATATCTCCAAATAGGGTCATAAGATAGATGATGGATATATAGTGGATTTTGTGGGTGATTCTCTAGTTTAGTACATAAATCTTTAGCTTCGTTAGCTGATATATCTAACAAGGATAACTATGCGATAATGGTTGGTGGAAGTGGAGTGGATCTAAATACTAATGTGCATAAACCAGCATCAACATCGTATTGTCCTGTAGGCCCATTGGGTTATGGGACCTGTGGATCACAACCATAGATTCCTGGTTGTTGTGGACCTACTATGGTCGTGTGCATAATCAATCCCTAATCCCTAATATCTAGTAGTCATATGCCTTTTCGGACTCTATGTTTAGAATTAACAGTTGTACAATCTTCTCAGAGTATCTTACAGGTGTTCTTGCAACTTGAATTCTTAAGATAGTGTCTATGTCAGTGAGAATGTCTTCTGCATCTGGCTGTGGAACCAAAGGATCACAATCAAACATTTTCTCTCTTTCAAGTCCTTCTACAGTCATGCGGATATTTATCTAGGGTAATCTGTAGTTTGGCTGGTTTGACCAAAACATATGCACTTTGTCGTCTTCTATGTTTAGTCCTCTTAGCTGTGAGCTGATTTCTTGTAGGTCTGTTGTTACTTGGAAGACCTAAATTCTGAGATTCTGGTCTATATTAGTTATTACTGCAAAAAGATTGGGGTGAGGCACTATTGGCTCGAATACGCATTCTCTAGGCTCTCTAGGTGCCGTGATTGTCATGCAAAAGGAAAAGATGTGAGTTTAACTAATGATAGAATAAATTAACTATGCAAGATATATCTATGCATATTCCTCTATTTTGTATTTTTGATAAACTATTGAACAGAATTGAAAGAGCAATTATTTAATATATCTATAAATTGAAAACTAAACTAATAACAAAATTAAAACAAAAAAAATAAGTTGAGTATAGCTACTTGCTTGTGCAGTTGTAAATCTATTCTAAATAACCGAATAACCAATCTAATCTATTTGAAAGACCCCCGATCCTACCTCAGAAGTGAGGAATGAATCATAGTTTCTCAAAAACTATCAATCCCCACAGCTTCCTTGGTAATATCGAAAGTAAGATTAACTAAAATGAAATGATTCACTATTCTACTTGATAAGTTTTAACTAGAACTTTGAAATCTTGAACCTGGATTTTGCAGAACAGTGACGAATCCAATGGTGTGTGGCTTTTTCCCCTCAGTGTGATCTCCTTGTTCCTTCGTGCTCACGTGAATCCAGAAAAGCGTGTAATGCTAGCATCAACAAAATTTGGTATCGAAATAATGGCAGCTTAGGATGTAGACTGAATACAATGAGAGTAGGAGAGGGATAGCGCAAGAGAACAAAGCTTGGCTTATGCAATTCCTAGCAGGATTTATTGCAAGTCATACAACATAAAACATCTAGAACCTAAAACTATCCTTTTTGACAAACAAAACCTACAACTTTAATGGCTTCTGACTGACAATGGAATTATCCTACCTCAATCGACTATATGAAACAATAAAAACACTAGCACAAGAAGGTTATGTGACTTCCAAACAACAAAATAACACTATGCATGCAACAAATAAACTATTTCAACTCCTAAACAAGAACTGAGAAACTTGAATTTGAAATGAGAAGATGAGGGACAAAATTTGAGTGGCAATTTTTGAGGGGCCATTTGCTTGAAGATCAACCAACTATTTATAGAATCCCCATTTACCCAAAGGTGAAAAACAATTTGAACTCTTTAACCATAAACAATGCAAAAACACTATTCCAAGGAACCAGAATCGTAAAGTTGGTAAACATTGAAATATTACACTAGTCACATTAAAAAGAACATTCTAGAAAATCCGTGAAGGACCTCTGCCCTGCCTGCACGACGGTTTCGTAACTGAAGACCAAAACAAAAATACAAAGAGGGGAGAAGAGAAAAACAAAGCACACAATGGCTAAGCGAGACATGCGGGATGTTAACACGTACTTGGAGATCTTTTTTGGATCCCGAACACCTTGGGAGGAGACATGTATCATCATCGGGGCACGTGTATGTTTTTCCGATAGTGCAGTACCCTAAAATTTTGGGTACATACATATTGCCCCCCTCAGAGAAGCATTTTAGCCATGAAGAGGCGTAAAACGGTGGGTCCGAGTATGGCTGTCCTGAAATGGGAAGTTAGATGTTATACCTGATGCATCCGCGTGTCGAAACGACGCCATCCAAAATTCCTGCTACCCTGCAAAATGAAAAGAGGACTCAAGTGCAGATAGATAAAATAAATTGAAAAATAAATACTAAAATAATATGAAGTGAGGACTCATCATTCATGCGGGGATAAGAACTTACCTCCATCAGTGCTCCAAACCTACAAAAGGGGGTATTCGAAACGAGTCAAGGTGCTATATATGTGAAAACGGGCCCATTTTCCTATTCATTTGCAAGTGTTAATTTGATTGATTTTGAGCTCTGGAACCCACGGTGACGGTTTTTGACGAGAGTATAGTCAAAACGTTCATGACGAGATAGTGATCATGCCTCCTTGAGCGGAGCATCAACACGCAAGATCACAGGTTAGTTTTTCTTGATTTAATGTTTTTTATCCCTAAAAAGTTAAAATGATGAAATATTTTTCATGGGGGGATTATTTTTGAAAATGTTAGTTTTAATAGGGTCACTTAGGGGGGAATCTAATGGGTAGGCTTTGTTTTGGTAAAAAATAGTCGTTTTTAGGGCACGTGACCCGTGTGGAAGTTCAGGACACGACCACCGCCCTAAGCAGTGCGGTGGTTACAGGACCGTCACCATTAAGGCGGAGGTTACAAGACCGCCACCCTGCTCAGGGCAGTGGTCCTTTACAGAATTCCAAAATCATACTTGTTTGAAATCATTTTTGCATTTCTAGCATTCTTACCTGCTTTCATGATTTTTCCAATGTCATTTGAATACTAAATTACTCCTTTTTGCGTGTTTTTGGGTGTATACAGGCGAAGGAGGAATATATCAGATGGAGTTGAGAGAGAGAGAGTGTGATTGGCTTCCAGCAGTTTTTGATGCACTTTCTCAGGCTAAGCAGGATATGCTTTAGAGGTCCGGCATATTGCATATATCACGGGTCCTGCATGTTGCACCTTCTACTCACATACTTTGTGACTTATTTTCATATTGAGATGTTGGTCGGAATACTTTCTAATTTCCAGGAGTCAAGGGTGAGTGGACTATCACCCTGGAAGATGTCTACCATATCTTCAGAGTCCCAATCATCGGGAGATGACTCACACTTGAGACAACAGGGTCACGGGCTCAGATAGCATAGTGGGCTTCATACATGGGAGTCGTAGTTATCTCCACTAGTTCGAAGAAGGGGGTGAGGGTCTGATCTATTCCTAGCCTACCTATCCCCTTGATTTGTCAGGCCATTATGGGGATCCTTGCCTTGATATTGATCGGGGACAAGGGAGGAGACACTTTACTTTATTGCTGGTTCCCCATTATTGCACAGATTGAGGGACATGGCTGGATTTATGCCTTGGGAGCTGATATACTTGGGACCACCTATCATGATTTTTACCGAGTGGTTTGTTTACAAGGACAGTCTTTGAGCCATCTGACCCTGGTTATGAGCTGGGTCTATGAGTGTTTCATCCCTTATGGGAGAGTTGTAGAGGTGGCAGATCTCAGAGCGGTTAGGGTAGCCAGATGGAACGATATGTCGCTGCTCAGAGAACCCTACCAGCCAGTTGCCTCCCTGACCACTGATGATATAGAGGCCACACCTTATCAGGCCATGGCAGGGTTATGGGGCGAGGAGACCCTCACATTGATTTCTTTCTCTACCACATGGCAGCTTGTGGACAGGACGGGGAAGGTGGAGACACATCCCTTTGATCGAGTGCCTCAGCAGTTTGGCCTTCCTTACATCGGTATGCTCCCCCAGTGGTGCCAGTGTTTAGATCGGTTCAAGAGGCTAGGGGAGGTCCTAGAGGCCGAGGTTGGACCGTTGTTACTCCTGGTGTCCCTATTATAGCTAGGCAAGTATTTCGTGCTCGAGGGAGAGCTGGTGCTCCTCAGGTACCCTTACTTTAGATTGCTGCTGGTCCCGCCCATAGCAGCGAAAACCTCATTGATATAGAATCTGAGTCCAAGGAGTTCACAGGGGGAGATACGGAGGAGGATACCGGAGACCGAGGTAAGTGATTTAGGTAGAGAGGAGGACAGCGATCATGAGTGGCATGACACTCAGGATATATTACAAGAAGATAGGGTGGAGCAAAGTGTGGAGAGGGTGACTCTAGTGTCAGAGGAGCCGCCCTCTCAGGACCTAGGTGGGGAGGATGAGTTCATAGCAGGATGATAAGTTACCCCGGACATAGGAGGAGGACCTCAGTCAGCGGTGACATCTATGACAGGTGCTGACCCTAGAGATCCATCTTGGAGGCCCGGAGATCCGAGTGAGTTATCACCCCTCTCTTAATGTTTGTTTCTAGTTAGTATTTCCTTAGTTGCTATCTCTACTCTTGTTTGTTTTTTTTTTATCTTTTGACTATTTCTAACTTGTTTTCTCCTTTTCTTGTAGACACTGCTAATGAGTGGCGAGACCTGATTCACTAGGTATGCACTGATAACCTGATGATCCCCATGGAGAAGAATCACGTGGAGCTATTCGTGGATGTAGGGGAGCCTTCAGCAGCCGATAGGCATACTAACATTTTTCCCCCTATCTGGTATGTGGCCAAGATGTTGACTACCCTCTGTACTGAGTTGGCTGGGTATAGGACAACAAAGTGCCTGATGAGGAGTCGCTCTCATAGCGAGGCCACAACTGCTCCTCGGGACTGTGAGCCCTCAGTGCACTCAGAGCACTAGCGTAGCTGGAGTCCTAGACGTGGTCGTGCACCTTCAGAGGGATCTCATAGGGGTTGAGAGGCCACTTGGATCTCTTAGATTATTTATAGGATTTATTTTGTATTTCCCGAGCTCATTGAGCATTTTGACCATGCCTAGCGCATGATGACATTGTATAGGAAACTTGATTATATATATATATATATATATATATATTCTTTTTGGATCAAACCCTTGATATCTCAGTTTTTGTGATTCATTTCCACATGTATATTATAATGTTGTTTTTATATGCTTTTCAAAATGTATGCAATGGAGAACAAATGATATGAATGCTTTCTTTCTTTTTATATTTCGTGATGCTGATATATGATAACATAGACACAATGTGATTTTGAACTTTAGCTTCTATAAGAAATTTTTTGGTACTTTGTATAGTTTTGAAAGAACGTGATGACAAACTAGTATGATGAGCAGATGAACTTCCCCACTCCTAACTCCATGCAACTAGTAAGATGCGAGGGCTTACCACCGAGAGCTAGAAAGGGCACAAACGATGCAATTTGTTGAATGGTAGTGATGAGAGATAGACAAATATTTGGTGGAACTAAATTAGGATGCTACAAACCTATTCTACTCAAGTGACTCCATAGTTTAGAATGTGACTTGCTTTTTGGTTTATCTAGACTTAGATCCGTAGATGGCCGCATGGTAGACAAAATCTGGTTTTCAGGGTTTTGAGCTCTCTTGGAATTTTGGATATTCGATTCATTTATTTTTGACTCAAGATTTCACAGGTTTATCTAAACTATTTGTTTATGACCTTCAACGTTTATTGTCAAGAAGAACCCCCCACACCTTTCCCCATGCTACTTAGTAAGAAGCATGGGCTTATCACCATGGACAAGGCATAGGTGAGTAAGGGCATTCCCATCCCTTTCCCAACCCTACGTCACTAGTAAGAGATGCAAGCTCATTACTGAAGGTTGGTAGGGCAAGGAAATGTGTAAAAATAAAATTTTCTGTTTGATCTATATTTGACTTATTTATTTGAGAAAAATGTTAGTATGTTCTTATTTCCAAAGAGATATGCATACGGGATAGATGTGACACTATGAAGCTTTTAGAACAAACCATAGGTAAGACACCTATCCTAGGAAGAAACCAAAAGTGAGAAAAATCATGCAGACCTTGGTATGGTTACCATTAAGACTTTGTCATATCTAGCTTTATATGGATGAAATGATTTAGAAACAGGTGATGATGTTATGAAAATGAAGAAGTATGATTGGAAGGATTATGCCAATACCATCAGAAGTTTGTAATGCATTGCTTTGAGAATAAGTTCCTTGATCACAAAATTTTATGAAACGAGTGGAAAAAATGAACCTAACTACATGAAGATGCAATGTAGATATAATTATACAAGTAGTGTTGGTCGCTTATGCATAGAATCATTTAAGATGCAAGGAATTGACTGTTTCGTTGAATTCCTTGCCTTCCAGTGTACATAAGAGATATGCACCATTTCCATAGTATTTCGTGACTTGGTATGGGCCCAACCATTTGGGCCGGAATTTCCTTCCTTCACCGGTCTTTTTATCGATCCGACTATCTAGTCTTAGAACTAGATCTCCTTCATATATATCTCGTTCATAGACCTTTTTATTATACTGCTGGCACATCTGGTCATCATAGACTCTATGCCTTTTTTCATCGTCTAGCATGGCCTCATCTAGGATTTCTAGTTGGGAGAGACGTGCTTCTTTATAAGCTTCTTCATCCAGAATCCCTTGTAGTGAGATGCAGAGACTGGGTATTTCAACCTCAAGTGGGAGAACTGCTTCTTCTCCGAATACCAATGAGAAAGGAGTTGCTCCTATTGGTGTTCTTATTGAGGTTCGGTGGGCCCACAAGGCTGGATATAACTTTAAATGCCAATCTCGTTTGTTTTCTTTTACCGTTTTGAGGAGAATATCTTTCAACGTCTTGTTTGTTGCTTCAGCCTGCCCATTAACTTGAGGGTAATACAGGGAGGTTGTATGATGGCTTATTTTAAATTCATTACATAGCTCATGGACCTTGTCATTCTTAATGGAAGTGCCATTATCTGAGATAATGATTTGTGGGACACCATACCTGTAAATGATCTTGTTCAAAATGAACTTGGTGATCACAAAACCTGGTACAGTGGTGAGGGGCATAGCCTCTACCCATTTGGTAAAATACTCGGTGGCCGTGATTATGAAGTTATGGCCATCTATTGATGAGGGAGAGAATTTTCCTATCAAATCTAGGCCCCATGTAGAAAAGGGCCATGGAGTAGTGATTGGTTGTAGAGCTTGTGTCGGCATGTGAATCTCGTGGGAAAATTCTTGACATTTATGGCACTTGCATACAAACTCTACTGTGTCGTGGTCTAGAGTGGGCTAGAAATAGTCCATTCGATGTATTTTGTGAGTGGTGGCATGACCTCCAAAATGGATGACACATATTCCACTGTGAGATTCATAGAGAATCTTCTTGGATTCTTCTGTGTCAACACACCTTATGAGCATTCCATCGAAATCCTTATGATAGAGCACTTGTTCTATAATAATGTATTTAGCTACGATAATGTGTAACCGCCTTCTTTGTTGTGGTGTAGCACCTTCTGGATATGCATGGCCCATGATATAATTAATAATATTAGCATACCAAGGACATTTGGAGATGGGAGGTCTGGTTTCGATGTAATATATGCATTCATCAAGAAAATCTAGATCTACTAGATCACCTCCGTCTAATGGGTTATCAGCTAACCAATCTACAATGATTTGTCCCTTAACGGACTTCTGGTTTACAAAAGTTAATTTGAATTCACCCATTAAGGTTATAAAGCATCCACCCTTTTTAGACAAGGACCCTTGCGTGAGGAAAGTTCGTAAATGGTCTATTTTTACAATGACCCTTGTTTCTTGGTTTAGAATGTAATGTCTTAGGTGTTTGGTTGTAAATAATATGGCGAGGCATTCTCATTCTGATTGTGTATAACATGTCTCATAATCGAGTAATGTTCAGCTAATGAAATAGATCATGCGTTCTCATTTGTCATCGTCTTCTTGAGCCAACATGCAGGCTAGCGAGACATTGATAGCTCGTGAATATAAAATTAAAGGGAGGTATGGCTTAGGAGGCATTAGCGTAGGTGGTGACAATAAGAAATGCTTAACTACTTTGAAAGCCTCATTGTAGTCTTTGGTCCAATTGATACTATAATCTTTATTGAGTAGATTGTTGATTGGATGAATGGCAAAGCTTAAATCTGGGATGAATCTTCGGATTGCACTGAGTTTCCCAAGAAATGACCTAATTCCAAATTCATCCAAAGGTGGGATCATTTCAAGAACAACCTAGATTTTGGCTGGGTCTACATTGATCCCTCGCGATGATATTATGTAACCCAGGAGTTTCCCTCCTGTCACACCAAATTCACATTATTCTAGGTTTAGCGTGACTCCGTATTCTATCAAACGTGAAAGAATGATGCGGAGCACTTTCGGGTGATCACAGTGCTTCCTGGATTTAGCCAATAAGACATCTACATAAGATTCCATGATTTTATGAATAAGATCATGAAATATATATGTCATTTCCCGCTGGTATGTAGCACCAGTGTTCTTGAGACCGAGTGGCATAACAACGTAGCAATAGGTCCCCCAAGGAGTTATAAACATGGTTTTGGTTTAGTCTTGTTCAGATATTCTGATTTGATTGTATCCTGAGAATCCATCCATTTGAGACAAAAGCTCAAACCCAGCTGTTGCATCAATGATGATGTTAATGGATGGTAGTGGGAAGTCGTCCTTGGGGCACACTTTGTTAATGTCTCGGAAATCTATGCAAATGTGTATCTTTCCATTTTTTTTAGAACAGGAACAATATTAGATACCCACTGAGAATAATCAACTGGCTTAATGAATCCTACTTGGAGGAGTTTCATTACTTCTTCCTTCACCATGAGAGCTACCTTGGGTTTAATTGGCCTCGATTTTTGTTTAACTGGCTTTGCATCTGATTTGGTGACGAGGTTATGTATTGCGATGTGTGGTGCAATTCTTGTCATTTCTTTATAATTAAATGCAAAATCCTTTTGATGTTCTCTAAGGATTCAAGTGTGTATCTCTATCTCCTCTGGATTTAACGAAGATCCTAGCTTTAAGATCTTCGGTTCATCCTCCATTCCAATGTTAATATCAAGCATTGCCTTCTTCAAACTCAGGCTAGGCTGGAGGTAGTTCTAGATCTTCTCCATTCTCTACCGTGTATATGTCAAGTTCCTTTTGTGGGGGAAGCTCTATCATGGGATTTCCAAAGTAATAAGATGAATGTGGGATTAAAGATAAATCTACCACATGATGGGTGAGATGCAGCACTGCATAGGCATTTAAGTAATCAAGAGTGGCTTCATCACTATCAACGTGATCTAAGATAGCATATTTATTCTCAGCTATGTTCGTTAAAAGAGGATTTGACATTTTCTTCACTAATAGTTCAGTATGAAGGGATATCAAGAAACGGGTGTCTTCCAACTCACTGTTTGGAGTGAAGCGTGAAGCTAAGGTTGCTATCGAATCTGCAAGAAAATTTTGTTCTCACAGGATTGCTTCAATTGATATGAAGTTAAATCCTTTGCTCAAATATAGTACTGCTGTTTTGTAGAGCTGTAAATGTTCAGCTCTATTCTCATACACCTCAGAGACCTGGTTTGCTACTAATTATGAGTCTCCTAACACTCTGATTTCATTAACACCAAGCCTCTTACCTATGATGAGACCAAGAAGGAGCGCTTCGTACTCAGTGTCATTGTTTGTACATTTGAAATTTAATTTAAAGGCGAATGGTAGGATCTTTCCTTCGGGTGAAGTAAAGATCACACCTGCCCCAGCCCCATAGCAACATCTAGCTCCATCAAAATGGAGAGTCCAATATTTACTTGGGAATATGGATGTTAGGACATTTGTTACGTCTATTTCATCTGTTTCAGTTACTTCTACCATGCAGAGTTCCTTTGCTGGAAGAGACCTAACACCTAGGGTATTTCCCATGCCTACAGAATTAAATGGTAGGAAAATTGGTAGATCCTGTTCTAGCAATTCGATAATTTTTGCAGTAGTTCCTAATGATATTTTTTCTACAATGTTAGCCTCATCCTTGAGGGCAGGGATACTCTTGATTAGGTTCGTAATTTCTAGTTCTGTTGTAGGTACAGACTTTTCTTCCAGTTTCAAGTCATTTGGCTTGTTAAGTTGGTTTGTTGGGAGTTAAAATTTAGAGTGAATGCCTGGCCTTCTCTTCAGGTCCAATAGGTGTATATTGAATGGTTTCGGATCACCTTTTTCTATGAATAACTTTCCTAAGTGCAAGAATATTACTTCTTGAAATAATGTAGAAGGGATTTCCTTCATATGGTGTATCCATGGTTGGCTGAGGATCATATTATAGTTGGTTTCCTGATCTATAATATAAAACTCCGTAAGGATTTTTTTGGGTCCTAAGGTGACTGGTAGTGTTATGGTTCCAATCAAAGTGGCCTTGAGGCTATCATAGCCTCTTAGTGTATTCTGAGTCATGGAACAATTTGTTTCTCCATACCCTAGCTTTTGAAGGAAAGAGAAGGGAACTATGTTGACTGCTTCCCCATCGTCAACCATTGTGCATTTAAAATAATTGTTATAAACCCACACTTGAAAATGTAAGGCTGGATCACCTCTGCATGCAATCTTAGCATCTGTTGGCATTTTGTTTATGTCGAATATAAACTCAGTATCCCTATCCGGCTGCCCTGGAGGGTGGATATCAAATTCTATATGGTTTACTTATGTTTCGAGAGGTGGAGTGATGTTAATTAAATGACCTAAACCTAATGCTTTTAAAAGAGCAACCCTATGGGTAGGAGAGTTCTTTAATAAGTCCAAAAAGGAGATGTGAGAGAAGGTCTTCATTAGGTCATTAATTAAATCATAGGCACCTACAGGTTTTACCAATGGTTGTTGGATGTTATCTGTCTCTAGCAGGTAACTTGGATTTGGCTGAGAGGAATACTCTCGTGTCCTTGTTACAGCTTCCACATGTAGCTCAGTGTCTAACTCCACTAAACTAACTATCTTGGGTCGTGGATGACTTCCTAATTGCGGTGCGACCGATGGATTTAGTGAAGTCGAGGCTTCATGATCATTATTTCATGTCATTACACTCTTGTTCATCCCATTTGGATTTAATTTTTTATGATTGTGATTTGGGAGCAGATCGTTGCAGATCTTGAGGGGTGCATTTTGAGGGGAGACTGCTCCCGTGAATGTATTTGGCGTAGGAGACGTAGGATCTGCTAAGAACATATCTATGAAAAGTTGTCTTTGTTCTTATGGAAGATGTTGCATGAACTTATTATAATCAGGACAAGTCCTAGTGTCATGGCCTCGAATTTTTTGGAAACCACAATACGAGTTGGGATTGTAATTCCTATGTTATTGGTTTGGCACGTATTGTGGTCCAAAACTCCAATTAAACCGTTGATTATTAAAGTTTTGTGTCTGTTGTCTTTGGTTTTGGTTTTGGTTTTGATATCCAGTTGAATTTTGACTTGGACCCTATATCTGGGTCTGCCTTTGTTGTTGTTGTGGATGATTAAAATCCACCAAGTTGATTATTGGGGTAAAGTTGTTGTTTCATTGATTGTTAATTGGCGGTGGAGCATTTACAACATTTTCTTTTTTTGTTTGGTCAATTACTCCATCTGTTGTTACACCAAAATTTTTGTTAAGGATCTTAGGTCCTTGATTGAGGTTTTTGGTAGTAGGATAAGTCAAAGTATTCTAGTTTGGGGTGATTAACCTCCCGTTTGTTCCATACATCTTACGACCACTATCTATTGCAACTTGATCTATTCGGAGGGTGCTCTCAAGCACTTCATCGTAAGTTCTTAGTGGGAACTTCTTAACTTCTTCCTCTATCTCTCTATTGAGAGAATGAAGGAATAAATCAAAAAGTTCCATCTGATCCATGTTTGGAGCACTTGCCAAAGAATAAAGGATTGTACACCATCTTTGGATGAAATGAGTGACAGGTTCATTGTGTTCTTGCTTAATATGCAAGAATTCCCTGATTCCTATTCTCAACAGTTTTTTCATGTCAATTGCCTTGATGTACTCTGAAATGAATTGTTTAAATGAATGTATGGAAGCTTCAGGTATCCTGTAATACCAATCAAGGGAAATGCCCTCTAAATTTTTGGGGAATATTTTAGCAACAACCCCGTCCCAAGGAAGCAGTTCTCGAATGGCTGTGGCATAGGCCTTGATATGTGTATTTGGGTCTCCCTCCCCTTTGTACTTGGGTAAATCAGGAATAGGTCTTGGAAGCATGACGCTTCATATAGTGAAGTCTAAGGGCTCTTTCAAATATTTTGAATAAGTTCCTATCGCATAGTTTTCGACCATTGATGGTGCCTACTGAGGGGGTGGAGGTGGAATGGGTTGTTGGTGTGGTGTAGCATATGCATTTATAGGGTTATAAGGAAATCCCTGTGGTTGAGCGAATATGCCAGGAGAGGAGAAGATATCTCCCTGCGGTGATTTGGAGTACATGTTTAAGTATGGAGGAGTATTGCCCAGGAAAGGATTATTTTGTACTAGACCGGGAGGTATCATATTTTCCATCAGAACGGTGTTAGAAAACGTGTTTATAGTTGGTTTTTGTTGTGCATACTGAGGAGGCATGCCCAATGTGCCTATTCCTGTGAGGAGGTCTACTTGGCCAGGATGATGTGGAGGATTGGAATTTCTTACCTGAATTGAGAATTTTGACTTGCTTGAGCAAGTTCTAACCCTTTAACTTTTTCTACTAAAGTGGAGATGACTTCATTTGGTGAAGTCATAGTATTTTACCTTAGTGGTGTTTGTTGTATATCCTGAGGTTGTATAGGCATGTGGTACCCCGCTATGAACTGATCGTTTCCCTGCCAAGTTTCACTGAGGGAATTTCCTATAGGTAGTGGCATGGAGGTTTTTTCTTGAAACAAGACCTCAGGTCATGTTTGTAAACTTCCTATAGGTGGGTACATACTCTGAGAGCGTTGTTCATTCCTGGCATAACACACTGAATGTTTGTCATCTAAAAATAGATATAGATCTGATTGTCTACTAATTTTTGGTCTAAGCAACACCTGAGGAGACGAACCAGATTCTACTGTAAATGTCATGTTGTTCGATCCTGAAGGATCTGGTTGCGTTTGAGCGAGCAGGTCCAACTCCTCTATTTGGAAAGAAGAATTATATCTAGTCCTTACAGGTAGAGTTTGTGTTGACAATTGGTTAGTTAAATAGTTGTCACCCCATGCTGAGAGTGAGGGTGATGGCTATCTATTCAGTTGATCGTAGTATGCTTCAAGACCTAGGAGAGGTCTTCCATATGCATCGAATCACGAAATATTTGGGGGGTATATGAATACCTACAAAATAATGGGAAAGAGTGAAGGTGAATGGAAGAAATAAAACTAAAGGAGGAAGAACTGTTTCGTTCATGTTGGGTTCACCAATTTTTTTTGTGAAGCCAATGTGAAGGCTAATGAGGTGGAAAAGAAAAAAAGTATACTAATTAGAAGAACACGTAGAAATAAGACTCTGAATCAGAAGGTTGCATGTTTGATTCACGTCGGGTTCACCAATTTTGTACGATGGAAAAGTGACAAGTGAGCATGGGAATCTACAATTAACTCTTCCTTGCACCTGACCTCCCGAGGTCGTACCAAGATAGCCAGTGGGGATGGAATATATGTGGGGTATAGGCAAACTAGTTAGGTAATCGTATATCCTCGACATGCACTAATGGAATCTATGTATCTAAGGTGAAGAAGGCCCTCCTAACCTTAACCAGTGTGATAGATCGGTTGGCAAGGATGACTACTCGAAGGCTCCAATCAATATTGAGCTCTGGCATGATCCGATCTATAGGTTGTGGGATACGAGGAAAATGCCCTGGAATTGTTTCGTGTATATCTCTAGATAGGGTCATAAGATGGATGATGGATATATAGTAGATTCTGTGGGTGATTCTCTGGTCTAGTCAAGAAATCTTTAGCTTCATTAGTTGTTATATCTAACAAGGATAACTGTGTGATAATGGTTGGGGGAAGTGGAGTGGATCTAAATACTAATGTGCGTAAACCAGCATCAACGTCGGATTATCTTGTAGGCCCGTTGGGTTGTGGGACTTGTGGATCACAACCGTAGATTCATGGTTGTTGTGGACCTACTATGGTCATGTGCGGAATCAATCCCTAATCCCTAGTATCTAGTAGTCGTATGCCTTTTCAGACTCTATGTTTAGAATTAACAGTTGTGCAATCTTCTCAGAGTATCTTATAGGCGTTCTTGCAACTTGAATTCTTAAGCTAGTGTCTATGTCAGTGAGAATGTCTCCTACGTCTAGCTGTGGGACCAAAGGATCACAATTGAATGTTTTCTCTCTTTCAAGTCCTTCTACAGTCATGTCAATATTTATCTAGGGTAATCTGTAGTTTGGCTAATTTGACCAAAACGTATGCACTTTGTCATCTTCTATGTTTAGTCCTCTTACCAGTGAGCTGATTTCTTGTAGGTCTATTGGTACTTGGAAGACCTGAATTCTTAGATTCTGGTCTATATCAGTTATTTCTGCAACAAGATTGGGTTGAGGCACTATTGGCTCAAATACGTATTCTCTGGGTTCTCTAGGTCCTGTGATTATCATTTAAAAGGAAAAGATATGAGTTTAACTAATGACAGAATAGATTAACTATGCAAGATATATCTATGTATATTCCTCCATTTTGTATTTTTGATAAACTATTGAACATAATTGAAAGAGCAATTATTTAATATATCTAGAAATTGACAACTAAAATAATAACGAAATTGAAACAAACAAAAGCAGCCGAGTATAGCTACTTGCTTGTGCAGTTGTAAATCTATTCTAAATAACTGAATAAATGATCTAATCTATTTGAAAGACCCCCAATCCTACCTCAGAAGTGAGGAATGAATCATAGTTTCTCATAAACTATCAATCCCCATAGCTTCCTTGGCAATATCGAAAGTGAGATTAAATGAAATGAAATGATTCACTAGTCTACTTGATTAGTTTTAACTAGAACTTTGAAAGATTGAACCTTGATTCTGCATAATAGTGGCGAATCTGATGGTGTGTGGCTTTGTCCCCCCAGTGTGATCTCCTTGTTCCTTCGTGCTCACGTGAATCCAGATAAGCGTGTAATGCTAGCATCAACAAAAGTTGGTATCGAAATAATGGCAGCTTAGGATGCAGACTGAATACAATGTGAGTAGCAGAGGGATATCGCAAGAGAACAGAGCTTGGCCTATGTAATTCCTAGCGGGATTTATTGCGATTCATACAACATAAAACGTCCAGAACCTAAAACTATCCTTTTTGACAAACAAAACCTGCAACTTTAATGGCTTCTGACTGACAATGGAACTATCCTACCTCAATTGACTATATGAAACAATAACAACACTAGCACAAGAAGGGTATGTGGCTTCCAAACAACAAAATAACACTATGCATGTAACAAGTAAACTATTTCAACTCCTAAACAAGAACTGAGAAACTGGAATTTGAAATGAGAAGATGAGGGACAATTTTTGAGGGGCCATTTGCTTGAAGATCAACTAGCTATTTATAGAATCCCCATTTACCCAAAGGTGAAAACCAATTTGAACTCTTTAACCATAAACAATGCAAAAACACTATTCTAGGGAACCAGAATCATAAATACAAGAAAAGGCGGTGAAAAAATCTGGGAAACGTTGAAATTTTACATGAGTCGTGTTAAAAAGAACATTCTAGAAAACATGTGAAGGACCGTCGCCCTGAGCACAGTGGCAGTTTCGTAACTAAAGACCAAAACACAAAGAAAAAGAGGGGAGAAGAGAAAAAGAAAGCACGCAGGGGCTAAGTGGGACATGCGGGATGTTAATGCGTACTTGGAGAGCTTGTTCATATCCTGAACACCTTGGGAGGAGACCTGTATCATCATCGGGGCATGTGTACGTTGTTCCAGTGATGTAGTACCCTACAATTTTGGGTATGTACAAATTCCCTTACTGTTTAAAATAGAAAATGCAATGGAAGGAATTTGGAAGCTTCATTTCGATGGAGTTAAAAACAAGAACGGACAAGGAGTAGGTTTGATGCTCAGTTACCCAACAAATGAAAGGTATTTCTCAACTTTGAGTCTCAAATTTTCATGCACTTGCGACGTAGCTGAATACAAAGCATTAATTCATGGCTTACTTTGGGCCAGAAAGAGAGGTATTAGCATGCTACAGTTTTTTGGTGATTCTAAGTTGGTTATCAATCAAGTAAGAAATTTCAATGTTTGTAATAATGCATTCATGAAGTCTTACAGACATAGAGTTTCAGAATTAATGGAATATTTTGAAGCTATTAACATTCAATCCATTCCTAGAATAGAAAATAAACATGTAGATAGACTTGTAGCAATTGGTGTCATTTTTGAAATGCTGGATTGAAAATAACAAAATTCAGCCTCATATAAAGCTAATTATCAGCCATTCAATACATGATAATGACTTGAATTGACAGGTTTTTGAAAGTGATGATCAAATCTTTAGGTTTTTGTAGCAAGAAGTTGAATTCTCTGCCGTAAATCAAGATAAATTACAACACTTATATGGTGACCAGATTATTCAGTTAAAGTCAAACAAACTACTTTGATTTCTTGTCACATTAGAAGACATCTTCAGCACTGATGATCAATTAATAAAAAATAAAACAAAGATGTCAACACATGTTGATAACTATGAAGAGATCTCAATTGATGAAGTGAAAAAATTATTTCTTGGAAAGGTATGTGCATTGGCTGAAAAGCATTCATTTGTTAATCTTTGCAATTAATTTATAGATTTTTTTTCTTGGAGATACCAAGACCTGATTAGGATTTTATTTGGGTTTAGCACAACATACTATTGAATTACAACCAAATTCCAAGCCAGTTAGGTAAAAACCAAAGGCCTGTAAATCCAAAATAGAGCCTCTAATGAGGAAAGAGTTATCTAAGTTGATTGAATCAGGTATTATCTTTCCAGTTAAGAATTCAAGTTGGGTAGCCAATCTTGTTCTTGTTAGAAATAAAAATTGAGAAATTAGATTATGTGTGGATTTTAGAGATACCTAAATAAAGATTCATTAAAAGATCACTATCCACTTCCAAATATGGATCAGATTTTGAGAACAGTTTCTGGTTCAGATAGACTATCTCTTCTAGACGGCTATGGTGGATATAATCAAATCCTTAGTTCGAGAAGAAGATAGGTACAAAATAGACTTTTACCAACTAAGTGGGATACTTATGCTTACAAAAGAATGCCTTTTGGCCTTTCAAATGTTGGTGCAAACGTTTCAACGTGCAATGGACATGGCTTTTCGTAGCTTGTTAAATAAATGCATCCTTGTTTATTTAGATGATGTTACTGTATTTTCAAAAACTTCAGATGAACATCTAATACATCTAAGGCAGACTTTTTAGTTATGCAAACAATTTGGAATATCTTTGAATATGCTAAAGTCTATCTTTTCAGTACATCAAGGTAAATTGCTTGGTCATATTTTTTCTAAACAAGGTTTAGTAATTGATCCTTTCAGAATCGAATCCATATCATAGTTATCATTAGCTCATCATAAGAAGGCATTATAGAGTTTTCTTGGGAAAATCAACTTTGTTAGAAGATTTTTTCCAGATTTTACAGCATTGGTTAAACTAATGACAGCTATGTTAAAGAAAGAGAATAATTTCTCTTGGACTAGCAAATGGAGAGAAGGATTTGAATCAATCAAAGCAACCATCTCTCAATATCCTACTCTTGCAAATCCAAATTTTGATAAAGATTTTACAATGTATGCACTTGTAGGAGTTGAAACAATCTCATCCATATTAATTGAGGTTAATGATGAAAATATAGAATAGCCAATTGCTTTCTTTGGATAGAGCTTGCATGATTATGAAACAAGGTACACATTTCTTGAAAAACAACTACTTTTAGTAGTCAGAGGGATAAATAATTTGAAGTACATGCTTTCAAACAATAAAACATCATGTTCTTAGTTTCTCATCCAAGTGTGAAAGCTTTCTTGTTAAATAAAGAATTGAATGAGAAAAGAGAAAGTTGGATAATGAAAGTTATGGAATATGATGTTGATATCTGGGTTGCGAAGAAAGTTCAAGGAAAAGGCTTATGTGAGCACCTAATTGTTGATATGGAAAAATAGCATGAACCAGAATCAGAAGATCCAAAATAGCATGCTGAAGTTAAGCATCAACAATCAGATGTCATGGTTCAGCCAGAAAACTAGCAACCTGAACTTACTCAAGAAGTCCAAGAATCAAGATGGATGACTGATTTAGTTAACTATTTATAGCATGGTATTTATCTGGAAGGTATGGACAAAAATAAATGAAGGTATTTCAGATTACAAGTTGTACCCTATGTTTTCATTGATGGTATATTATTCAAGAGGGATATAAATGGAATCTTGTTGCGATGTGTTGACTATGAAAAAATTCAGCAATTATTATCAGAATTCCACGAAGGACCTATAGGAGGTCATTTCTCATCACGTACAACATCCTTAAAAATTATGAAATCTAGTTACTATTCGTCCAGCATATTCAAGGACTATTTTTAATGGATCAGAAAGTGTAAGAAATGTGCTTTCTTTGTTGGAAAAGAACATTTGGCTTCTCTACCTTTACAGCCTAATTTCAGTTGATCAGCCTTTTATGCAGTAGGGTCTTGATTTTATTGGCATGATAAACCTACCTTCTTCACAAGGACAAAAGTGGATTTTGACTGCTACAGATTACTTTACACATTGGACTGAAGCAATAGCCTTGAAAGATGCTAATGAAACTTTGATACTATCCTTTTATGAAGGTATATTTTACAGATTTGGTGTTCCAACAACTATCATATCATATAATGCTTTAGCATTTCTTAGTGCAAAGGTAGCATATTGGGCTATTAATCATGGAATTTATCTAAGTTATATATCTAACTATTACCCACAAGGTAATGGGTTAGCTGAAAGTACTAACAAGAATCTTTTAAGGATCATCAGAAGAACACTTAAATATAACCAGAGAGCTTGGCATCTAATGTTGAATTCAGCACTTTGGGCTGATAGAGTGACTCCTAAAAGATCAGTTGGCAATTCACCATACAAGCTTGTTTATGGAAGAGAAGCAAGAATTCCAATTTCAATTGAGTTACCCACACTAGATTTGGTGCATCAAATGGAGCTGCTTGAAAATGAACCATTACATGTTCGTTATGTAGAATTAATGGAATTACAAGAGCTAAGAGATCAAGCTCATTCAAACATGGAAAACAATCATAAATAGATGAAGAAGACTTTCGATAAGAAAGCCAAATTCAAATCTTCAATGAAGGAGATATTATGTTAAAGTGGGATGTTGATCGTGTAAATCCAAGAAGACACATGAAGTTTGATACAATTTGCAGTGGTTGTTACATAATTTCAACTTTCAAAGAACACAATGCTTTTCAGCTCTTGAAGGCTGAATGGAGAGGAACTTCCCATTCATGTGAATGGTATAGTTCTGAAACACTGTTATTGAAAATCCTATAGTGTCTGTTTAGAGTAGGATTTCCATTCAATAAGTGCAGTCCCTGCACATTGTAACGTTTTTCAATTCAATAAGTGCATTTTGCACATGATCTAGTTTACTAGATGCTTTCCCAGTTTTAGTTCATTTTGGAAAGGTTGGACCTTTAGGAAGGTAATTTTGGTTATATGCTTTAACTCCATGCCCAATGGATAAGAGAAAGGCACTAGTTTACAAGCTAGCAGGAATATTTTCCCACAGGATTGCCAGAAATATTGACAATTTTTGCACTTGTGCAAAAATGGGCAACTTAAAACTTCGTTACGATGGATAGAATTGGTGAAGTATACCTAACTAGGGGATTTTTTATTTCAGAGAATATTATGTTACTATTGAATTAATTGCATGATTACATGGAATTGGAGCTATGTGTGCTGTCACAAAATATAACAGATCGTCACATAGTCTACAATTTCATGACTATCTTCATTAAAAGAACACAAAGCCGTAAAGGACAGTTGTGTTATCTTGATGAAGACATCCAATTGAAAAATAGATGAAATGCTAAGTTCAAGAAAAGAAACATAATTTCAGATTGCAAAGAAATCAGAGTTCATTAATAGATGTTACAAGTATTCTTTAATGTTTTTTCCTTCATGATTAACACATTCAATTATATTACTGAGTTGTTTAGTTCATCATACAATCCATACAGAAAACTGAAATGCAGAAAGAAATACACAACTCAATTTCACAATTCGATGCATTATTCATAAGGAATTTCAAATGTTCCCACATAAGTTGTGGGATGTAACTGGAAAGTTAAGTACATCTACTGAAATAATAGGTACACATGCATGAAAGATAAAATAATGGTGTATGAGTGAACCCATCATTACCTTGGGTCTTCTCCTTTGGTTGGTGTTTCTTCATCTCCAACTTATTCCCTCTTCATCTTCATCAATGGAAGTAATGTACCTAGAAACAAGAAAAGATGAGGATTATCAGTCAAGAGATGAGGGTTAATCCATATTCCTACATTGCCCTTTTTCGTGCATATGGATCTCTTAACAACATGATATATAGATTACTCAAAGATCATACTACATACATGATCTACTCACTCAGGATGAAGGAGGAAAGAGAAAAGAAAACTATGGACTTAAGAGAGGCCAAAAATCCTAAATATTTTCTAACTATTTCCTTAAGTGCGCAGGTGCAGGTTACAGTAATGACGAGAATAAATCACGTTTGACAACCTTCAATATTAGATAAAGGTTGCAGTTCTGAAATGATTTCATCCTATGGTACATTAAGCAGATAATTCATAAGTATATGTTCCCAGATTACAACTAAATAAGAAGGAATGTGAGGAAATTTTGATAAGGCTTCGCCATGTGAAATGGACCTTTTAAAACATTCCAGCATATATATCAAAGCTGTAATAAAAGGAAATGCAATATAAATAGACAGAATCAAGAAGAAATAATAATTTTGAATGCCATATCAAAGGAGGGATATCCAAATTTAAAGGTTGAAATCACATTATGGGTAGAAGACAAACAATTTTCAAGTTAAATAATAGAAGCTTCATGTTTAGGCATAAATATCGTCAAAGAAGAGAAATCATTGATCTGAAGATAGAATCAGAGGCTACAAATGGATACAATATGAAAATACCCATTGCAGATCAGATTTAGCTCACTGAGATCAAAACTTCAAGATATACATTTCAAGAAAAGCAAAGAAACAATATGGAATACGTAGAATAAAATTATCTAGCAGACCCTCCATTAATTTCAAAGAAAGATAACAGTAATAACCATGAAATCTATGACAATATAAGCTTATCAGCATCAAGAAAAGTAAAATATTCATATTGTTGAGCCATTCAAAGAAGGATGAATCCAGAGTTACCTCCACAAGTTAGGAAATGAAGTTGTAATGGTAATGGCTGAATTTTCGAATTGAAGGAGACATCACAAAATTCCCGACCTCAAAAGAAGGTTCATCAAGAACTAGTGATTTAACAGGCCAAAACAGAAACCATGGCGGCCAACTCGCAGAACTCGGTAAATATACAACTGAGACCAACCTCAAGAGCCAAGCTTCAGGACTCAAACAATGGCGTCAAAGAAGAATTTTACCAGAGCTTCACCCGCAAACCAGAGGTGAAATAAAAAAATTAAATGGGGTTCAGTTTGTTTTAACTTCACCCATCTCATCCATGGCTTAACTAACTCACTCAATTTAATGATCAAACAATCCAAAATCAAAAGTACAGAGATCAATGCTCAGAATTGATCACCAAAATTCAAAGCAAACCACCATGGTTAAAGTTTTTACCAACCACATTCAATGCAAGTCAGAAACGTAGAAGATCAATGAATGAGGTTACATCATGGAAAGGATTAAATGGAGGAAATCAAATTACCAAAATTGATGCAAACCTTATCTTGACTCATTAATATGGTGGGTCTTTTAGCTGACTTAGCACTTTTTATTATTGTGAAAAAAAAGTGTCAAATTTTTTTGCAAGCTTGATGAAATCTTATTGGATGTGGAGGGGCGGGACCTTTTTATGTTTTGAGACATTTTGGCAAAAGGCTTAAAGTTGTAAAACGACCCATGGCCCCACTCATGTCAAAAGGAAAAATTCAAAAGTTGAGCCCATTCATAAGTCAGAAGCAGACCATCAGAAAAAATTCAAAACTTTTTAAAAAGGGAGTAAAAGATTCAATAATGTTCTTCAATTGGAACCCCGCTCGATTACATTGAAATCAATCATTTTAAAGTAATTCAAAATTTTGCTGGAATAGTTTGAGAATTTGAGCCTTTTGAAATAAAAGGAGTAAAGTTTAAAAGTGCCCCTGCGTCCCTGCTAAGGACCAAACAAGGCCATGTATTCTAAATAAATTCAAAAGTGGAGAATTCGGTCAATTTGAGATTTTGAGCCCTTTTTTAGAAAAAGGGAAAAAACTGTTTAAGTCACCCTGCAGCCCTGCTGAAGCATCAAAAGTTAAAATCAGGGAAGCAAGCCATCGGGACATTTAAAAAATTTTATCCCTTTTTGGGAAAAGGTAGCAAAGTATCAAAAGTAAGCCACAATCCACTTTGACTAGATTCAGACAAGTGTAAGGCCCATATTAAAAGTAAATGTGCATGCCAAATATTCAAAAATATAATTTCTATTAGAAACATGAAAAGAAGGATTTTCTAGGCCCATTTTTGGATCAATTTTGTCCTACGTGGATGATCTTTTTGAGGTAATAAAAGAAAAAGTTCTTTAGAGAACCTTCAATCGAGCTCAAAGTCTACATCAAAGGCATAATTTTTAAAAAAACTCACACAAAAATCTTGATGTTTATTAATGGTGGCCACAGGAAAAATTTTGCAGAGCTTTGCTAGCATCAAATGGAGCATAATGATTTAATTACCAAAAAAATGATTAAGTCTGGCAATATTTTTGCATCTTAATTCGAGTCCTAAGTTCACCAGATTCAACCATGGTCAGAAAGTAATTAATTTTTTTCTCACTCCACAAGAGTAAAGTTGTACGCCTTCACAAAATTCAGAAAAGGACAAGATTAGCCAAGAAGACAAATCTACATGCATAGGATTGAAAAGCTTGCTCATCAAGAAAATCTTATTTTTTAGCAAATCATCCAGACATGCTTTTCTTAAAAATAAAACAGTCTTCAAAACTGCAGTTGACTGGGTTGAATAAAGTGTAACCGATGGCTATTAATGCATCTTTATATTTGCATGTTTATTTTTATTCCTTTATTTTTTAATAGATGAAGGATAAAAATAAGATGCATGGGCGAGTACAATTTTAGCCTATTTTAGGAAGGGTGGAAAATATTTTGCTATATATTGTTCGCTTTGGCAAACCACAAGAGAGTTAGAGGAGGACTTTTAGATACATGAGTGCTGAAGCAACATTTTTTCCAGTTTTTGCCATTGAATATGAAGTATTTTCTACCTTTCGAATTATTTGCAGTATTGTGTATGTTTCCATTAATCTTGTGAATTTGAATTCCCTGATTAATTATCTTATCCTGTTGCAAATTCAATAATTTCTGCATTATATTAATGTTATGTGTAACTTAGTAGTATTGTTGTGATTTCATCCCTCAATACATCAAGTGTTTACCCTTAATTATCTTCATAAAATTGTTGGCTTGTGCATAAAAAATCTTTTCCATATCAATTATGCATATACTCAGTCAAAGACCTCATATAAATTTGGTGTATCACCTCAGTTTAAATCTTTTTTTAGTCTCTCTTTTACCTGTTAAACCCCAGAAAATCAATTTAGGATACATCAATAAGGAACTAGCCTTGATACCGTAGAATCACCTTAAAATAGGTATACCCACAGACCTGAGGTGTTTCCATTGTATCTACAAAAGAGAGAGATCCATTTTTTCAAGCTTAGAACACCTACAACCATCTCTCTAGAGGGTGCACTTTCGAGAGATAACAGGTTGTCTCTTATTTTAAGGATGGACCTACAAAAGAAGAGGCAAAATGTAGTCAAAGTCCTGTATATGATAATTCAGAGAAAAATGTGCATAACTATGTAAAAGTATGTTAAAGTGTGTAAAGAAAAGTATGCACCTGATGTAAGAGAGTGTAAAAGGATAGAAAAGTGTCCTAAAATGTTGTGTAGAGCAATGTTTTCAAGCAATCTCATGTAAATAGTGAGTTTTTTGGTCAATATCATCTGTATTATGAGTTTTTTGGGTGATCTCACGCTTAGAATGAGTTTTTTCAGGAGATCTCACACAATAGAGAAAGTGTTGGGGAGAGAGGTCTAGTGTTACTCTCCTTCTATGATTCTACCCGATAAGCACCACTACAGGTGGTACGTCTCTGATTTGTTCCTGTTGTCTAGAATTAGTTCCGAATGTATTGATTATCTTGATTGAAATTGATTATAGGATATTGCATGCATGTTGTAACTAAAGATGTTTCAAAGTCCTGTCTATGATAATTCAGAGAAAAAATTGCATAGCTATGTAAAAGTATGTTAAAGTGTGTAAAGGAAAGTATGCACCTGATGTAGAAGAGTGTAAAAGGATAGAAAAGTGTCCTAAAATGTTGTGTAGAGAAATTTTTTCATGCGATCTCACAAAAATAGTGAGTTTTTTGGGCAATATCACATGTATTACAAGTTTTTTGGGCGATCTCACACTTAGAATGATTTTTTTTGGGAGATATCACACAAAAGAGAAAGTGTTGAGGAGACAGTTCTAATGTTACTCTCCTTCTATGATTATTCCCCATAAGCACCACTGTAGATGGTACGTCCCTGATTTGTTCTTGTTGTCCAGAATCAATTCTGAATTTATTGATTATCCTGATTGAAATTGATTGTAGGAGATTGTGTGCATGCTTTAACTAAATATTTGTTCCTATGATTATGATACTTCTCTAAAGGATTTTTTGAAATGTGTTGATCTTATAAGTTGACTGTATCTGCCCCTAGGACATTAACGCCTATGGGATGGCATCAAAGATACTATCTATGTCTGGGCATTAGTGTTTGTACTAAGCTGAGGACCCAAGTAAGGTTTTAAGTCATTTTAGGATTGTGTTCCCATTATGTTCTTGTAATGTGCTCACCTGAACTGTAACTCTGAGTTTTTATATGGTTTATTTTGTCACCAAATGTATGCCCCCTCATTTGGTGTGCATGCGATGTCATTAGGATAATGCATACTAAAAAAGAGGACCTAATATTGTTTTATAGTGGATACCTATAGGGATAGGGAATTTTCATGGTGGAATCCAAGGCACATGCAAACAAAGTTACCAGTAACATGTGTTAGTAGGGAAAATTAGCTAACATGCAAAAGAAGCCAATGTAACAAGCAAGTGTGCAAAAAAAGTGGACCATGAAAAGTGGGTTTCAAACATGGGACATTACTCACCATGTCATAAGAAAATCAGAGCCAAAGTGGCCACAAACATACAATAACATACAAGACATAGGGTATAGCTCGTAAATAATAGCAAATTTTGGTAAGCAAACTGTATCAAACAACCATGGTGGCATATAGTCCTACAAAAAAAATGATACACATGAAACACACATTCGCATGTTAGAAAGATAAAAATTATGTCAATGCATGTATGTATCAATGGAAATTAATGTGCTAGTAATAATAAGAAGTAGTATATGATGAAACAATAACACATGTAATGTATGTGAGTAGTAAAGGTAGACTTCCCCAGGAGCCTTGCTGAGACTAGAAAAATATATAGTGTCGAGCATCTTTGCAGTGTGTAAAAAATATGTAAGAGATATGCATTAAGTCAAACAAACCAAGTGAAAGTGCATGTGTGTCTATACAATGATAATGACATACTGAGTATCTGACTAGCATGGAAAACAAAGTGTAACATGTAAATAGAATAAACTAGCAAGATTAAATGAACTGAGATATGAAAATTTTGTGTATGAGTGGAATGATATGCAATGTGTGAATGTGATAGGTGTGGCGTGCCACCTAACAGATGTGAATGAGATAAGGTTCATTTATAAAATACCCCTCAACAATTAATAATGAACCATAGAACAAGAGCGCATCATCGGGAAATGGTTTAAAAGTGTGTGCTAAAAATATTGATCATGAAGCATAGAGCGTGAAGTGTGAACGCGGTGAGGTTCATTTCATATTTAGACCCTTTTAGCAGTCGAGTATGAATCGTGGAACTATAGTGTGTCATAGGGTAATGACATTAAAATGTGTGCATCAATTGGTTTGAAAGAGTGTAGAAATATGTGGTCATGAAGCACAAAGTGTTAAGTGTGATAGTAGATGCTAAAGACAAATGATAGCACTAGAAGAGGAAGAAGGGTAATTCACCCCAAAAGTGCCAATAATGGAGAGATTATTTGGGGTTGATAACACTATAGATGAATTATTAGGAGGAGATAATGTGTGACGCCCACTAAAAGAGACACAAGACTACATAGAAAAACACAGGATAATTTTTTTTTTGACTTGCTTGACACATAACATGACACAACATGTCGTCACCAAGGTTACAACCAACTCTGGGAACCACTTGTTACGAGGATGACCACAAGGTCAGCACGGAAATGTTCACACCCAAAAGGATAATACACTTTTCTTTTGACAGGACAACATAGAAGTCCAACCACACAACACTCTTACAGCTAGGGCAAGCCACAGTAAGAAATGATTGAAGGTTATTTATTTGATAAAACATCCTTTAACTCTTAACTTATGTTTTCAGAGAGATTCAAGATATGATTTGTACAAATTCCTCTTACCAACTGAGTTATTTTCTTATACACTGTAGAGTAGTTCACTTAAAGTCTTCTCCTTTTCGAAAATTATTTGTCTTATTTATTTATTTAATAAAGATGGTAATTTAATTCCACAAGGCCGTCTATTCACACTTACATTACTAGAACTCGTCCATGCCCTTATGACAACATTGGTTCTCATTCAACAAACTTAAGAGAGAATTACAAGGCACCTTGGATAAAGTTAAAGGACGAAGGTCAATTGAGTTCATCCTTGAGACATCGTTATTTATTACCAAGATTTAATTGGAGCTTGAGGTTTTATCCAGAATATATTGAAGATTTTACTTAGGCTTCACTGAAAGAGCTTTACAAAAGGAAACTATTTACTTTCCAAAAGGTTGAGAGATAAATTTCATGGTTTCTAAATTGTATCCTCCTACTTAATAAATCTTATTATCTTCTAACAACTAACCATTGATTTCCCTTAAACTCGTTTAAGAAGTCACCGTATAAGGATAATGTTTGCTAGCTTAGCTAGGGTTAATAAATTATAGAATTTTACTTTACAAGGATAGTTTCACCTTCAATTACTTAAGGAATTGTTTGTTCTCAGGTAGATCACCTCTGCATTAATTTATTTCATTAAGGTCTAATTTAGTTATCAACCGGACATTCAAAGGAACTTAAGAGTTAGACTGGATTAGGGTAGGGGCTTCATTTAGTATTATCTTAGTTAAGTTCACTAAAGGATGCACAAGGGGTTCCCAAGATGGAAGAATTAGACTTAAGGTGTTCTTGTTCAAACTCCTCGACTAACTAAGACATAACTATAACCACAAGGCAACAATGATTTCAACTTTTTATAGAATACTTATCATTTCACAACTAAGGCAAAATGTTTAAATTTGTAGCTTAGGGTTAGCAAGGGTAATTTCTTTTACAACGGTAGAGTAGCACTTTCTTTCCAATTAAAGACTTTTAATTTTATCAACCAAGAACAACATCATTATTATCTTCTTTATTTTTATTCTTATCTATGTATTCATCTTATTTTATTGTTGGTTATCTTTAGAAGAAGGATTGGCAACCCATTAAAATATACATGTAATTCACATAGATGCCAATTCAATGGAGGGTTATTAACACAAGAAATTTTTATGACCCGAAAGGAGAAATTACCATTTTTTTAACGAGAACACGAACACAGTTATAACATTTCCATTCAACATGGCACATGAATCCAAGGAGTCAAGAGATCGGATTTCACTTTGGTTAAGAACAAGAAGGTAACCAAATGGGCCAAGCTATGTTACAACATTTTCATGATTGATAACTAATATTACTACAAGAATAATCATATCAATGCAAAGATTAAATATTATTATTTCTCACAAGGATAAGTTACAAGTTTAACTACAAAGGGACAAGACAACTTCATCTCACAATTTCCGAACAATCCAAGGCAAGAGGCCTTCTAAGCTCCTTTACAAGCACTATTACAAAATTTACAACACATTGGACATTTTCACAAGGAACTTCATAAATTAAACTGATGAAACTTTTACAACTCTTCCCTTTTATCTACTCGCGTAAACCACCTGCACAAATATTACGTCGAGTCAGTTCATGAGAACTGAGCATGTTAAGACTACCCACTACAACAGTAAGCTAACCTCTAACAATAACAAGAAAGGAAAGTTCTATATCAAGAATAGATCAAAACATAACCATGAATCAATATTCTCCATACAAGATAGATTTTTATCAGCCAACAAGGAGGAAGCCAAAAAAAAATTCTAGTTAAGAACAAAATTTCAAGAGTATTGGATTTCAATCGTGTAAACCTGCAGATTACGTGATCAAAATCTAATACTCGGTCCATCCATCACTGAAAGTATTAGAGAATCCCAAAACATACTAGATCATGTTCATAATGCCACATTAGCAAATTTTTTTAATTTAACTGCCAAGAAGAAACTATTAGTCTTAACGTAATTTAACAATCGATATTTTAAGGTAAATACCTTTTACCTTAAAATAAATCAATTTCCACCATTTTACAGGACACCCTTAATAATGGAGTCCACACAATTATAAACCTAGTACTAGATTTGTGTGGACATAACAGGTTACTCAATTGTTACAGGAACTCTCATATTATTTACAACTATGTCATTCAGGCACTCTGGAATCCCGCTACACCATTACCTCATCACATATCATAAATAATAAATATCCAATTTTTAGACAAGAAACTAGCCTATAATGCCAACCTGTCAATCCCCATAGATTTCCACATTTAAGCAACATGACCATTACTTGCAGCCTATAAATAAATCATTTCAAAGCTCTAAGCAGACAAGTAGGCATATTTAATTTTCTACAACAAGGTCAAGCAAGGTCATGGGTATCCCCAGGCTACATATAAAGACATGGCCAGCTCTTAATTCTTTAAAGATCCCTCTTCTTAAACGAAATCGTGTGGCAACAAGAACCACATACCAGATACCCAAATCGATTGTGTAGTTATTATGTTAATTCCTTCCATACCCACCTCTATCTGGGTAATCCCCCTTTCTTTTAAAAAAAATAAATCTAACACAAATAACCTTTTCATAATTTCTGCACCCCCTTTTTTTCCTGGGTTATTTTCAAGCCCATAATCAAATAATTAGTTGGGAACAAAATTACGATTATGATGGTAAATACCCAATTCATTTTATTTTTTTATTTTTTTACAAATTTTGGAACAAGTCGTTCTAGCCACTATTTTCTGATTACCCTGTTCTAACTTAAGTATAGTTAAGTCAATTGCCCTCATGTTTAGAGGGTTTCAGCAAATAAAATTTGTGCAGTCACATTTCAGAAATCATACACCTATCCCGGGGTTTTAAGTCAATCCCATGTAATAATACTATAGATGGAGCTGCTATATTAAGTATTAATACAAACCCACGATTCCAACCATGGACACAAGAATTATTAATCAAGAAATCAATTTATGAACAGCATTATCACAAGTCTACATGCCTTCAAACTTCTCATAGCAGGCGTCATTGCAAGAAGAGGCCATTCGTTTCATGATATTATTAAAAAGGGTAGCAAAATATTGTAGAGCTTAGAATTAACATGCCTGATTTGCATTCTCCATCTACTCCCATGTTTTCTACCTGTTGGGCAATCAAAAAGGTTCATAGCTCACGTTTTTCACCGTATGCAACCAACAGGTGTCTAACCTGCTCCCTTCACACAAAAATCATTTACTACATAGTTCAGATCTCCCCCCTCAAACAACAAAACTTCACCATAGCAGAGCCTGGAGTGACTGTAACCCATGCGGCCCCAAACCCAGGCACTAATCAAATAGAAAACACATAAAGTTATCTCCATCAAGAAGCAATGAGTGACAGGCAGGAGGCCACCAACTCCACCCACGCAGCAAGGAAAGAAAGAAGGAAAAACAAAAATCCCTTCCCCCAAATGCGTCCCATCAACAAGGGATGTGCCAGGCAGGAATCTCAACCATACGCATTGAAGGAAATTAAATGGAGGCCATTATTCTCCACCAACCTCCAGCAAAAAAATCAAGTAAATCAACATGAAGCAAGGGGAAAGGAAAATGGTGCATAAGGAAAAGGGAAGAGAAAAAAAAGTGATACTTTCTTTATTTTTTTGGTTATAACGCATTAAAGGCACAAGACTACATTTTAATACTTCCACCCTCCAGGCAAGCCATTCATGACACAAACAACGTTTTCCAATAACAATAATTAAAAGGATCCATCCCGTCAGCCCACACCAAGCAGGAGGGAAAACTGGCCAAAAGGATTTTAAGTAATGTGGATGAGGATTATTTTTATCTTATTTTCTTCTTAAAAAAAAACTTCTATTAATTTAACATAAAATTTTATAATTTATTTATTGATAAAAAACCGTACAACTGATACAGAGTCATTTATTAATTTATTTTTATTATCCTTTAAAACGTTCTATCATTAAAATTATTATGAAAAAGAAGTCTCTACAAACTAATCAATAGCACAAATGCTAAAAGAAATAACTTTACCATGATTAGCTATTCAAGTGCAAGAAGATCATTAATAATCAAAGTACAATAGCTAGAGGGGGTAATTAATAACAATATTAATTAAAACGAAATTGAAAAACTAACCTAAATAATCATCAATCGACAATGATAAATTACAACTTGAGATTATCTTTATCAAGGCAACGACTGACGATGGCACCGCAACGGATTCTTTTACGGATTTTTTTACAAAAAAATAAAATTATCAATCATAAAATAACAAATACTAAAGGTAATTAAGCTCGACAATAAGGTAAAACAATAATACCAATATAAAATTTGAATACTATCAATTGATAATTAAATTAAAACAATATTGTTATCATTATATATTATAAATATATATATAAATATAATCACTATTCACATTAATAATGACCAACGGTCCAACTTAATCATGCGACAACAAGATCCTCCTTTAAGTAGGTTAACGCATAAGACATTACACAGTCCACATACAGAGGTGTCGATAATGACTCGAGAAAGTAAGAAGGAGAGGGAAGGTGCTAAAACATCAATGAGACATGGTCTAAGACAACGGAATTACACACACTCGTTTGACACTCAGAAAAAAGGGTCACTGCGACAAGAACTGGGGTAACCGTCGAACGGGGCATCACATCCTTCTCCCCTTAGGAAGAGCATCGTCCTCGATGCAACATAACACAGAGGAAGAGAAATGGTATGCAACAAAGGATAGATAAAGGAAAAAGTACACCCTATGGTTTAAAATTTTAGCTGATTAAAGCATGGTCACAAGGTAGCCTTAGGAACATTTGGTAGAGATTTTAACTTTCAAGGTTCTGTGAAGATTGGCAGTTCCCTCTTGTTTATTATTTCATTAGTCTCTTTCCATTAACATTATTCTTAGTTTAATTTCTTTAAAATTTCATTGTTGAAGAGTTTTGGTTTATTCCTTATTGTGGGTGCCCAACATGAACTGCTAACACAACACTCTACCGGGGGTCAGACAAGACACTACAGATTCACAAACACACAAGTATATACTTCAAGATTGTATTACACCACAAAAGATTACTCAAATATGGAAGGGAATAGGCACAGTCCACATAACTTAGTACTCTTCACACATCTATGACTGACGTACAAAATACTCGAACAAAAGAGTACTACAATCCACCAGACATTTCCTCAATTCGACAGATGAAAAATTCAAATAACTCCGAACAGAGATACACGTACATCATGTTCACAAGGGCATCAATGCCATATCCACAACATCAAAAAATATATCCTCTGAAATATGAGTAACACATATATCATAACACCATAACCAAAACATCATAATACATCAACATACCTCCTGAAGCATCAATCACACATACATGCAAATCTCTTATGCCTCCCTCAAGCCCTTATGCCTCCCTCAAACTCTTATGCCTCCCCTCAAGTTTCTTTCACAATAAAAATTGATGCCATTGGCATTCCCTTATGCCCCCCCCCACAAGGAGGCCGGTTGTCCCCATGGCCCAAGACACATAGGGTTTGGACACTCCTAACCCAAGTGACATAATAACGCGTGGTTCAACAACCCGCTAGTTATCTGTAACTCCTTGGGGCGTACCCCCATACAATGAAGCAGGTCCATAGGTCCAACCATTCCATGGTGCATCCCATGACCCTATTCCACACATCACGACAATAGAACCAACATAACAATCCGATCCAAAATGCCAAGTGGCGAAGTACAAGCCTTGGGGCAAGGTGGTAAAATCTTTAAAATTTAAAAGAAGATTCAAAACCAAGAAAACAACTGACCAAATGGCCATAGTTAGTGCAAAAATCCAAGTGTTAGTACCACAAACCAAGGAAATGCCCAAAATGTAAAGCATGGCAATCAAGAAAACTACTGGTCCTTGCAAAATAAAGTAAAAAGCTCAATTTACGAATAAAATACACTTATAATAATGTCACATTACGATAACTGTGTGGCCTTATCTGGCCACCAAAGGGGTACTCAACGAGTTGCTAGCACTCGGAACATCGAGCCTCAGCTCGTAAAAAATACATATCCATAATACAACTATCATCATCTCAATCTGAATCATCTTGACACCACTTCAACAAGGCTCTACATAGTCAAAATCACATAGGTTGAATCCATACGACAACCATATTGAGAGAGAGAGAAAAGAGTACAAGTCACCATCTACTGAGCCTAAGGTGTCCGCGAAACACAATATGCATGACACCCGTTGAGCAAGTGCCACACATACCAAATGAACAAAAGTGGGTTTTCAGCCTATGTAAGGCTCCACTTCCTATCTCGTACTCGGCTCGAGTGATTGGCCAATGGTAAACATTTTCTCACTCCAAACATACACAGTTTACCGATTTCCCTTAGGGTCGGTTAGTGTAAGGTTCACAACATAACATATAACTACATTACTCACACAATGGTTGGTGCACACATAGCTACCATAACGTCTCACGTATGGTATGTATATAGGGTAGATCACAATCATACATTCACTGGGCGTATACATCACTTTACCACATTCTGCACCCAAAGTGCAATCACTATACGATAGGGTTCATACACTCACTGTATGACCCTAAATCACAACATGAATCATTACATATTACACAAATCATACATATGATGAACATAGTAACATCACAACTTAACATTAATTGCTACATAACAAGGTGATACACACATTTCTTCAAAACATGGTAAACATCATGATACAACTCAATTCACTTTACATCAATCCAGTCATACAACACATCGACACACCCACATATCACAATATGCCACAATGCTCCAAGACTCTGTCATCCACATTAGAATTCTTTTCACACATCACAAGCAGTAATTCACACGTGAACTCTTCATAGAATCCACAAGAAGGAGAGAGAACACTCCCATCCCCATCACATCAACATGATAATAAATTCGCACTAGGTGACATACACATCATGTGCGTTCACAATATCACAATTACGACATCAATCACATCATGCTTATAACCACATTACTCTTCCAATATAAACCACCATCATGCAATACCATCATCTCCATGTAACACTATCATGTAACACCATCATGTAATACCATCATAACTCCAATCTTGCCCATAGGTTCGAGAGCATGAACCTATGCTCTGATACCAAGTGTGACGCCCACTAAAAGAGACACACAAGACTACATAGAAAAACACAGGATAATTTTTTTTTGACTTGCTTGACACATAACACGACACAACATGTCGTCACCAAGGTTACAACCAACTCTGGGAACCACTTGTTACAAGGATGACCACAAGGTCAGCACGGAAACGTTCACACCCAAAAGGATAATACACTTTTCTTTTGATAGGACAACATAGAAGTCCAACAACATGACACTCTTATAGCTAGGGCAAGCCACAGTAAGAAATGATTGAAGGTTATTTATTTGATAAAACACCCTTTAACTCTTAACTTATGTTTTCAGAGAGATTCAAGATATGATTCGTACAAATTCCTCTTACCAACTGAGTTATTTTCTTATACACTGTAGAGTAGTTCACTTAAAGTCTTCTCCTTTTCGACAATTATTTGTCTTATTTATTTATTTGATAAAGATGGTAATTTAATTCCACAAGGCCATCTATTCACACTTACGTTACTAGAACTCGTTCCATGCCCTTATGACAACATTGGTTCGCGTTCAACAAACTTAAGAGAGAATTACAAGGCACCTTGGATAAAGTTAAAGGAAAAAAGGTCAATTGAGTTCATCCTTGAGACATCATTAGTTATTACCAAGATTTAATTGGAGCTTGAGGTTTTATCCAGAAATATTAAAGATTTTACTTAGGCTTCACTGAAAGAGCTTTACAAAAGGAAACTATTTACTTTCCAAAAGGTTGAGAGATAAATTTCGTGGTTTCTAAATTGTATCCTCCTACTTAATAAATCTTATTATCTTCTAACAAATAACCATTGATTTCCCTTAAACTCGTTTAAAAAGTCACTATATAAGGATAATGTTTGCTAGCTTAGATAGGGTTAATAAATTATATAATTTTACTTTACAAGGATAGTTTCACCTTCAATTACTTAAGGAATTGTTTGTTCTCAGGTAGATCACCTCTGCATTAATTTATTTCATTAAGGTCTAATTAGTTATCAACTGGACATTCAAAGGAACTTAAGAGTTAGACTGGATTAGGGTAGGGGCTTCATTTAGTATTATCTTGGTTAAGTTCACTAAAGGATGCACAAGGGGTTCCCAAGATGGAAGAATTAGACTTAAGGTGTTCTTGTTCAAACTCCTCGACTAACTAAGACATAACTATAACCGCAAGGCAACAATGATTTCACTTTTTATAGAATACTTATCATTTCACAACCAAGGAAAAACGTTTAAATTCGTAGCTTAGGGTTAGCAAGGGTAATTTCTTTTACAACGGTAGAGTAGCACTTTCTTTCCAATTAAAGACTTTTAATTTCATCAACCAAGAACAACATCATTATTATCTTCTTTATTTTTATTTTTATCTATGTATTCATCTTATTTTATTGTTGTTTATCTTTAGAAGAAGGATTGGCAACCCATTAAAATATACATGTAATTCACATAGATGCCAATTCAATGGAGGGTTATTAACACAAGAAAGTTTTATGACTCGAAAGGAGAAATTACCATTTTTTTTAACGAGAACACGAACACGGTTATAACATTTCCATTCAACATGGCACATGAATCCAAGGAGTCAAGAGATCGGATTTCACTTTGGTTAAGAACAAGAAGGTAACCAAATGGGCCAAGCTATGTTACAACATTTTCATGATTGATAACTAATATTACTACAAGAATAATCATATCAATGCAAAGATTAAATATTAATTATTTCTCACAAGGATAAGTTACAAGTTTAACTACAAAGGGACAAGACAACTTCATCTCACAATTTCTGAACAATCCAAGGCAAGAGGCCTTCTAAGCTCCTTTACAAGCACTATTACAAAATTTACAACACATTGGACATTTTCACAAGGAACTTCATAAATTAAACTGATGAAACTTTTACAACTCTTCCCTTTTATCTACTCGCGTAAACCACCTGCACAAATATTACGTCGAGTCAGTTCATGAGAACTGAGCATGTTAAGACTACCCACTACAACAGTAAGCTAACCTCTAACAATAACAAGAAAGGAAAGTTCTATATCAAGAATAGATCAAAACATAACCATGAATCAATATTCTCCATATGAGATAGATTTTTATCAGCCAACAAGGAGGAAGCCAAAAATTCCAGTTAAGAACAAAATTTAAGAGTATTGGGATTTCGCTCATGTAATCCTGCAGGTTACGTGATCAAAATCTAATACTCGGTCCATCCATCACTGAAAGTATTAGAGAAGCCCAAAACATACTAGATCATGTTCATAATGCCACATTAGCAAAATGTTTTAATTTGACTGCCAGGAGGAAACTGTTAGTCTTAACGTAATTTAACAATCGATATTTAAGGTAAAAACCTTTTACCTTAAAAATAAATCAATTTCCACCATTTTACAGGACGCCCTTAATAATGGAGTCCACACAATTATAAACCTAGTACTAGATTTGTGTGGACATAACAGGTTACTCAATTGTTACGGGAACTCTCATATTATTTTCAACTGTGTCATCCAGGCACTCTGGAATCCCGCTACACCATTACCTCATCACATATCATAAATAATAAATAGTCCAATTTTTAGACAAGAAACTAGCCTATAATGCCAACCTGTCAATCCCCATAGATTTCCACATTTAAGCAACATGACCATTACTTGCAGCCTATAAATAAATCACTTTCAAGCTCTAAGCAAACCAGTAGGTATATTTGATTTTCTACAACAAGGTCAAGCAAGGTCATGGGTATCCCCAGGCTACATATAAAGACATGGCCAGCTCTTAATTCTTTAAAGATCCCTCTTCTTAAATGAAATCGTGTGGAAACAAGAACCACATACCAGATACCCAAATCAATTGTGTAGTTATTATATTAATTCCTTCCATACCCACCCCTATCTGGTTAATCCCCCTTTCTTTTAAAAAAAATAAATCTAACACAAATAACCTTTTCATAATTTCTGCACCCCTTTTTTTTGGGTTATTTCCAAGCCCATAATCAAATAATTAGTTGGGAACAAAATTTACGATTATGATGGTAAATACCCAAGTCATTTTATTTATTTATTTATTTATTTTTTACAAATTTTAGAACAAGTCGTTCTAGCCACTATTTTCTGATTAACCCGTTCTAACTTAAGTATAGTTAAGTCAACTGCCCTCATGTTTAGAGGGTTTCAGCAAATAAAATTTGTGCAGTCACATTTCAGAAATCATACACCTATCCCGGGGTTTTAAGTCAATCCCATGTAATAATACTATAGATGGAGCTGCCATATTAAGTATTAATACAAACCCACGATTCCAACCATGGACACAAGAATTATTAATCAAGAATTCAGTTTATGAACAACATTATCACAATTCTACATGCCTTCAAACTTCTCATAGCAGGCATCATTGCAAGAAGAGGCCATTCATTTCATGATATTATTAAAAAGGGTAGCAAAATATTGTAGAGCTTAGAATTAACATGCCTGATTTGCATTCTCCATCTGCTCCCGCATTTTCTACCTGTTGGGCAATCGAAAAGGTTCATAGCTCACATTTTTTCACCATAAGCAACCAACAGGTGTCTAACCTGCTCCCTTCACACAAAAATCATTTACTACATAGTTCAGATCTCCCCCCTCAAACAACAAAACTTCACCATAGCAGAGCCTGGAGCGACTGTAACCCACGCGGCCCCAAACCCAGGCACTAATCAAACAAAAAAACACATAAAGTTATCTCCATCAAGAAGCAATGAGTGACAGGTAGGAGGCCACCAACTCCACCCATGCAGCAAGGAAAGAAAGAAGGAAAAACAAAAATCCCTTCCCCCAAATGCGTCCCATCAACAAGGGACGTGCCAGGCAGGAAGCTCAACCATACGCATTGAAGGAAATTAAATGGAGGCCATTATTCTCCACCAACCGCCAGCAAAGAAAATCAAGTAAATCAACATGAAGCAAGGGAAAGGAAAATGGCGCATAAGGAAAAGGTAAGAGAAAAAAAAAATGATACTTTCTTTATTTAGTTGGTTACAACGCATTAAAGGCACAAGACTACATTTTAATACTTCCACCCTCCACGCAGTTTAATTCAACACAAACAAGGTTCCAATAACAATAATTAAAAGGATTCCATACGTCAGCCCAGGTCGCCCCAAGCAGGAGGAAGATTAAAGTTTTTGGCCAAAATGGATTGCAAGTTTGTGGATGAGGAACGTGGTCTAAAAAAAAAAACTTTATTAATTCAACATTAAATTTTATAATTTATTTACTCAATAAAAAAATACAACTGATACGGAGTCATTTATTAACCATTTTTATTATGCTTTAAAACGTTCTATCACTAAAAAGATTTCATTTTGATAAAAAGAAGTCTCTACAATGCTAATCAATAAAATACTTCTTTGGATAACAAAAGAACTTCACTTTACCCGAGAGTCTCGAGTGCAATTAACGATCATTAATAATACAAAGTAAAATAGTCATAATTAGTCGAGGTAATTACTAAGGAATATTAATAAAATGAAATTGACTTTTTAACTAATGCCCTAAATAATCGTCCATCTGGCAAAATAAATTAGACACAATGTTTCGTTAAATAAGGAAAATAACGGTTGTTATTTTTATGATTCTTTTAGGATAAAAGAATAAAAAAATAAAATTATTAATCATATTAACAAAGACTAACAGATACCAGCTCGACAATAAGGTAAAACAATAATATTATAAAATAGAGGTCAATTGATAATTGAATTAAAATAACATTATTATCATTATATATTATAAATATATTTATAATCACTATTCACATTAATAATGACCAACGGTCCAACTTAACCATGCGACAACAAGATCATCCTTTAAGTAGGTTAACGCATAAGACATTACACAGTCCACATACAGAGGTGTCGATAACAACTCGAGAAGGTAAGAAGGAGAGGGAAGGTGCTAAAACATCACTGAGACATGGTCTACGACAACAGAATTACACACAGTCATTCGATGCTCAAGAAAAAGGGTCAATGTGACAAGAACCGGGGTAACCATCGAACGGGGCATCACATGTAACATGGTCAAAGACTTGAGAGGAGGAGGGGATGTAGTGATTTTTAGAGGAGGTTGCTTAATTATAATGGGTTGGATAGGTTTAAATTGATTGAATGAAGGAGGAACATTAATAATGATGGAATGATGCTCATTAGAAATGGAAGGACCAAATTTAGGATCCCATTGGGATTTAGCAATTGGAGATGTAACCAGATGTTGTGAATGAAATGAAATAAAACCATGACAAGAAAGGTGTTTAATTCTTTGTTGTAAAGCATAACAATAATTTTCATCATGTCCATTGAGTTTATTGTAATTACAAAATGGTAGACCTATGTACATGGCAAGTTGATAAGGAAGTTACCAATGCATAGTTGGAAAATTGATCAATTGATGAGTGAGTATTTGAGGAAGAAAATCATGTTTCTTAGCATTGAAAAAAAATTGAGATGTTTGGGTAGTGGAAAGACTTGGGGTTAACTGATATGAGCACATGTAGAATTCTTAAAAATAGAAATCGAAGCATCCTTAAGATGTTGGATTTCATCTTTAAGAGATGTAATCGTTGTTTCCATAGCTTGGATTTTGTATTGAAATAAAAAATGCAAATATTAAATTTACTATAAGACGGGTTGATTGGATGGAAGATTAGTAGAGATATAGTCATCAAAGAGACGGTCGAAAATGGAACTTACTTTAGTTGGTGGCATATTACAAGGGAGATACATAGTGTCTAGGGATTTTCAGAGAACATCTTTGTAATGTAGGTGCATTTGAAGCAAGTCTTGGAAGGAGATTATAGGATTTTTAGGATCCATGAAAGAGAAACTGATAGAATAAGGATCTGAATGACCGATCACGAGTGGGGTTCACCAAATGATTTAATTTAATTTGAATTAAATATAATATTATAGATTCACTACTGAATTAAATAATCTATAAATGACGAGATAAATAAATGATAGAAGGAAGCTAAGATTTAAAATATGAAACCCTAAGAAAGGGAGGGAGATAGAAGCACTTAGATGATATCTTTGAAATCTACAATTGATCTGAGAAGGGAAAAGTGATGAAAAAATTGGAAAGAGACTCGTTATTGCTCACTGTAAATTCTGAAATGTGGGAATGAGGCCGGACATAGGCACTTGGGATAGGTCAAGGACACATGGGTGTTGGAGACTACATATGGGTATTGGTGACTACACATGAGCTCATGATCTACATTCTGGTGTGTTGTAATATTTTTACAGTTGCTATCTTTTGATCAACTATTGTTTGCAATATGATTTCCAAAGGTACATGTAACCTACAAAGGAAGATTTCACTTGCACAAGCCCACAATCCACATCAAACATAAAAATAAAGATGAAGAATGGGGAGTCGGATTGAACCCGAAAGTTATCATGAGATTGAAATTACAACTGAGAGCTGAACTAAATCTCAAAGTCCATGTAGTTATTAGGATCATTTGTAGAAATTTTTCCCTAGGATTCCCTTGTGCAAGTTGCACTTCATACTGGGATATAGCTATAATGTAGCAATCTAGTAGAATATTTTTATGGAATAGAATGAAATTACCCTTCCTATGATGTGTATATAGAGTATGCAGTCCCTTGTTTGTTGAATGGATGCTATATGGATGCCCCTGAGTGATTTATATGCCTTTGGAATGTAAGCTCAATTGATAGTAGTAATGTTTAGTGTTTGGTCCTTGATTTTAAACACATAACTATGTATTTATATGATTCCCTTGTTTGAATTTTGTAATTGAAAACAATAACATCAATCCATAAGTGAAAAATATTCCCAAAATATAAAATATACCCAAAAGAAGTGGGTAAGGTGAGAAAGGGACATGGGAGCCCAGAGGGGATAGCAGTGCCTAAGCGCTTCTGTCCTGGCTGGGCGCTGGTGTCCAAAGTCATAAAAGATAAATAAGTGAAATTATGATTGGGTTGTAGGGTGTGTAAGACCAAATATAAAGCAAGAAAAAAATAAAAGAGGCCAAAGATAGTTGTCAACCACTAGTATGCTTTTAGGAGCTAGAAATGTACCCAAGTGTGTGATTTTGTGTCTACACAAAGTTTGACCAAAATCCTTCAATGTGAAACATACTAAAGGGTTAAATTACATGGTAATATACTATCAGAAAGGAATTTTGGGTTTGATAACCCTATAAAATTCCAATACTTTATTTTGAGCATCTAGAACAAGTACTAGGAAACATGTTACAAAGAGTCCGTTCATACAATATAAGTGTTGAAATGAGAATCGTAAGAAGGGATTTTTCATACAATATGGGTGGTGAAATGATAATTTCTACTTGTTCATTTCAAATATTTAATTCCCCTTATCTTATCTTAGCTTCAAAAACAAATAATTCTTTACTAATAGTTCAAACTGATTAAGCTAAATGTGAAATATAAGCCTAATTTGATTGATATTGCAGCAATACCTAAATAAACAATTATATAAAGAAATTAACCTAAGCAAGCTAAGCTATAAAATGTGAAACGCTAAGTGTAAATAAGGATTAAAATGAATTAGTTGGTTCATAGTGAAATATGAATAGTTTTGAAGTTCTGACTGGATGAACAGAGAGGGAGAAGCTTCGCATAAAGTTTCAGAAAAGTGTGCGAGTTAACGATATTCCTAGATTGAGGTTCCTGTGGGCACCCTAAACTTGTTTGTGGGTGCCTGGGTCTATGGAACTACTCATAAAACCTCCTCTGAATGGTTGTGAGGTATTTTCTATTGTTTTCCTTTTATCTCTATGTGGTCACACAATGATCGCCGAAGTCACTAGAAACCTGCAATGAAAGATTGACTACAAAACCCTCAAAGAGACATCAAATCCTAAAAATGAAAGATGCAAAATGAGGGGTCATACTATCCTTAGATTTCACAATGGTGATCTTACGACTGATCGTTTCACTACATCTAATACCTAATGTAATTATGTGTGTGTCTGGAATTGTGCCCTAGGTGGCTCTTGTGCATGTCACACTTGATAGCGAGAAAAGTATATAGATATAAATAAATGTAGTAAATTTATGCATGTAATAGAATGAACTTCCCTCCTATGACGTGTATGTAAAATAACCATCCCTTATGTCCCTTAGATGGTACTAGATGGATGTAAAGGAGCTCTAAGATGCTTGATGGATGTAACCTTAGGTGGCGATAACTAATGCTTAGTGCTTCCTCCTTTATTATGTTCACATAACTTTATATTTATATGATTCCTTTGCTTGAATTTTGTAATCAACCCCAAAAAGACCGATTACCAAAAATATAATATGCGCAAATGGATTGAGAGGACATAAAAGATGTGAACAAAGTATACTAAGATCAAGGGCACCCAGAAGGGATGAGGGCACTTGGTGTTGATGTCCTAGTTGGGCGTTGGTGTCCAAGATCATAAATTTTGAGGTGTTAAAAGTAAAACTGAGAAAGTAAGGGTACAAAACCAAAATTTGAAATAGAAATCAAAGAAAGGAGGCCAAAGATAAGGGTTTATCATTACTTTTTTTACTTAGGAATCATATGAATAGTAGTATGCAATTAGGACTAGATAATTACCCAAAGTACATGATTTTGTGTCTACATTTGCCCCTGTAGACATCTAAAATGTTTACATGATTAATTAAGATTAATCTATCCTGCAACATCATCTAAATTCATATAATAATTAATAACAAGATTAATTATTATTAAGTTCGTCATTAATCCCTTTACTCTAATATATTTCATCATTTATCTAAATATTCCATTTTGTCATTTATCCTAATAAAAATCCCTTTTATCACATTTTTTGGGAGATTTAAACATTTTTTATAGGAGTTTAGAACCTAGATATTTGAGGGATCCCACCCAATTACAACAATGAATAAACTGAAAACCAATAACCATAAACCAAAATTACAAAACACTTGCCATCTTGCAAAGAGGTGAGAGACCCAAACACCAGACCAAAAACCATAGACACAAAAAACAATGACCCAAGCATAACATTGCTAGAATTTTAAGCCCAAGAGACCGAGCGATGAGGACCAAGCACCTTCCTACCACCCAAATTCTCCCCTTTATGATCCATCTAAAGAAGGAAGTTGTATGTGAAACCGAACTTGCGATGAAGCCCTGCTAAGCCCTCGGACTCCATGAAAACCAATGTCGAGAGAATAGGGAGGTCCAATTTCTCCAGACATTTCCATTCAAAAATATTTTCTGCACAAGCCAAATGCACTTCTTTAGCAAATTTCATCAAGACCAGGTTATGTATCGACAACTTTTCCGTCACTAGTCATGCCTCCTCCAAAGCATGTCCATATCAAAAACATTCGGGCCAGGGCTGAGCTCTACCAAATTCATCCAAAGCTTCCACCAGGTTAAACCTATGCTTGGGTTGGATGAAATGCAACTCTATTACCCTAGCCTCAATATTATACCTCACAAACAGTAACATATTCATGAACCAAGAAGCCCCTTCATAGTTGAAATGGGAATGAGCTAACTCTATCAGGTATTCCTCCCCCATAATGTGATAAGTAAATTCCGTGATCAAATTACATTCATCCCTAAAGATAATCCTCAATTGTGCCTTTGAAAAATCCCCATGAAATTCCATTTCCCTCCTCTCACTGTGCAAGAATAACAATGCCAAAGGCTGAGATGCCATGGAAAAAAAATATTAAAAACCACCACTGACACAACCACCAAGAAAATATGAAATGAAAACTTCCCACTCTGCACAAATTAAAGATCCTTGGGTCTCCCTTTTTGAGAAATAATCACCTCCAAATACTCCCAATCATTCACATGCACGAAAATGAATGGGCCAGATCTATTCATGACTCCATGGTTAACTAAAAACTCGGTGACACCATTCATCTCCAGATGCACATGTTTAATGTTCCAAGTAGGGATCTTATCAAGCCAAAACAAAATATTGCTGATGAAATAATTCAAATGCCAAGACAAAGCCTTCCCTTTTCTCATGGCATTGATCACCACTTGGGAATCCCCTTCAATTTCTGATGCCTCACAACTAGTTTGAACTATCAACTTAAGACCTTCGAGAAGGGTTTGTGCCTTCACAACATTACATGAGCCAAATTCAAGAGGGAAAGACCCTATTATCATCAAATTTCCTTTATCATCTCTAATCAAACACTCCACTCCCGATATACCTAGATTTCCCTTAGGTGCTTCGTTGAAATTCAATTTTTGAAACTCAAGAGGAGGTGGAGGCCATCTAGCTTGTTTTTTGATGATATGTTTTTCCACTTTGGGCATTCCTTTCCTAATGATAGAACCATGATTTGGAAGTTTTATCAAAGGAAAAGCAAGCCTAAGTCTTGCATCCATAGAGGAGAAATAAGAAACATCTTTGCACTTCGTAGACACATTCTCTGAAATGGAGATTTCTAGTTTAATCAACCTAGCCTAAATTTCTGAAAAGGAGTCTCGAAATATTCTGAGATTGCGCTTCCATAATGTATGCCAAATCAACAGAATGGGGCACAAATCCAAAACAAAAATAAATATCCCCCAAGCCATAATCGAGGCCAAGAGACCAATGTTTCATATAAATTCTTGCTTGGCACCCATGATATACCTATATGGGAACAAATCCAATCCCAAAACTACTTGGAGAAAGGAAAAAAAATAAACAGATGATCGAGATCTTCTTCTGTTGTGTGGCATAATGTACACCGAGATGGACCTACATAACTCCATTTCTTTATGCGTTCTTGAGTTACAATCTTTCCTTTAAAAACCAACCAGCTAGACACTCTAGCTTTAGGAAAAACATCTAAGTCCCAACAACCAAGCCAACATGAAGTGAAATCCCCTTCCTTATCTACCCACCAACGATACCATTTTTTCACCTAATACGAGCCCAATCTAGAACCGAGCCAAAGAAGAAAATCATTAACATGAAGAACTAAATATTTAGACCCAATATTGTCTTCATGTAGCACTCTTTCGAACAAGCTGAAATATTCAGATCTCCTATATCTTTCCAAAGATGTACAAGTGAGTCATCCAAAGAAGAAAGGTTGTAGTCTCCCACTTTCATGCCCCATCAAGCTTTCAACTCAACCATAGCTTTGTGCAAATCTTGATTTAATGAAAGGGAAGGATGACCATTCCAAGAGTCATCTTAAAATTTTCCTAAAGTGTCCTTACCAATCTTCTAAGAAGAAAGGTGAGAGAATACTTCCTTGCAAGTGAAAAAGAAGTTCCATATATGGGATCCCCTCAGGACCACTTGATTTGATATGACCAATTCAATATTTCCTCCCCCTAAATATTTATTTCTCAAAAATATACTCACACAACTTTTGGGTTGGGATAGAAGACCCCACATATTTTTAGGTCCTAATGCCATATTTTTTCATTTCAATTTCAGGATGTCATCTCCCCCTTGAGATTTGGGGAGAAACATCTTATCCCAGCCAACTAAGAATAATTTATTTTTTTCACTTTTTCCATTCCACAAGAAATTTTTTAGTAACTTTTCAATCCTCTTTATAACCATCGATGGTAATCTCATCACAGTCATCATATACGTCAAGATAACATTCAAAACAAAATTGATGAGGGTGATTCACCTTGACAGAGTGATTCACCTTGACAGAGTGATCCATTTACCTTCCAGCTCTGTATATTCTCAGGATCTTTCACCAATTCATTCAACAGCAAAGAACTACTAGATCTTAAGAAGAGAGGGATATCAAGATACTTGTGAGGAAAAGAGCCTTTAACAAATCCAATAATTTCTAGAATATGCCTCTGCAAGCATGGATCAATGTTATAAAATAAGATATGGGATTTAGATAGGTTTATTTCTTGTCCCGCTACCTCAGAGTACACATCCAGAAAAACACAAAAATCACTAGCTTCCTTGACTGAAGATCTACTGAAAAGGAAAGTATCATCGAAAAATTACTGGTGGGTAACTAGAGCCAAATCTTCAGTTATCTTTAGGACCCTAATTTTCCCAACTTGGGAAGAAACCTTGATAGCCCGAATGAGAGCTTCAACAACCAAAATAAACAGAATATATGACAATGGGTCACCTTACCAGATGCCTCTATTGTTTTTTAAAAAACCTTAAATGTAACCAATCCCTTTTATCACATTTACCCTTTCGTCATTTATCATTTATCTCATTTTATCATTAATCACTTTAATATCCTAAAATCCTATTTTAAATCCTTCATTAACATTTTATAGTAATTTAATATTCCTACATCTCACCTACCACCTACCCTACACATCCCTATGCCTAGCCTTTCCATGTTACCTCACCCCTAATCATCATTTATTAACCTAATCTAATATTAATCTAATCACATCCTTACACCTCTAAATCTAGAGGCTTCTCTTTCTAGAAGCCTCTCTAACTTTCCCCTTCCATTGAATTTTTAATTCAATAGAAGCTTCTTCCCTCCATAGAATTTGCATTCAAATTTTAGAATCCTCCAACTCTAGAATCCTCCATCCTCACATGAATCCTCCACCATTGATTTAAATCCAACTTGGCTTCGTCTTATCCATTGAATCCTCCACCCACAAAATATAAATTGATCTCTCATCCTCCACGAGAGCTAGCTAGTAAGAAATTTATTAAACATTTTCCATTTTTATCACTCAGTCAATCCATTATCCATCTACAATCTAACATCATATAATCCTTCATCAATCATTGAGAATTGTTCAAGAAAATCCAAGGGGAGGTGTTGCCCAAGTGACTCCAAACAAATCTGAAGCAAATCCAAAAGCAACAAATCAAGCAATCAAGAGAAAACCCAACACATCAAAGGAGGAGTTATGAAGCTTATAGGTAAGTGCGGGTATAATCTCTCTCCCCCTTTCAATCCATTGCTCTATCGAAGGTATTGTTGAAGAGATTAGATTAGGGGAACAACTTGTATGTGTTTTCTCATATTTGCATTACTAATCTTTTAAACATATATAACCCCCACTTTATGTTGTTGAGAGAATGCTTGATAACATAAAGTAGATAAGAGATTCATACCAGATAACCATGTACATTGATGATGAGAGCATGTCGAGGGAAAAGACAAAGCATGGAGTGATAAAGTGTGGGGCGTGGATATTAAGGAGGAAATGTGTAAAAAGTGATGATGAAAAATGACCTTAGGGCAGAAATGCATGTGTAGATGTCATGATTGTGCTTGTTGTCGATGTCGATATCGATGATGTTGTTGTAGGATGACATTGACTGATGTTGAATATCGCTTCACATACAGATGGAACTATAAAAGAGAATAACAAACAAGTAGTCAAATACACATGTATATGTGTAAAAACATGTAAGGAAGTATGTAAAATGAAAAATTGCAAAAAAGTAACATATGCACCTAATCTGTCATGAGGAAAGTGTGTATAAAGGATCCTATAGATGTTGTAAAAGACCAATTTTTTTGAGTGATACCATGCTAGTTGTATCAGCCGTGAGTTTTTGGGGTGATCTCACACCAAGTCATGGAAGAAGTGTCAGGATAAAAGTATGGTGTTATCCTCCAACCTTTAACTACTTCCCACAATGTAGAACACAAGTGCAGATGGTGTGTAAAATTTAAACAATTTGATCCAACACGAAAGTAAATAGTGTTGTCTAGTGCATATATGTCAATTGTTAAGGACTGTGTTACCTGTAAAATCTTATGTGTGGAGTTCTTTAGACTTTGTTGAACTACCAAATATTATGTAACTATCCCCTGGTCACATGTGTCTAGGAAGGGCCAGGGGTTCCCATGTGCTACTATCTTGGTCTAGGGACTAGTGTCTGTGTTGTGCTAAGGACTGGAGTCTGATTCCAATCCCTGTATGATATTGATGAAAGTGGTGTATCGGTACAGTGTTGTTTAAAATGTTTCTATATGATGCTAGATGGGGTGACTGATTCACCCAAATGATGCCCTCTAATTTGGGGTGCATGTGACGTTGCTAAAGGAGTATGCAGCCCAAAGGAGGGCTAATCGTGGTGAGGAAATTGTGCCCTACAGGGGGGAGGAAGTGTGTTAGGGTAAAACCAAGGCACACGTAAGTAAAGTGGCTGGGAGACAAGTGTTATTACGATAAAATAAAAACACAAATATAAAAAATGTAAGCTAATGCGCAAGAAGACAATGTAAACTGAAAAAATGGGTTACAAGCATAGGGAAACCACTCACAATGTCACAAGACAATCAAGGATGAGAAGCCAAAAGAAAATAATGTGCACACAAGACAAAGGGAAAAACCTAAAAATGTAGCAAACAATGATAAGCAATGTAATAGGTATTCATGGTGGCAAATAGGCCTGCAAAAAAAATGTTGCACATGAAACACCCGTTAGTATGTTAGAGAGATATAAATTATGTCAATGCGTGTATAATTCGATAAGACAATGTGATATGAAACAAAATGAAACAATAACACCTATAATGTATGAAATTGGATGCCCCCAAGAGCCACTGTGGGACTTGTAATACGTACTACACCAAGAATCCCTGGTGCGTGTGTCGATCTGTAGAATTTGTTATCACGAATAGAAATGAAAGTGAACAAAAATGTGTGTATGTAAAAATATAATGACGTATAAGATATCTATCTAGCATGCGTAAAAGAGTGTACATGTAACAATTAAATGTAAGGAAGACTAAATACGACCATGATATGCAGTATGTTGTGGATTAGAAAGAATGGAATGCAGATAAAATGATAGGAAAAACATTCTTCCCAAGTGGATGTGTATGTATGAGATTAGGTTCATTTATTTATGCTCCCTTAATAGTCAAGAATGAACTATAAATGAGAGTGCATCATCGGGAAATGGCCTGCATGTGTTTACTACAAAGATGTGATCATCAAAATGCAAAGTGTGGGGTGTAAGTGTGTGAGTGTGATGAGGTCAATTTGAGATATAGACCCTCGACAGTAGAGTATGGATTGTGGAACTAGAGTGTGTCGTCATGTAATGATGATGGAAATGTACCAAGATGTGTATGATGAATGTAAAATACTATATTCTATGTGTTTAAGATTGAAGATACCTGATGATGCGAGAATGGGGGAGTAAGTACGATGCCCCCAAGTGTATGGTGATGATTGTGTTATTTTATGAATGGTTTTTGGAGATAAATGATGGGATATTGCATTGTATGTGTGAAAAATGATAGCTGGTGATAAATGTATGTATGTATGAATGATTATGTAATATATAAATATAATGGGTAGATGAAACAAGTTCTTATTGTAAGATATCTCTCAATAGTCATGTAAGAATCGTAATAACACAAGTGTGTCATCAGGAAATGATGATATGAGTGTGTATCAAAATTTATATAATGTATGTGATAAAGTAGATGTGAAGTGATGGAAAAATAAGACACTTGTTGTTGCTAGATAAAAAATGAGGGGAGATAAGTGTGATGCCCCCTAAGTGTGTAATGATGAGTGTGATCAAATAATGTCATCTAAGAGGTTTTTATTGTCATGGTCAAATCTGAATAATGAATTATTTGAAACTTGATAAGCGATAGTATCAAGTTGGTCGAGTAAGGATCCATTGAGACATAAATTATATATGCCTATAGTGTATTCCTCATCAGTAAAAGGAGGTAATGGACACCCACGTGCATACTAGCAAGTGAGATTTGGTGAATAGATAGGGAATGAGTCATTACAAATGAAAACATGACCAAATGGCATGGGAAATGAGATATTAATATGATCAGGGTCAAGTGTGCCCCCAATGTAATCAAGCCAAGACCATCCCAGTGTACGTGGAGAATTGGAGGGATCATGTGCAAGAAATATTGTGAGATGGAAAACATGAATGGCATAATCTGCAGTGACGTGAATGAATCCATGATAGAGGTGAGAAGAGTGAGGTGGTGATATAAGATCATTAAGCGTATACCTGAGCTGATCTAGACCATCATGTGTACAAACAGTGTCATCTAAAGTGCATTTGAATGGGATGTGCTCTCAATAAGAGTCATTCATGAAAAGTGTACATGAAAATGGAGGTTGTTCTAATGGAGGTGTCTCATGAGAAGGATATAGAACAATGTCCAATGTGTGGATAGGCCACCTAAAAAGAATCGTAGTAGTAGTATTAGTAGGAGAAGGTGATGTTGCAAATGAGACAATATTTAGCATGCAAATAACACATTCAAATGGTGGTAAATGATCCTAAGTATCCATGGGTTGTGTTTCATTAATAGTATCAAATTTTGGAATAGGAATTGTAGTATTGGGATCACTGTTACAATATTTGAATGGGTGACTATTACGATGAATTATATACTCAATGCCTTCATGTATGAATTTGACACAGTTGTGTACTATAGAGGGAGCCACTTCCATGACATGAAGCCATGGCCTACCAAGTAAACAACTATATGAAACCAAGAAGTCAATGACAAAGAAAACCATATTAAAAGTTTTTAGTCCAATGGTGATAGGTAGAGTAATGTGACCTAGGCATGGATGAATAGAGCCATCATAAGAACAAAGAGAAAGACATGATGGACTAACATGAGTAGTAGAAAGACCAATATTTTCAAGGAATGACATAGTAAAAATATTGAGTTCAAATCCATTATCAATTGCAGTGTTTTTGACACCCATATTATAAATGCAAATCATGATGTGCAAAGGTGGTTCATTTTCAATATAGTAAGATCAACATACTTGATACTGCAGTATAACATGATAATGCAAAAACAAAGGATTTTGATGAATCTCATGATGATGTTGATCATGTTGAACTTAGTGATGAAGCATTAGGAAAAATCAACTTCACTCCTATTGATGTAGATGACTCCTATTTCAATGACAGTTTTGTGGTTGATGGCTCTGGTGAATACAACTTCAAGAATCATCCCTCTACTAATGATATCCTACTCTAACAGGGTTGTGTCCATACTTTATACATTGTTTCACCCTCTTCTAAGAATTCAACATCTACACCACCTCCTTTCACATGCACGCTTTTAATCAATAAATATTTTTGGCATCATAGACTCTTGGATCGTACTTTTTATTATACTATTTACACGTATGATGGTGTATTTAGGATTGGATTGACACTTAATGATAATTTACCACCTCCTCACTCATGCCATCTTTATCATAGTTATTTTTACAATACGAACACCTATGGTCTTTGTGTCTTTCATTTAACAGTCTTCATTGCACATAGTTCCTACGCTTCTCCACTGAAACTTAGCCAATATTGGCTTTACTATATTGGAGGCACTCTAGAATCTAGTCACACTTTCTCACGTTTCCCATGCCATGTGGAACTATTTCTATTTATAGTGATTCATCTCCTAGACATTCCCAAAATCTTACTCATTGGTATGCACATGGGTGTCTACCAACACCATTCACTAATGAGGAATATGTGATGACCGTATACACTTTACATTGCAACGCCTCTCTATATGGTCATTCTAATACTATTGCCTATCAAGTCTCCAACGTCACCCTACTTGGCTTCGATCAGGACAATGATGATATTCTAGACAATGGCACTTGATCTTCCTTATCATTACACGCTTGGGGGGTATAATGATATTTTTTCCCCTAGCATCAATGTGCGTCTTATATTACTGAACACCTAAATTATTGCATATAAATCTTCACATGATCTAGCATCTTCATTACGTTATGACACATTCTTGTGCTTCGATTCAATCTTGACTTTTCAGGGAATCCTATACACATGAACCTCACACACTGCACACTAGATGCTACTACATCATGCACATTCTACAATACATTACGTATAATTTTATTTTGTACACACGTTCATCACTATGCTACTATAAATTTTACATTATCCTCATCTTCTACATCATAAGCCTATTTTTCCTCAACACTTATACAATCTCCACATCTTCCATTATACATTTAACATTTCACACTACACATTCTCCACACTAAATTCTTATACATTTTACATCATTAACACTTATATAATCTATGCATCTTGCATTTCATATTGCAATTTCTACATTACACATTACACCCTTTACATCTCACGCACCTATAAAATATTTTTCACCACATCTACTACACATACTAGACATTTTACTCATTTTACTCATATGCAGTGCACTACCTTCCCGACGACACACTCTAGTTCCATGGTTCATACTCAATTGCTCAGGTTCTAATTATAAATTGAACTTCACCTTCTCATCATGTTTATATCATTTTTTTTGTGTGCTCTTCACTACATCAATCAATTATTCGACCCTTCTATCACACTATGTGACATTTCTAGCCATTACCTTATTCATACATTTTGTGATATACTCTTTGTGTTAAATCATCATTCCTTTCTAGTATACTACTCATACATTTTGTGATATGTGATTTGTGTTACATCATCACACCGTCTATCATTATATCCATATATTTCGTGATATGCACCTTGTTCTACATCATCAAGCTTTCTATCATTTCCATCCATATATTTTGTGATATTTGATTTATGCTAAATTATCACGTTTTTTCCTCACATGATTAGTGATATAAGTTTTAGAATAAATCATCATGCATTCTAACACCTCATTTATAAAACTTCATGATCAATATTTCTTTGTCACATTTAATCTTACACATCACACGACCACTTACAATAACCATATTTCTTGTGCACACATTTCAAATCATTTCCCGATGATGCACTCTCATTTACGGTTCATTCATGATTGTTGATGGGGCATAAATAAATAAACCTCATTACATACATATAAATCCACTAAGGGAGAAAATTGCTCCTATCATTCACTCTACATTCCATTATGCCTCATCCACAACATATTGCATATCTTGGTTGCATTTACTCTTGCTTACATATGTTTTTATCTGTTCACTTTATCACACATGCTAGATAGATATATTATATGTAATTATCTTTATCATACACACATGTACATTCACTTACTTTCTAGTTGTGATCAAATATTATACAGATCCATTACATGCAACATGGATACTTGGTGTAGTACCTATTACCAATCCTATAGAGGCTTCTAGGGGTATTTAATTTTGTACACTACAGGTGATATTGTTTCATTTTGTTTCAGAGAACACTACTTTATCATATTACACATGCTTTGACATACTTTTTTATCTTTCTACAAAGCTAACAGATGCTTCATGTGTAACATTTGTTATGTAGGACTACTTGCTTCCATGTTTGTATGTTAAATTGTTTTTCATTATTTGCTCTTTGTACGCTCTTGTTTGTGGGATTTACCCTTTTTCTTAAGTGCACACTTGTCTTCTTGTGACCACTACGACCTTCATTGTCCTACGACATCATGAGTGATGTCCCATTTTTGTATCCCAATTTTTGTACTAAATATTGTCTTCTACTTGCGTCTTAGCTTATACATTATCTGTGTAGCTTACATGTCATCTTTTACATGATTTTTTTCCTTTGTTTATACTAGAACTTTCTTTTCCTAGCCACTTGTTTATGTTTGCCTTTGTTTCTACCAAGAAAATACCCTTCCCCTTGTAGGGCATAGTTTCAGCATAATAGTTAGTACTCTTTTGGGCCACATACTCCTTTAGCGATACTATACACACCCAAAATGAGGGGGGCATCATTTGGGTGAATCAGTCACCACATACAACATTATACACAACATGGTATTGGTATGTAACACAATTTTTAGTTACATATAGGGCTCAGAATCATAATTTGGTACTTAGCACAGTGACCTTTCCTGGATGCCTGAAACTAGGGGGCAATACAATGGTCTTTCTTAGATGCCTTAACCATGGGCAATATAGTGGTCATTTCTAGATACTTGAGACCAGGGGAAGTTATACATTGATTCGTAGTTTAGCACAGTCTACAAAAAGTTCCATACACATCAAATTTTATAGGGAAGACAGTCCTTAGCACATGCATTTATACACAATATATGCAGCAGTGTTTTACATAACAAGAATCAGTTAAAGGTTGGCGGATGACACCAGACAGTTCTCCCTACACTTATTCCATTAAATTGTCATGAGATCACCTGAAAAACTCGCACATCAACATCATCTATAGGATCCTTCTTTACACTCTTTCCTCATCACAGATCAGGATCACATGATCCTTTTTCACATTTTCAACATTCTTACATACTTTCATTCCACACTTTTTACTTTTTTGATCATATATATGTGTATTCGAATACTTGTCATCTTCTCTTTTGTAGGTCCATTCATAAGGTAAATGGTAGTCAACATCACCACAACACCAATAACAATAACATCACACACATTGACAATGAAAACATGTTCATCATGACATATACACATGTGTTTCTACCCTAGGTTCATTTTTATCATCACTTTTTACACTTTTTCATCCTTAGAATCCACGTTTCACGTTTTTATCTCTCCATGCTTTGTCTAGTCCCTTAGCATGTTTTGTACATCGATCAACATGGATATTAGGTACACATCTCTATCTACCATATTTTACTAAGCTTCCCATTCACCATCATAAAGTGAGGGAAATTTAGACACGTGATGACACACTTTGGGTAATTATATAATCTTGATCACATACTACTATTCATGTGATTCCTAAGCAAATAGGGTATTAATTAACCCATGTCTTTGGCCACCTTTCTTTGGTTTCTATTGTCACTACGAGTCTTGCACCCTTACTTTCTCAATCTAAAGTTTTTACTCTTTGAAATTTTTCTTCTTAGACACCAACACTAAGCCAGGAAACCAGTGTCAGGCGCCCTTTTCCCCGTTGGGTGATCCTGCCCCCTTTGTAGTTTACTCTCACTTTTTGGGTCCTTTCTAGCCGTTTGAGCATATTCTAGTTTTGGTAGTCATATTTTTCAGGGATAATTATTAAATTCAAGCCAAGGAATCATATAAATATAAAGTTATGTAATCATAATAAAGGACCAAGCATTAAGACCTATCTATCACCACGTAAGGTTGCATCCATCAAGGTATCTAAGAGCTCCATTGCATCCATCTAACACCATCACAAGGGACACAATGGCTGGTTTTCTGCATCAAACTTCATAAGAGATAATTTTTCTCTATTCCATGCACACATTTATTACATTCTACATATAGTTACCTACTCGATATCCAAGTACGACACACACGAGAGCAACCTAGGGCACAATTCCACACACACACATATAATTACATTGGGTCTGAGATGTAGTGCAACACTCAGTCGTACATTCAAAATTGTGACAACTTAGGACAATCAGACCCATCATTTTACATCTTTCTTTTTTAATATTTGATGTTTATTTGATGTTTTTACAGGTTCATTTTTTATTGTAGGTTTCTTGCAACCTCTAATATTTTGGTGCAACCTCAAAAATGTCAAACGTGACCATAGGTGAACATCTTGTAACACATTAGGGGAGGTTTTTTGAGCTTTTATATAGACTAGAGTGCCCAGAATCAGGACCAAGGTGCCCTTATCCCTCTCCACGCACCCCAGTCCTTCATGTTCCTCTAGTTTTACATTCTTATGGGTCTTTGTGTGAGCCTCTTGTCATTCTGTTCACCTAGTCATCACTATGATACACTCTAAATTTCACTGCAAACTAGCTAATTCATCTTATTCCCTCTTTGCAAATTAGGGTTTCATTATTTATTTCTTATTTTCTTGATTATATTTTTATGCTTAATTTTTTATTCATTTATTGTTGCTATAACATTCAGATTAGGCTTTTGCATTTAAATTTTAGCTTAATCATGGGAAAGCAATATGCTGATAAAATGCATCAAAAAATGTTTGATATACTATATCTGGATGAATATTAACAGGAATGCAAGTGGTAGTAAGGAGATTTTTTATTTTATCTCTTAATTCATGATTGATGAGAAAGAAATAATTAATAGAGATACCCATGATGAAGAGACCCTAACAATATAAGAGCAATGTAAGGATGAGGATCTTAAGAGCATTCATATCAAGTTCATGTTCACCAAAATGATTAAGCTAAATTTGAAATATAAACCTAATCTTATTATTATTGCAATAGTAACAAATAAACAATTAAGTACAAAAATTAACCCAAGCAAGCTAAGCTAGAAAATGTGAAACCCTAAGTGCAAAGGATTAAAATGACTTAGTTGGTTTGTAGTGAAATTTGAACAGTTTCAAAGTTATGACTGGATGAATAGAGAGGGAGAAGCTTTGTATAGATCCTAAAAAAGTGTGTGAGCTAGAAATCTTCCTGGACTGGGGCACTTGGAGAGGGAAAGGGGCACATGTGGGCACCCTAGACCTATTTCTAGGTGCCTAGGTCTACGGAACTACTAAAAAAACCTCCTCTAAATGGTCACGAGGTACTCCCTGTTTTTCTCCTTTTGTCTCTATGTGGTCATATGATGATCACCGAAGTCATTACAAACCTACAATGAAAGAATGATCTACACAAAACCCTTAAAGAGACATCAAATCCTAAAGAAATAAAGATATATAATGAGGGGTTAGACTGTCCTCAACTGTCACAATGGTGATCTTACAGATGAGCACTACAGCGCATCTTAGACCCAATGTAGTTCTATGTGTTTGTGTGTGGAATTGTTCCCTAAGTGGCTCTTGTGTGTGTTGCACTTGATAGCAATAAAAATAGCTAGATGTAAAGAGATGTCATAAATATGTGCATGGAATAGAATGAACTTCCCTCGTATGAAGTGTATGTGGAATAACTGGCCCTTGTGTCCCTTGGATGGTGCTAAATGGATGCAATGGAGCTCTTATATGCTTAATGTATGCAACCTTAGGTGGTGATAGCCAATGTTTAGTACTTCCTCCTTTATTATAATCACATACCTTTATATTTATATGATTCGTTTTCTTTAATTTCTTAATTAGCCCCAAAAAGGTTGACTACCAAAAATATAATATGTTCAAATAGCTAAAAAGGACCAGAAATATGTGAGTAAAGTTGACTAAGGTCAGAGGCACCCAGAGGGGACGAGTTCACCTGACGTTGACATCCTGGTTGGGTGCTAGTGTCTAGGATGATAAATGTCGAGGTGTAAAAAGTTGTACTGACCAAGTAAGGGTGTAAGACCAAAAGTGGCAATAGAAAGCAAAGAAATGTGGCAAAATACATGAGTTAATTAGTATTTTTCAGATGTAGGAATCATATGAATAGTTATTTGCAATGAGGACTAGATAATTACCCAAAGTGTGTGATTTTGTGTCTACAACAACCACGTGAAGGTGGAAGTTTTTTTGGCACCACTAAATTATGTAAAAATATTAGTAAGCAATTAAATGAAATTTTGAAACCTACAAAATTAAAACAAAATCATTAAAGTAAATATTTAAATTAAATTCATGTAGATGTATATTCAATATTAAGTGATCATTCCTTTGGAAATTAAATCCATTGAACCATAAGGATCAACTCTACTCTTGACAATAGCAAGAATTTATTCATGATATTATTCACAAACCTTCCACATATTCTTATTTGATGGCCTACCTCTATATTTGATCAAATGAATGTTTGTTGTAAAAACCGAATATGAATAGTGAAGTATCTTTGTATGTATTTCATAGACTTCAAACAACCAAATATTTGATTTTTTGATAGAATATTGTCGAATCCAAGTTATAGTGACTACCACTAACCTAGTGGGATACTCAAGGATTTCACCATCAATAAATGTGGAAGTCAATTTTTATTTTACCTCTACATAATGAGACAAGAAGTGAAATGTTCACTCTTCGTTAAATTATGTTGCAATAATTGTAAAAACATGCCTTGCATCACAAAGTAAAAATCAATTCAAATTTAAATACATTAATATATTATCATTTAAAAAATTCATAAACTTATAACAGGCATATGTGTACCTTGTTGCACTAAATAATAGACTTGGTAAAAGTCAGGTGATGTTGTCATATGTCCGGAAGACATTGTAAGTTGTAATTCTCATAGAAAGTTTTATGTGTCGAGTGGAATTAGAGGTCTACAAGTCCATTCTTCCACCCACCTTTGTGAATCAAATTCATTCCCCAAAAAATAAATGCATGATATATAAAAACATGACATGCACCTAGTAAGAATAGTACACGAACTTGGATTTCAAATATGGAATGAGTGCATATCACTTGATCATGTAACTTTCATATAATCTTCATAGCTTTCCAAATGGTATTCTTATATCAACAAGAAATATATATGAACTGTTGAACTCTCTTAAGATTCATGGCCAATGTTCTTGTTACACCAATCAACAATGCTTTCTGCACCTATAAATTTAGCACCATTTTTAAACTTAAATTTATCTCTTGTAATGGCTCTTTTCAAACATGCTCCTACACCATCATGATCTCCTTTCTCATGTCACACCTTAGTAAAACTCTAGATATGTTACTCGTTTCTTGTTATGTACAACCTAGTTAGCCAATAAAACATTGGTGCATTCTTGATATGTGATGTGCAGTGGGACTAAATGTAATGTTGATTGAAAACAATGTTTCTCTCAGCCAACTTCACATAAAATAATTGGAAACACCCTTGCACATATTATGTAGAATGTGTCTGGTAATCACTGATGTAGTTAATATATTTTGATCTTTCTCAGTGATTTCTAGAGAGTGCATGAATGTTATATACACGAAAATAGAAATTTGCACTAAGTTATAGGATTGTGACTGAACCTTGATTTGTTGCTGCAATGAGTAATTCTCTGCGAAGTCAACTACTAAAAAAATAGTACCAAGTGGAAATGTGTTTCATCTATGTGTGTGCCTTGTATACTCATAAACAATTTCCTCTCTGAATTTGACCATATATTCTGAAACATGTAATTGTTCTGTAATAAGATCACACCTCTTAGATTCTTTTCCATCTATTAATTGATATGCCATAGATATTTATTTGCTGAAACAAACTAATTCATTTCCTATTTCATGTGTACTCTCCTCATGCATATAAAATTTCAATTTTGGCATGCCACCACACATGTTGCATGTTCCATCTAAACATGTTTTTTTATTAAACAAAATTCCAGTTGATCTTTCACAAAATATAATAGGAATAAATTCCCTTCCAGATTTTGATTCCACACTCTTGGAACATGACTTCAGTATGTAAAACACAACGTACTAAAAAAAAACATCATAAAGCATTGAAAATTCAACATGATGCCTACAACAAGTGGTATGCGAGTGATTGATTTTCACATAAAAATAGTTTGTTCATTTCAAAAAATATTTGGCTAATGTTAATTTCTAGATTTTCATTCTTAAACTTAGAGAACAATTGTCTTTATGTCATATCCAAGAAATGTTTTATATGTTATTCATGATTACAATAACATATTCTTCTTTGTATTGTATCTCTTCTATTTGATGACACTCGTGTATTCTCATTCCAAAACTTTACAAGTAATTATTTTAGAATATCATATGTATCTTTGTATTTTCATGGGAGTTTATTAGAGAATGCCCAATAGTCAGTGTTATTGGCTGACTCAATATTTTTGTGTCTCCGTGTTGCTTTCATTAGTGTTTTTGTTTACCTTCAAAGATCTATTTGTTTTTCTAATCAATCATTTATTCACTTTTTTATCACTAACTATACAATTAGTAAGTGAACGTTGTGTAACATTACTATCTTTGGTGCATTTGTTGACACCTATAGTATGGTATTATTTATGTATATTTTCAATAATTTCTTCATTTTGATCATCAATATTATGTTTCTTATCCCTAGACTCATCATTTTAGGTTTCAACTCAATTAATTTCATCAATGTAATAAATAATTGACTTATTTTTATATCATTTAATTTCTGAAAGCAATTATCCCAAATTCCCATAGCTTTTCTTTTCACATTTCATTCAGATATTTTGTCAGGCATTTGTTTTTTAATGTTTTCATCAATTTAAATTAAGTTAATGGGTTTTATATGGAAAATGGAAGGAGGTTTTCTTAGAGGTACAAAATCATTAGCAAGGTTACTTTCTTCATTAAATGTTTCCATGCAAACTTCAGGGTTAACATTTTGAATCTCGGGTAAAGGTTCAATATTATCATTCATACCAAATTTTTTATCCATTACAACATTATCATTCAATTCATTATCAATACTCATTGAAAAATAATTATTCTCCTCATTTTCAGTATGTTTTTTATCATATTTTCTAAAACATCAGGTACATTTAACACAATAGATGTACATTGGCCTCCACAATTTTTATGCATCCACTTCACTTCATTTATTATAATCTCTTCTAATTGTTCTGGTGTCTTTTTATTTACCTTCTTCATGTCCTTACGTCAACTTTTATCCCCCATTATTAGTTAAATATAGATAGTGTGGTAGGGGACAACATTGACTACTAAAATTTTATGCATGAATGTTCAGGAATGTGCAGAGCAGACAAAGTGGGGACAAGAATCTTCTGAAAGGTAGTTCCTAAAAGGACGTTGGAGGGAAAGGGATATATAAAAAAGGAAATGTGTATCCGTTTTCTTTCTTTCATTTTAAAAGGCAAAGCTCTTGTCTTGGATCCAATTTGGATCCCCAAACCTATGGCATGGACTTGCTAAAACACAACAAACCACATGTTTTAAAATAAAATTCTAAAACCTATCTTCCTCCATAATAAATCCTACAAAAACAATCAACAAATTTATTAAAAATTTGACTAAGAGGTCAAATAAACTTTCTTCTTTCTAAATATATGAATTTTCATTTTTTCTTACTAGTATAAGGTTTCCATACTTATAATTTTCTTTGTATTTTTATATATCTCTTATTTAATTTATACACGTCTATATTTCATCATGTATATTTTGTTTCACTCATCCAATTTGAATAAAAATTATATAGTCATAGACTGGGACTAATTCTATACATATTGAAAAATAAAAATCTAATATTTGATATTTTTGAGTTAGTTAGGGGGGCACGGTCGACTATCCCTTATTTTTCAAGATTTAAAATAGTTGTACTTGAAAAAAAAAAAAAAACTCACAAAAAATCCTATAAAAACAAATTAGATGCTCCTATCTATCCTTTCTACCAAAAGGTTTTATAAAAATACTAAATAGTGCTAAAAATGGGAAGGGCACAACTGACTGTCTACTTTGTTTTTAAAAAAAATTAGGAATACCGATTGGTATTTTAGATATTTAACCCACTTACACTTAACCATTTTAAATAATAAATTAGTATCTTAAAAAATTAGACTCAAAATACTACAATTCGTGTTCTTATAACTTCTTCCAATTTTGAGTGTATCTATTTCAAATAACTCATAGAAGTTGAAGAATTTTATTTTTTAGAAAAAAACGTCCATTTAATACCCCCTTTTGACCCCCCATTTCCATGCACTTACCCAGGAGAAGAGAGAGAAGTGAAAATCCTGAGACGCGTTAGCTTCATTTAATGAAGAACCTACTTCCGGTGGATCTTGAGTGAATGCTCTATGAATGAAGTTTCCTTCCTTTGACCTCCTGTTGAGTTAGAACATTGTAATTGTAAATTCTTCCTCCCATGAGATGCAGACACACTCCAAGCCATTGAATGAGTGTTTAAAAATATTGCTGCAAGAATAACATTGATATTGAAATATGATGATCCTTTTTTAACGCAAGGTTAGAGTTATAACATAAACATCATCACCTTGTTCTTCTTGGCTTAAACATTCATCTTCATGACATAGATGTTTCTTTTTTAATGGAATCAGCCCCAGGATTCTCAAACACATTCTTACTCCTATGTTACTCACTGGAAAAGGTCTTATCCTCTAAATAGAATAATTACTCCACTCAATTGAAAGTGCATAGTGTGAAATCATTAATCTATCAATTCACTATAATGCTCTCCATTGTTTCAAACATATCCAACAACTCTTTCTTCAACATGAGAGGATTGACATCCTTTTTTCAAAACCAATATCCTGACACTTACTATTGTTAGTAAGTCTTAATTTGAGAAGTCCATTTTAATTACCAATTTCTTAATTTGGCACTTTGGATTTTCCCTGATGTGCAAAGGGAAATGATAACTATGAAAATGAACTATTTACAAAACTTAATATTTAAAAAAAGTGAGGCTTAGGAAGGATTTCTATTTTTATAAGTGGTTCTTCCCTATGTCATAATGGAATGAGAGTGGTCTCAAAAGTTTGTTTATTTCAGAAAGATGTTTTGCTCCAATATTTGGAGGATTTTGATAGCTATAACTCTGTAGATCTAAAATATGAGTTGTTATTTCAGGAATGTTTTTTTGCCATTGAAAATAATGTAGACCACCATTGGATGCAAGGTTGGGGTCATTTGAAAGGTGTTATTGAGAAGGAGATATTGTTAAAATCTTATGGGGATTGGAAAAGGGGTTTAGGATATATGAACAAGTTTCTATTTTTTGTATATGATGCCTTTGGCATATTTTTCAGTAGGCATAACATTAAGGAGAGTGAATTTTTTTGAGGAAAAAAATAAGCTTTTAAAACATAAAAGTGACTAAATGGCTGAATATGAAGCTCTTTTTCCTTGTTTGCACAAATTAACTCAAGTTTTACTTTAGCAGGATTAGCCGGAGTTGAACGAGGATTGAAGTGGAGTTCCACCCTAAAAGTAGGGAGAAATGGACAAATGGGACACTCCTTGATCCAAATTCACCATGGGTCATCATCTCATGAGGAGGGGCCAAGGAATTAAGTGATTTTGTAAGTTTGACACTACCTAGGTATAAAAGTGATAACCTAAAGTTACCAGGAGAAAGGCCTCATGGGAGCACATTTTTGTGTCCCCCATGTCCCTTTGCACATTGGAGACAATTCAAGGGCACATCACATTCTCAAACATGCACCATGGGGTCTTGGGAATATGAGGAAGGGGCTATGGAACTTGTAACACTTTTAGTTGATGATTTTATGTGACAAAGGATTGAAAATGGAAGGAAGTGCACTTTTATGTGCCCCATGTCCATTTTCACGCTGGGGACATAACATGCTTAAAAATTCGTAAGTGGGAGTGTTTATCATGAGAAATTGGTCTACTTTTGCAATGTGCTCACCTAACCACTCAAGTCTCAATGTTTAAGTGATGAAAACATAACATCCATAGGGGGAACACACTTTTGTTTCCCCTATGTCTCTTTTCACCTTGAGGAAACGTGAAATGGGACACAAAGCCTTGAAAAGTGTGCCCAAGTCTTGAAGTGATGTTGACATCATCATCCCAACGCAAAGTTAGAACACGAATCTTCCCTTTTCTACATCAGGAGAAAATTTTAGATTTCATAAGAGAAATATTGTATGATTTTCACTCTAAATCATCCACTAAGTTCATTCCTATATTTTTCAATTAATTAATCAGCCTAAAATTTGAGTTTTAGAACCATTCACCATTTTGGCATGAAAAAACACTAACTGTGACTTAATCCATCGCGGGAGATTTTGAAATCATGGAAAAATCTTGATGTGTTCATAATATGGAGGATTCCAAGAGATTTCCATTTCATGTGTTTTAGTTCCCAACTCCTCGCGAAACTCCAAAACTAATTAGAACAAGTTAACTTTCTCCATTAGAGCCTTCATTCCATGTGCCCAAAATGACCCGATTTTTATTAACTTGTTCCTAACATCAATTATCTTGACATATTTTCCCTAAATGACCTTAGATAACATAATTTATTTCCTTTACAAATTCTTGATAGGTTGATTCTTCCTTGTCATCTTCTAGAGGATGTCTTCATGCTGCAATATGGCTAATAATATCTAGTTTAATGTTTTAGAGAGCATTATTCTACGTCAGAGATTGATCTTATTGTGAAATCATCTTAGACTCATTCCCCTACACATGAAAACACACTTAAAAACCATGTTATCATTTTCATCACTATCAGAATGAGGGCAAGATAGACCTGGACTGGTTTCATGAGCTTATAGGTTGGCTAGAGGATGGGTTCACATTGGTAGGGAAAATGTTTTCAAAGGGTGGGCTTAGTTGTCATGGCAAAAAATTTAAATTTTGCATGACAACAAGACCCATTCCTAATAAGGTCTAGTTTGATGTATCCTACGCAAGGGATACTATTCAAAGTATTTGGTGGTACTATGACCACTTAACATGGAAATGCATATATGTTGGAAGACTAAACATGTAATTTACCATTGTGATATATATTATAAATTTCTCTTCCCTCATTGATACATTTGTTCTTAAAATTATTAGTATACATGGTAATAAGCACTTCTAATATAGTAAAATCTTAGATGAAAATAAATTGTAATTTGTTCTTATCAACAATTTAAACCATGATGTCATGAATTTTACATCCTTTTTCAGATTACCTCCTAAAATTTTCATGAATTTATATTTACTTTTACATGGTTGGCATTGTATTATATGTCTAATAATCATCTAATGATGTTCCCTTCTACTCTGCCTATATGGACTTCAAATTTCTTAATTACAAAACAACAAACTTATAACCCACAACCATTTTGAATTTTAATCTTGGAGACAATATTTCTCATGTCTTTATCAAGATGGAATGTTCAGAACAACTCATTACCCAACCTTTCAAAGAAGTAGATCCTCCACTTCCTGAACACACAAAATTCATAACAAGTTTTACATAAGTTGGATTTCATTTTAAATTTATGTATAGGAAACAACATCATCTTTTCACTCTTCTACTTGTAAGGTGTTTTAGTTGCATGGCCTCGATGGAGAATAATATATTGGGGACATCCTAGTGCAGATTTGTTGCCTATAGTGATGTATTTTACATCCTACCTATTATAAGATGAAATTCGTAATAAATAATCCCATTGAAGGGATTCTTATTAATAATAAGTTCCTTGTTTTTATATAATAATTTAGTTATCAGATTAGTGAACTTAACTCGAGGGATATTCATATTTTCTACATAGTGGGAAATATGTAATAACTAGGTGATATTTTATGGGTTACAAAATAACCTTCAATTTCTTCACCATTACTTTCCCATAATTATTGTCATGTACACATGAATTTTGTAATGATTTTTAATATATTATTATTAAATGTGTTAACCTTTAGGTGGATATGCATATGGGGACAAAAATTAGCCTAGATATGAAGAAAAACTTTTAACTTTATGATTGGATCAAAGATTTTTATCTAGCTCCCCAAATTGAAAGCGACCCCTATCTTTATGATGGAGGAAGAAATACATCAAGAAGTATCTACAGAAGAAGAATTCTATGGTAAAAGGGAATTGACTTTTATATTTCATTAGTTTTAATCTTCCCTGTTAAATTTTCACTCTTGCATTCTAAAGGATAAAAAACAAAAAGGTAAAAAAGGCCGCTTTTGTTGGTGTGTGGGATCCTATATGTCCTCCACACACATATGGAGGGTCATCTCACATGGGTTAGGTTTAGGGTTAGGTTTAAGGTTTCTTGTGTGTCATGCACTAGGGTTACTCAACACCCTATATGTATCCCTTCATTTGACATTTATGAGCATGCCAAGACACTTCTCTGTCTTTTCTCTATGTGCAAGCTTTGTTCTGTTATGCAAGCTCTTCCATTTATTGATCGATTCCTCCTTGTGATTACGTTGGAGCTATTATGTTTCCTTCAGAGTGAAACTTTATCATGGTACACAGTTTTCAATATGATTCTCACCAACTCTTTCATGGTATCAAAGCAGAGATTGGGTAAACGTGCATTCGTCATTTGAGTTGTGATTACTCTTGGTTTCATTTTTTACTCCTCGTGTAAGTTTTTCGATCATTAGATTCTGGAATTTTATTGTTAACATTCTTAACAAGTTGCTCTTGGATTTTTTTTGGTTTTGTTGTGTTCTTCATGCATGTGCATATCTCCTCGAGTTTTCAGAGGTTTTGTAGCTACATTTAGCTAGTTGCAGTTAAATCTAGCAGATCAACCAAAAATAGAGTATTTTCTATTTTTTAAATATGTTTTATTAAACTAAAAAAATTTAGATCTTTGGTTTTTTTTGGCTCTCTGTGTTTTCATGGTGTTTTGCAGATTCAGGTTCAAAATTGTAGGTTTAGGTGTTTGGTGTTTTTGTGCTTATCCTCGAGCTCTCTGCATTCACCACCGAGCTTCTTATCCCAACTGAGCCCGTTCAGCTCACCACGAGCTCTCTGCTCTCCACCGAGATGCCTAACCCCAAGCTCTCTCCTCCAACACCTGCGCACAAAATCTTTCATGGTTTTTTATCTCTTTGTGATCAGTTTTTAGCTCGTCTGAGTAATTTTTTTGGTGAGTCCCACTCCTTCCTGTTGGAGCCTTCAACTATTGGAACCTACATCCTACCTTCTGCCTTTCGTGGACTACGTGCTCTGCCTCTACCATAAACTATGTGCTCTGCTCCTACCATGGCTGTGCCTTCACTCTCTTCCATGGCCGAGCCTTCCTCTTCTCACATCTCCACCACAAGCCTACTCCCAATGGCTCCCTACTCAGGCTGAGACCCATGCCGAACAGCTCCACAAATCCCGGTCGAGATCCACTCCCGACTGCTCACAAGCTCTCTCAAATACACGCAAATCTTAAGTTGAGTGGGAGTTATATTTGATAATCGGCGAGTTTATTTAATTTTGATTTATTTCATTCAACTGCAAGTTTGATATATTTAGTAAGTCTACTAAATTTATTTTATTTCAAACAAACGGTAACCTTTTTTAAATCATATTCTATTAATAAATCTTAATTAGTTTGATTCACTAGATCTTCAAAGATCTTAATTTGATTTCAAAATTTTAATTTTTAAAAAATCAAATCAATATTGCTTAGGATTTAATTTGTATTAGATCTCAATTAGTTTTTTCGTAATTAATTAGATTTAATTATTTTAAATATATTTTTATTAATTATGAATCTAATTTGTTTTACGATTAGTAAATAATTAAAATAATCTTTTCATTTAACTTTTCTTATCATTTTTTTAACTCCTAAAGCTCTAAAATTAGCTAAACTGGATGTTTCTAAACGATAATTTTTTTTAAAAGTGTTATTGTCAATTTTTCTACTAATCATGTGCTCAAGTGTTCAGTATCACTCTGAGAACCTTATTGTCTTTCATTTTCCTTTCTAGCATTCTGAAGATAATACGGACTCATCTTGAGTTCAAAACATTGTATTTTACCCTTATTATTGCTTGCGACTAGTGAGCGCATCCGCCACAGTTTACAGCAAGGGGGTATCCTTTGCGACGTGAGATACTTTTTCTCACAACCAGGATTTCATTTCACCTCCTTCCTAGTTTTTTGCAATTTTTCTTATGTACGGTGTCACTTTGCTGCACTCCACGAAACATGATTGTGGTATCCTCTCTTGTGTTTTATTACGTTGATTGCAATGTGATTACCAAGTGTTTATAGACGCACGCTTTTACCCGATTGTATTCAATGCACTAAACTATAAAGTGCCGAAAGCAGGGGGGTTATTATATTGTCTTGGGTGGTTGTGATTCTTGTGTTTTATTTTCTGCACTCTTTCTCTCTCTTCACTATGGATGCACTTTCAATTCTTTTGCTTACACCATTCAACTTCTTCGAATGGAGATAAAAAACAACTATGAAACTAAAGAGTAAAGGGTTATTCCACATCACCATGGGAACTGAGACTAAACCAGATGATGAACCTAAAAAATCTAAGTCGTTAAACCGTAGTGATGAAGCTTTAGGTCTTCTTTGCGTGTTCATTTCTCCTGACTTCCTCTTCCAAATTGAGTCGTCTGAGACACCTAATTCTGCATGGAAAACGTTAGATGGATTTTTTGGAGAAAAAGATGACATGAGCATGAGTTGAAAAATGAACTACTAGGGTTAAATCCTAGTGATTTTGAAAACATACAAGCATTCTTCTCTAAATTTTTCCACACTAGATTGTTGTTAAAGGAATGTCAACTAGAGAAGAAATATTCTCAACTAATCTTGTCGATTCTATCTAAGTTAGGTCCTAAATATTTTGTCTTTGTGTCATATTTTTACGCTACACAAAATTTGCCTTAGGCAAGGATTGGAATATTCCCTCCTTTGACTATTTTTTGTCCTAACTCATTCGAGAATAGAACAAAATCATTCAAATGGGTCTCTCAAGTCCAAGTGTCATGCCCTTGTAGAAAGTACTAGTAAGGAAAAGAATATTGAAAAGACGAAAGGAAAAAAGGATCAACCTAAGAAAGAAACCAAGACCAAAACAAATATTAACACTAACACTTCGAACTTTGAGCCTAAAGCATAGAAAGACAAGTATTTGTGTTCCTATTTCAAGAATCCTGGTCATAAAGAGCATATGTGTATGAGAATTTTTTTTTTATCACCTTACTCATTTACTTGAGAAAAATAAAAAATGTGTTCCGGATTCTATCAAACAAAATTCTCTGAAGGCCAACTCTTCTACTATAAAAGGTTCTAAATTTGATAAGAAGAAAGAAAAGGCCCTTGTAGCCAAAGTTGCTCCTTCATCGACGTGGATTATAGATTTTGGTGCCTCGCAACACATGGCTTCTCTGCATGTTGAATTATCCAACATTGAGCCTTGTGGTATGCCCCAAATCACGATGGGTAATGACACAACAATGTCGATTTCTGGTAGTGGATCAGTAGAGATGGATGGGTGAACATTCAAACCAAGTGTTGAGTGTTGATGATCTCTCTACCAGTCTCCTATCGGTTTACCAAATTACTCACCTTGGTGAAGGAATGCAAGTGGAATTTGGTCCTAACTCGGTGATTATTCACGAGCTTAATGATGACACTACAGTGGTTGAGGGAAAGGTGGGTCACCATTCATAGTTGTCTACCTTTTCCCACTTTACTTCTAATTCTACACCCACTACCTTGCTCACTCATGCAAATGAGGTTAGTAAGCTATGACATGAGCATTTCAGACATCTAAATTATTGCTACCTTGAACAATTGAGCCAAAATGAAATGGTTAATGGGTTACCCAATGTCAAGTTTTGTAAGGGTATTTTTGAGGGTTGTACCCTTGGAAAGCATCTTGAAAAGAAATTTGACAAAGCAAAATCTTAGAGAGCTGCTCATTCCTTTGGATCTTGTTCACAGTGATATTTCTAGTCCATTTCCATCTCCTTCATTTACTAGATCTATTTATGTGCTAACATTCATTGATGACTATTCGCGATATACTTGGGTATATTTTTTTAAGCTTAAGTCTGAAGTCTTTGAACAATTTCAGGACTTTAAGGCTCTTGCTGAGAAACAGGAAGAACGGTCTATTAAGGTTCTTTAAACTACCAATGGAGGTGAATATGTAAACAATAGGTTAATGGATTTTTGTACTTCTGAAGGGATCTCTTTGCAGCATACAGTTGCATATAGCCCTTCACAAAATGGAGTACCAAAAAGAAAGAATCATACTCTTAACGAGATGGCAACTTGTATGATTCACTCGAACTCTCTTCCTTTGTAGTATTGGGCTGAAGTTGTGAATTGTGCTAATTACATTCAGAACTATGTTCCACACAAGGTAGTAAGAGGGATGACACCCTTTGAATCCTGGTTTGGACGTAATCATGATACTGAGCACTTTTGAGTCTTCGGATCCAAGGCTATGGCTCGGATTCCCAAGAATAAACACAAGGTATTGGAACCACAATCCAAACCTTGTATCTTTGTAGGGTATCCTGATGACATGAAGGGATATCGATTATTGAATCCTACTTCTCATGAGATTTAGAGAAGTGTTAAGTTGTATGAGTCTTCTTCAACTTCTACTTTTCTACCTATTGAGGTTCTTCAGCTTGCTGATTCAGATTCTGACTCATCAGATGATGATGTTGTTGAGCGTGCTCCTCTTCTTGATCCTCCCAACCATCAAACCCTTGAGTCTTCTGATTCTGACAGTAGTGATGATGAGGACTATATCCCTTCTCACTTGAGTGATGAATCTTCTGACTTAGAGGCTGACCCTCCTAGTCCACTTTGGGCTAACAAAACTCTGCAAAGTGCTAGAGGTTTAGTTGGAGATACTTCGGCTATGAGATGTACTCACTCATATTTCATTGGACCTAAATCTTTCTTCACCTCTACCTCTGATCCACTATCTTTTGGGGAGGTTTCTAGTATTCCTGAGTGGGATTATGCCATGGATGAGGAGTATTCCTCTCTCATGAAGAACGATACTTGGGATCTCACCCCTCTTCCGAAAGGAAGAAAAATCATTCGGTGTAATTGGGTGTTCCGAACAAAGTATGTAGTAGATGGAGATGTCAAAAATTTTAAAGAGTGATTATTAGCTAAGGGTTTCTCCCAGATAGCTACGGTTGATTATACTAAAACCTTTTCTCTGGTTGTGAAGATGACTTCTATTCTACTAACCATATCCATTGCCGTAGAAAATAGATGGAAATTCCATCAAATGGACGTTAAGAGTGCCTTCCTTCATGGTGACCTAGAGGAAGAGATCTACATGGAACAACCTCTAGGTTTTTTCCATGATCCCTCCCTCATTTGTAAGTTAAAGAAGTCTCTTTATGGCCTTAAACAAGCCCCCCTGGGCTTGGTATGCCAAGATGGACTCTTTTTTACTTACATTAGGGTTTACTAGGTGTCACTCTGATCAAAATATTTATATTCTATGGCAAGATGACTCCATACTCATTCTTTCTCTCTATGTTGATAACTTGTTGATCACCTGAAGCTCTTCCTCTATCATTAATTCTGTGAAGACCACCTTGGCCAACAAGTTTTCCATGATTGAATTAGGTCTTGTTTCAGTACTTTCTTGGGATCTAGATTTCATAATCTGATTCAGGAATTTTGATTTCGCAACCTAAGTATGCTCTTGACTTGCTTGCTCATTTTCAGATGTCTAATTACAATTCTTCTCCTACTCTTTTTTCTTTCTCGGGGTTAAATTGGTTTCTGATTCCTCTACTCCCTTGGTTGATGGTACCCTTTATCGACAGTTGGTGAGGAGCTTGATTTACTTGACTCACACTCAACTGGATTTATCTTATGTTATTGGGATCGTGTCTAAATTCATGCAAGATCCACATGAGTTGCATTGGAAATTAGCTAAGTGGATCCTTCATTATGTTCATGGCACCTATACTGATGGCATTCACTATTTTGGAGGAGTGGATATTGACTTGATTGGGTTCACAGATTCTGATTGGGCTGGTGACTTAGATCATCAGAAATCTACCTTTGGCTATAGTTTCTCTCTTGGTTTGGGTCCTATAAGTTGGTCTAGCAAGAAGTAGAATGTAAGTATGCGTTATCTTCTACAGAGGCAGAATACAGAGTAGCAGTTTACGCTGCCAACAAAGGTTGTTTGGGTATAGGGTATTCTGAAAGAGTTTGGCATCCACTTTCAGTGGCCCACCATTATCTATTGTGATAACACGAGCACTATCTCAATTTTTAGAAATCCATATCAACATTAGTAGATAAAGCACATCGACATCCATATGCACTACATATGAGAGCTTATTCATGATGGTATCATCGACATTCAGTACATTCAGACAGCTAATCAGATTGAAGATATATTTCACCAAGCCCTTCACTAAGGTGAAGTTTCTTCACTTGCAGTCTCTTCTTGGGGTGAGGTCTTATGCATCTTCTCATATTCTTCGGGCTGTATAGTCCTCTTCTTCTTCTTATTCTAGGAAGATGTTATTTGTACATGGGCACCTTATCAGAACTTTAGTTGTCGGGCCCCATTGACACATCTTTCTTAGTTTTTTAGGAGTGTCTTCTTTTTCTGTCTAACTCATCATAGCCACTACCCCAGCTTCGATGAAGGGGGTGTTGGTGTGTGGGATCCTTGATGATTGGATCAAATATTTTTATCTAGCTACCCAAATTCATTGCAACCCCTATCTTAGTGACAGAGGAAGAAATACATCACAAAGTACCTAGGGAAGAATAATTCTATGCTAAAAGGGAATTGATTTTTATAATTCATTAGTTTTAATCTTCCCTGTTAAATTTTCACTCTTGCATTCCAAAGGTTGAAAAACAAAAAGGTAAAAAAGGTCGCTTCTCTAACATGCTAGAGTATTACCCTTCAATTGAAAAATAAAAGTATTTGTTTTGAGGCATTTTGATTAGCCTCCCCTATTTGACACAATTAGATGCAACTTAAGTCATTTACAAAGGGAACAAGACCCTTCAACCCACTTTATTAATAAAAAATCAATTTTATTAATTTTCATTTATAATAATCATTAATATTAATTATGAGTTATTAATTTTTATTACTTTCAATTATTTAATTTTATTTATTTTTAATTACATTAAGTTAAAAAAATTTACTTTCAATTTTTTATTTTTTATCTTAATATTTAATTTATTTTTTTATAAAAAAATTCATTTTTTATTATTATTTATTAATAACAATATTTAATTTTTAGTTTTTTTGTATTATTGGCAAATAGTTTTGTGAAAGGGACTATACCCTTGTGCAGAGAGGCTCAAAATCCAGATGTGCCAGTTGTACCAAAACATAGAGTGATCAAAATCAAGATTTGACACTAAAGCCTGTCGACACTAAAATTTTCCTCCGTAATTTCAATTTCATTAATGTATGTATTAGGAATAGGATGTTGTTAAGTATAATTAGTAGTGGCGTCTGATAGAAGATAACGACGTTGCCGGTATGACGCCGCCAATAATGTATAGTATGGTAATAGTCAAAAGTACAATAGGAATGTTGTGGTAAAAAGTAAATATTTGTCGTAAGTGGTCCAGTAATGTTAAAATGTCAAAGTTAGGGTATGTAGAGAAGTAGGGTCTACATGATTAGGAATTAAAAATATTATATTGGTAATAAGGACAAGGAGTGAGGTCATAAATATTTTGTGTATTTTATTTGTAAAAAGTCTAAAAATGTGGAACCCATGTGAAATGATAAGATTTATCTTATCTTAAAAGATAAGCTTACACGTACAGATAAGAGTTAAGGTATTGGATATGATTCGTCAGAGTAGATTTCTTATCCTATCTTAGAGAGTAAGATGGATAGGCCTGGAAGTTCTATAAATAGAGAGGCCACCCCCATTATTTAGCATAAAAGGAAGTAGTGAGAAATATTATATGAGTAAGTGTGTAAAGGAAGCCATCATTTTGAAGTTGTGTTAAAGAAGCCATTAAGAGGTGTAATTGTGAAGTTTCTCCCATAGTTATTGTTGGAAGGCAAGTGAAGTCAGTAACACTTGAAGTACCTCATGGGTGAGATTGTAACAATTTCATGTTGATATTATAATTTACACTAATATTTCAGATTTATCATCATTCCTTCTTTTCATAGTCTATGGTATTTTTGTGTTATGTTTGTTGTTGTGTTTCCAGATTACATCCACCAAACTAAAAGTTGTGCATTAGTAAATAATCATAGCACGAGGAGTTCCCAGTGAAGAATTATCATAGTGTTGGATTGGTGATGACATTTTGGTTCCATTGCCAGGACCATTCCTCGTTGGTGGATTTTCTGGAGAGATATTCCCACTTAGTCAGAAAACATTTGGAGGGTAACCTTGTTTTTACTGTGCATAGTAGTTACCATGGTAAAGTCACTTTTTACAGTGAATAGTATTTACCACAGTAAAGTCACTTTTTATCGTAAATAGTATTTACCGCAGTAACTTCACTGTTTACCATGAATAGTGTTTACCATAGTAAAGTCATTTTTTACTGCAGTAAGTCAATTTTTACCATAGTTTACCATGGTCATTTCTATTTTACTATAGAAAGGTGTTAAAGTCACTTTCTATTATAGTGATTCCAATTATTTGTGCACATAAGTCTTGTTGATTGTACTTGTGGGTTGGTATTTCACTGTGGTTACTTTTGAAAATGGGGAAGATTCCTATTTTTTCAGCCCAATCTAATGAAGATGCTTCCTCTTTCATTCAAGAGTTTAAACGATCTTGTATTTGTAATGGCCTCATAAGAAGGGAACAATGGACTGAATTTTTTTCCTACCTTTTTGGATGGTTCAACCCTTAGGTGGTTTGAAACACTAGGTGATAATGTGAAAAATTCATGGGATTTATTAACTGAAAGTTTTCTTGAAGAATTTGGTGAACAATAGAAATATGCAGATCTCATGATCGATATCACAAAGCTATCCCAAGGAGAGAAGGAGAAGATAAGGGATTATCATGCTTGTGTTCTAGAGCTAAGGAGGAAGCTCGATGCCCAGATCCGAAGGAAGGATTAGCGGATGGGTTGATGAATGGTGTGGATAATCTCCTCTGTAAGCACTTCATTCTTGGGATGAAGCCAGAGATTAGACAACGAGTGAAGTATGACTGCCCAGCTACCATTGAACAAGCAAAGGAGATTGCAAGAAGGAAAGAAGAAAGCATGGAAGAGGAGCCCAAAGAAATTGTTGCTAAAGTAGAGCCTACACCAGCACCTTTGGTCCAGAATCCACAACCACTCTCGGTGAGCACAAATATTTCTCCTAGTACATCTACTGAGTATGAAGATCTGCTCAGGAAGATGGGCCAGTTAACTATTAATCTTCTTCAAGGAAAGGAATTTAGTTCTCAGGGAGGAGATAGAGGTCCAAAAAGAAATATTTCTGAAGTTGTATGTTATGGTTGTTATAAAAAGGGTCATTATAAGTATAATTGTCCAGATAGAGCTTCTACATCTGGTACAAGAGATAATGATAAAGGAAAAGCACCTGTGAATTCTTTTGATGTAGTAGATAAGAGCATAAATAATGAAGTAGATGTGTTTGTAACAAAAAGAAAGAAAGAAAAAGATAACCAAGATGGAAATGATCCTAAGAAGATGAAAGGAGAAACTAGTAAGAAACATAGGAGAAGAAAGTTGGGTGTGCAGGATTTTCTGATTTCACAGGGACAAGGACCATACTCCATCTTAGAAGATCTGTCCAAAAGGCCTGCAAATATTACATATGGTCAACTCTTGGCTATGTCTTCTGAGAAGAGGCGGGAGCTGCGAAGTGGACTCAATGCTCGACGAAGGAAGGAGGTTGAGGTCCCTATTTTGGAGGCAGAGGCAGATCCCTATGCTCCACAAGCTGAGGTATTATGTAATGGTATTTCAATTCATGATGTCTTAGTTGATGGAGGTGCTGCAGTTAATATAATGACTGAGTCTGTAATGAATATGTTGGGTTTAAAAATTGATCTCCCCTCAACACTTATGTTAAGGTCATTAAATAAGGGAAAAACTAAACTAGAAGGTGTAGTTTCAAATGTGGCAATATTTGTTATGGGTGTTGTATGTGTGGTAGACTTTCAGGTGATGAAAAATGGTACTGTTGCATACCCAATGTTGTTGGGAAGACCATGGCTAAGGAGAGTTCATGCAAGAAACTACTGGAATGAAGGCTTCATGACACTTGGACATGGTAGAGAGAGGGTGAAGATAAACGTGATCCCTTGACATCATAAGGCAGAACCTGTGGATTCAAGTGATGAAACTGATGATTGGACATCCTCTGATTACTCTAGTACCAGTGAAGTGGACATAGAAGATGAAGAAAGTGAGGTTGATGTTTTGGTCATGGATATCCTTCCAGTCACACTGACTCATGAACCCATAAAATTATCTGAAGAAGAAATTGATGATCGTCTCCAACAAATAAAGATTGGTGATGCTGTGATGGAGAGTGAGAAGGAATCCTACCTCCAACTCTTTCGAAGGTACATACACCTATTCACTTTTGATTACAAGGAACTCCGTCAAGTAAGTTGGGTAGAACATTCTATTGAGCTGGTAGATGGTGCTAAGCCCATAAAGCAAATGCCATATAGAATGAATCCTAATTTTTCTAAGACTGTAAAAGAAGAAATAGATAAGTTGCTTGATGCAGGATTCATATTTGCTGTGGAGAATTCAGAATGGGTTTCTCCCATTGTGATCTCAATAAAAAAGAATGGGAAGCTACGCATTTGTGTTGATTATAGGAAGCTCAATAAGGCAACAAAGAAGGATCATTACCCTCTTCCATTCTCAGATCAGATCTTGGATGAAGTAGCTGGCTAGGAGTGCTATAGTTTTGCTGATGGATATAGCGGATACAACCAAGTTTGTATAGCAGAGAAAGATCAGCTGAAGACCACGTTCACCACTCCTTGGGGAATGTTTGCTTATAGAGTTATGCCTTTTGGGTTGTGTAATGCTCCAGCAACGTTCCAATACTTGATGAATAGGGTGTTTGAACCCTACATTGGGAACTTCATTAGAGTATTTCTGGATGATTTTTGCATCTATGGGAGCAAGATGGACCACCTGCACCAGATGGAGACAACATTTCAAAGGTTAGATGAAGCACAAGCCTCACTAAACCCTACAAAGTGTGTCTTTGGATGTTCTAAAGGTATTTTGTTAGGGCATGTTGTATCCAGAGATGGTATTGGTACTGATCCTAATAAAGTTTCAAAAATCAAAGAGTTACCATTTCCTATGAATAGAAGTAAGTTGAGATCATTTTTAGGCCATGTGGGTTACTATAGAAGGTTCATCAAGAATTTCTCAAAGATTACACAGCCACTAACCCAGTTCTTGAAGAAGGATGTTACTTATGAACCAGGAAATAAGGCGCATGAAGTTTTTGAACAACTAAAGGAAGCCCTGGTGTCTTCACCTATTTTAAAGAATCTAGATTGGAGCAAGCCATTCATTGTGTACACTGATGCCTCAGATGCAGCACTAGGAAGTACTTTGAGCCAAAAGGATGAAAATGGGAATGAACATCCAGTTTACTTTGGGAGCAGACAAATGAGTAGTGCTGAGGTAAATTATACTGTAACTGAAAAAGAGGCTCTCGCTATCATTTTTGTTGTAAAGAAGTTTAGAAATTACTTGCTAGGGCATAAATTTATAGTTGTAACAAATCATCAGGCTCTAAAATATATTGTAAATAAGCCTAACCCATCAGGGAGGATAGCAAGATGGATAATTTTGCTACAAGAATTTGAATTTGATATTATAGATAGGCCAGGAAAGAAGCATGTCAATGCAGATGCACTCTCTCGAGCCTATGATGGTTTAGGTTCATCTTGTGATGATGATGATTTCCCAGATGCAGCATTGTTATCCCTTGACACAATCCCTAGTGAATATATAGATATTTGGAATTATCTGAATGAATTCAAGTTTCCTGATGGTGCCAATGCAAATACTAAGAGGAATATTACTCAAGCAAGTCGTCCATATTCTATTCTGCATGGAGTATTATTTCAGAATAGGACCTGATGGACAGTACAAGAGGGCAGTTGGACGTGATCAAGGGAAGGAGCTGATAGAAGAATTCCACAATGGTACATGTGGAGGGAACTTCTCTGGACAACTTACAGCAAGAAGGATCTTGGATGCAGGTTATCACTGGCCCACTCTTTTTAGAGATTGTTATAATTATTGTAAGACATGTGATATTTGTCAAACACATGGTAACCGTAAGACTTCATCAGCTCCATTATGCCCTATTCTTCCACTTGGTCCCTTTGAAAAGTGGGGAATAGATATTGTAGGTCCACTTCCAACTACCCCATGCCAAAATAAGTATATTGTAGTTGCCACAGATTATTTAACCAAGTGGGTTGAAGCTAGGCCATTGAAAACAACTTCCATGGATGAAGTGGCAAGGTTCATATATGAACGCATTGTCACCAGATTTGGTTGCCCATTAGAAATTGTAACAGATCAAGGAAGCCACTTCATTAATGAGGTGGTAGAAGCCCTAGTCAATAAGTTTTCTATTAAGCACAGGAAGGCAACAACATACAAGCCAAGCAAAAATGGACAGGTGGAAATGAACAAATTTTGTGTTATGTCAAATTCTAGCAAAAGATGCAGCCTTGCAGGTACATAAGTGGGATAAAAGGATTCATGCAGCATTGTGGGCATATAGGGCAACATCAAAGTCAGCAACAGGATACTCCCCATTTTAGTTGGCTTATGGCATTGATCTAGTTCTTCCTATTGAGTTTGATATTCCCACTGTGAGAGTTATGAAAAATGAAAGGATGGATGAAAGTGATTCAGTAAAAGAAAGGTTGGTACATCTTCATTTGCTAGAGGAAATGAGGGAAATAGCGAAGGATACAAGCTATAAGAAGAAAATGAAGCAGAAGGAATACTTTGATCAAAAGATCCAGTTGGTCTCCATTTCATGTGAATGACTTGGTTCTAGTATATGATTCCAGATACAAAAAAAGAAGAAAGAGAAAATTTCTTCCAAAATGGATGGGGCCCTACAAAATAGCAGCTGTGCATGAAAATGGTACATACCGACTGGAGGAATTGGATGGCACTCCCATTACAAAATGGGTCAACCACGACAAGTTGAAGATTTTCCAAGCACCAGAATAGTCTACTCCGAGGACGGAGTAGAAGCTAGGAAGGGGGAAAATGTCGACACTAAAATTTTCCTCCATAATTTCTATTTCATTAATGTATGTATTAGGAATAGGATGTTGTTAAGTATAATTAGTAGTAGCGTCTGATAGAAGATAACGGTGCCTACAGTACGGTGCCACCAATAATGTAGAGTACGGTAAAAGTCAAAGTACAATAGGAATGTTGTGGTAAAAAGTAAATATTTGTCGTAAGTGGTCCGGTAATGTTAAAATGTCAAAGTTGGGGTAAGTAGAGAAGTAGGTCTACATGATTAGGAATTAGAAATATTATATTGGTAATAAGGACAAAGAGTTGATGTCATAAATATTTTGTGTATTTTATTTGTAAAAAGTCTAAAAATGTGGAACCCATGTGAAATGATAAGGTTTATCTTATCTTAAAAGATAAGCTTACATGTACAGATAAGAGTTTAGGTATGAAATATGATTCGTCAAAGTAGATTTCTTATCCTATCTTAGATATAAGATGGATAAGCCTGGAATTTCTATAAATAAAGAGGCCACCCCCTCATTTAGCATAGAAGGAAGTAGTGAGAAATATTGTATGAGTAAGTGTGTAAAGGAAGCCATCATTTTGAAGGTGTGTTAAAGAAGCCATTAAGAGGTGTAATTATGAAGTTTCTCCCATAGTTATTTTGGAAGGCAAGTGAAGTCAGTAACACTTGAAGTACCTCATGGGTGAGATTGTAACAATTTCATGTTCAATATTATAATTTACACTAATATTTCAGATTTATCATCATTCATTCTTTTCATAGTCTTTGGTATTCTTGTGTTATGTTTGTTGTTGTGTTTCTAGATTACATCCACCAAACTAAAAGTTGTGCATTAGTAAATAATCATAGCACAAGGATTTCCCGATGAAAAATGAAAAAAAATGCCGGATTTGTGTCTCCACAACCTCCACCCTTGGGAAATGAGCATTCTGACCAAGACATGTACCTAAGCCACCATCCAGTAGAATTGCAAAGCAAAAAAGATTCTGCCATTTCACAATCCCTTAGTGGTTAAAAGGAAAATTTTCTTATTCCGAACCGTTTTCCAATCATGCAAAAACTTTCTGTAGAGCCCTAAAAAAATCAAGATCTGATACCATGATGATCCGTTCTTGCTGGTGAACAAAGTGAAGGAGGGTTTTCCCCCACCTGCTATAGACATTATTTCTCCATTGTTTCCAGAGCCTCACAGGGCCATGGGCTGGGTTCAGAATCCTTGTTTACCATGATCTGTAATTTCTCTCAAAAGGATAAGTTCAGGGGAAAATGACCCGCCATGTTTTCCATCCAATTAGTTTCAGAATCCACGTAAGCACCAAAAGAACCAATTAGATTTAAGCGGTTTCCATAGGTTCGTAAACCAAATTTTTTGGGAGGTCATTTTTGCCAAGAACTACAAAAAATGATAAGTTAAAGCATTTTCCCATCATCCCCAATTACCAAGAAAAATAAGTCCACGTGACCACAGAAACATCTGAGGAATCTAATAATGGTAGACCTTCATGGGGCGAGACAGATCTAAGACCCAAGTTCTATTTTGCACTGATAGCGGCAATGTGAGATGCAACTTCTATGTTTTGAAACTATCAACATCAACAACATTTCGAACAGAGATAGAGTATGTGCAATATTTCTTCATGCGTTCTGGGAGTCAATTTTAACTGATTACTACCCAAGGCATTTCCTAATGTATATCCAACACATATTTGATCCCAAAATTTAAGAGGAAGTGGGGTAATATGATTATGAACAGTTTTCGGGAGAAACACTTCTAGTGAGAGAGTTCAAAGGAATCTCTTACCAACTTCTTCCACATAAGGTATCTTTACTAACAGACCTACAGTTTCTTACCAAATGCCTATTTTTTTCACATAACTGAATATCGAAAGCAACAATAAAAATTCCCTTAGCACAGGGGTATATCAGATTACAAATTTCATAGCTAAAACAGAGTATTCAATTCTTCAACATCAATAATATTACGCAAAGATCATCCATCTTAGCAGGCTTCATGGTTACAAACTCTATCGTTTTCTGTAAAACCTCCCTAGCTGAGCACTGGTCCATAGATTCCATCGTTGCAATAGGGGAGGAAGTCTTAGTGACAGGGATTTCAGGATTTTTCTTATTTTTATTAGCAGTTTGAGTGAATCCCCCAAATGGAATCAAATCCCCAGACATCACCATTATCGAAATCTAGGGAAACAAGTCTGCTAATCACCTTTGTTTTGTGCTCTGTGAGTGCCCTCCTTGTTTATTCCCAGATCCATGGCTGCACATAATATTTGGATCGATGTTTTCCTATAAAAATCTTCTGGTTCTAGGGAAAATGTTGTTTATATTTCCTGTTAGTGTGTGTGACTGTCTAGTCATCATCCACATCACCTAGGTGAGTCATCTCACGTTACGAGAGTCATAGGTCTTAGAAAGTCAAATGATAAGTGTCAGATTCTATCATAGAACTTGACATTGTCATTTGTGTGAATGCATTATAGGAGTTACATTCATTATTTGGAATTGTAACTCCTCTTCTAGTGGCGACATATGCGTTAGTCAATGTCATATGCGTTAGTGGCATCATTGAGTTTCTTTCCATGTTTAGGCATGGGGGTTACACAACACCCCTATTTATACTTCCTATTTTTCGATCTACGAGCATGAGCAAACTCATTCTTCTTACTTGCAATCTTCTTTCCATTATTTCAAATCTTGCATAATGCGTTGGCTTGACGTTACCATCCGAGTGAAAATTCGTTGTGGTGCATCACTTTTCAACATTGGTTCTCACAAATCCCTCTTTCATGGTATCAGAGCTGGTTTCGGTAAACGTGCACTCTTCGATTTTCAGTTGTTTATTCCTTTTGGTTTCTTCTCATTTCCTTGTGTGTAAGTTTTTTTTTCAATTATCAATTTGGAATTATTTCTCACCTCATATTGAGGTTTCAGCAGTTGCAAATTAAGGTATTTGGTTGGTTTGCTTATCAACTGAGTTTGTATTTGGATATTTCTAGATCTTTGTGGCTGTTGTTTCTGGGTTGTTTGTGTGTTTCTTGCTGGTTGTGTTTAGATTCATCACCTATATGGTAAAAGAAGAGCTCATTTTTTGGTGTGGACCTGTGATTACTGGTTGGAATCTTTGTTTTTTTCTTCACCGGTGTATACTTAGACTATTTCGATATTTTTCCTCATCGTTGTGGTTCATTGTTGTCTCAAGGATTACCTTTGCATGCACGTTTTGGTCATTTTCACCAGTCATTTAAACTCTGCCTGGTCTCTCACCATTTTCTTTGTTGGAACTAATCAAAATGTTTTTACAAAACTACTCATGTTTTTGCGAGGTCTACTCACATTTTTGCGAGCCTTGCTGCATTCCCCAGCTCCAACGTTCTCCCGCTACTCGTGGCTACTTCTCTGGACAGTCAAAACATTCAAACTTGTACAGAAATGCACCTGTATGTGCCCTTTGGAAAGTTTTCTTTGGCCTGTGGTTTTTGTGGTTTTCTTGCTCTACCTTGGTCACAACCTTGCATCCTTGGTGTGTTGCATTCGGCTCTCTCTGCCTTTCGTGGTTATCTCTACTCAGCCTGTGCATTCTGTTATTTCCATTGTTTCCTGTGGTCTCACGTTCTAGCAAACCAAGGTCTCTCCTCTCATCAAATCTTGTTGGAGTTACCTGCATTTTCTCCTCTGTCAGGCGTTTTCTACATGTGGTTAGAAGGATGTTACCTGCATGTGGTTAGACCTGCGTTTTCTCCTCTGCTACGCATTTTTCTGGGCATTTTCTCTACAACTCAGGTGTTTTCTCCTACAACTGGCATTTCAGACCTTGTTTCTACATTTTCCTAGCATGTGGACGTCTACGTTTTCCCAGCACATGTGTTCAGGCTTGTAACAGTTGGAGATATTCTTTTCAGCTGGCATTTTTTGCACTGTTCTGAGCATTTTCTTCTACAACTGGAATTTTTTTATAGTGGACAGTAGCACTGCATTATCTATTTTTGCTTGTCTCTGTGCTTTGACCACTCTATCCACATTTGATACATTGGGCTCAGTCCTTTTAGTTGACCTCTTACTATGCTAGCTATCTCTTGGGCTCTCCCACTCCTACTCGGCATTGGACCTTCCTCGCAGACTTCACAACTGCAACATCTCGGTCAACTCTGGATTATCCCTCTTTCATGATAAGGGATTCATTATTGGTAAACTTAATCTCACCTTTTAATGTTTAAAAGGTGTTAAAATCCTTTTTTTAAGTGGCATTGTAATATTGTAAGTTTTTTTGGCTTGTTTTATTAACCTTCCATCGAGTGCCGAAGACGAAGGGTGAGGTCTGAGATTGGCAGGTGGCTAATCCCCCCTCCCAATACAAACAAACCCTACCTCAAATTCCATACCATTTCTAATGGGCATACATAGGAAACATTTTGCATGCATTTATGGTGCTTTTTTAATTTGTTTGTAGGCTTATTGGTTTTTTCTCATCAGTTGCGGGAATTGGTTTTTGTTATAACTTTTGACTCATTTCTTGGTTTTGAGCACTTATCTAGTAAAAGTTGCATGTGTTTTCGCACTCTAGATGATGGGATCATTAGCTTTGTAAATGCCCTAATTTTATAAAGTGTTGCATTCTAGGGGGTGTCTTTGTATTGCTTAATTCAGCTCATTTTTTCTTGAGCTTTGTTCTATTCCTTTTTTTTGTGGACTTGTGAGCGCATCCGCCACAATCTTACGACAAAGGGATTCTTTCGTGCGACGTGAAATGTTGTTTCTCACAAAGCTCTTTCTTCCCCCTCTCTTGCTTCTCTCTTTCTCTGTGTTTGCTTGCATTATCGATCTCTTGCGCCCTACAAACCTTGATTGTCTCTCCACCATTGCGCATTATTATGCTAATTGCAAGGTGAGTGACAAACTGGTTCTCGAAATATAGTCACATCTGGTTGTAATCAACGAACTGAATTAGAAAGTGCCATAAAAAGGGGGGGTTAAAATTGTGTTCCTTGGAGGCTCCTCTCATCTTGGAAATTGAATTTTGTCACTCTGTTGTTCAACTAGGATGAGGAAACTACCTACAATGGAAGAGTGGGATACTCGATCATTGTATTATGTATAATTTGTTACCACATCTTCTTGGGTTGGCACCCAAACCTATTGACCGCATTCATCACCAAAATTAGTTGAACGATAATGATATGGCATACGGGCTTCTTTGTCTTACTACACTAGAGGACCTTCAACATCAATTAGAGTTCACAGACTCTGTGCACAGAGCTTGGATCTTCATTCAAAATTTTCATGGAGACTTTGATCCTCCTTCATCTGGTTATGGATCTTCTTGATAATCTTGCGTCCATGGAGGAAAGTGAGTTCACCGATAATTTTTCTTACGAAGGGCCACCCACACATATTTCTGTGCATGCTCCTTCAAAACTTAGTATCGCTCCTATCATATTTTCTAGTGACTCTCCTCCACAAGACTCTTCAGTTAAATTCTCACCTGCACACTATGTTGCCTTGGATCTCATATTTTACCAATCATGAGCATATACTGATTCCATTGATTATAGCCTAGAGAATCTTCCATCCCTTGTTGCTTCCAGAGATTTTGAGATTGCTTCTTCAAAGGATTCTTATAATCCTCCACAACAAGACATCGATTTCCTTGACTCAGACTTGGATGATATGCTTGAGGATACCGACATCACAGTGCAACATCTTCTTCAACCTATTGCCTCTTCCGAGATCAAGAGTTTCCATCCCTCCAACTTCCACTGACTCTCCACTCGCAACAAGTTCATTTTCCCCTTCAAGGCTCTCTTGATGATATATCTATATTTGCGGACTCTCACCTTATGTAGATTGACAAGATTGTCACCACTTCTCTTGATATATTATCTTCTACTCATATTGGGCCACCTTCTGGCACTCTCCATATTCCTCATCCTTCTGATCGCAAACCTTTTTTCCCTTCAGATTCATTAGGAGTCCATCAGAAATCATCTTCTGAGAGAGCTGGATAGCGCTCCTTTTTTTCTCTTCTCCTCTTCTTCTTTCCAGAAAAATGTTGTTTGTAATTGGGCACCTTATCAGGCCTTTAGTTTTCGGGGCCCATTGACACATCTTTCTTATTTGTCTAGGGGAGTCTTCTTTTTCTATTCTGGCTTACCTTGACCACTTCCTCGGCTTCAATGAAGGGGGGGTGTTGGTGTGTGTGACTGTCCAGTCATCATCCACATCACCTAGGTGAGTCATCTCGCCTTGTGAGAGTCATAGGTCTTAGGAAGTCAAATTAAAAGTGTCAGATTCTATCATAGAATCTGACATTATCATTTATGTCAATGTGTCATAGGAGTTACATTCCTTATTTGGAATTGTAACTCCTCTTCTAGTGGCATCATATGCATAAGTCAACATCATATGCGTCGGTGGCATCATTGAGCTTCTTTCCATGTTTAGGCATGGGGGTTACACACCACCCCTATTTGTACTTCCTCTTTTTTTATCTATGAGCATGAGCAGACCCATTCTTCTTACTTGCAATATTCTTTCCATTGTTTCAAATCTTACGTATTGCATTGGCTTGACATTACCATAGGAGTGCAACTTCGTTATGGTGCATCACTTTTCGACATCGGTTCTTGCGAATCCCTCTTTCAGTTCCATGTGAATCCTTTCCCCCTCCAGATGATGTGTTGTCTCCGTCATTCTCACAAACACGGGATCGTTTAGGGTTTCCAGTAATCCCTACGAAGTGTCATTTAGGGCTCATCATTCTTGTCATTTTAACCCAATATGTTTGACCTTTCTTTTAAATATTTGTATGGTAAACACTTTAGTATACCATAACTGTGAACTAGAGTGATGGAGGAGCACTTTCTCTAAGTGGGACATGATGGTGGGCTTGAGGCCTTAATATCCACTAAGTGATCCACATTCAAAGTGCCTCGCTATGTTCCGGTTGGTCCATATGGAGAAGTTCAATCCCTACCTCAAGGTGTCCCCATGGCCACTTATTGTAAGCATCCAATGAACTAAATGGGAAAGGAACTTGGGTTGATGATTACAAACTACTTGTAATTTTTAGTTTTTTATTACTTTTAAGTTTCGATTTTTTATTATTTTTTAACTATTAAATTTTTATTATTTTCAAATTTTTATTTTTTTATTACTTTTAAGTTGTAACTGTAACATTTAATTATTATTTAATAATTTATAATTATTAATATTTTATTTTTATTAATTGACAATAATTTTTATTATTATTGGTAAATAGTTTTTTGAAAGGGAGTATACCCTTGTACAAAAATGCTCACTAGCCAGATTTAACAATCGTACCAATTGAAAAAGAGATCAAAATCAAGATTTTACAATAGAGCCCAAAAGAAGAGAGACAATCTGCCAAGTAAAGTACCAAATCATAGAACAAATACGAAAAAGAGAATATAACAACAAGAATCCTAAAGTTGTAACACCCACATTTTACACATATGAATATAACAATAAAAATACTAGATTAATTTTTTTTGTGACTCACATTGTAGTTCACACGAAACTACAGGGGATCACTTATACCAATACACAACACATGATCTGATTGGATGAACACTAACCCACATAGGAAATATGAAAACACGTGACACACATCAAGGCTTTTTTTTAATGACAAGACACGACATAACGATTCAACTACATTATGAATCCCGTATGGGCACCCTCATGAAAACACTTTCTAAATTTACATATTTATTACATTCATGTTTCATTATTGAGCTTATTTTCTTGGAAATCACTTATAAATTATTTAATAACTAGACTCCATTATCTTTACTTTATTTAACATTTCCCTTGTAGTAAACCCATCTAATTTTTTTTATTTCCCTCATCACACCAAAATGTTGTAACTTGGTTGTTGGTATGAACATATGTACATATTTTAGTGTTTTTTCCAAGGATTCATTTTATAAGTTTCATGTTCGATTGGATTTTCCATTTATCTTAGTTGCAACAGGGAAGGTTCTCATGAAACAAAGGAAGTTTATTGATTTAAGAGTAGGTAGATTACACATTATTTTCATATAAACATTTAAGTTCTAAGTTCGGTTTATTTTGTTTTACGTTATGAAAACTAACCATTTATATCATCTACTTCACTTAATTACTTAGTCATCAAGGTAATAAAAAGTATGATTTCACACACCAACATGTTTGGATTCCTACACAATTAAGTATTAGATGTGTGTTACGAGGAGACATTCAATTATAAATTTTACACACCTTACTATGGTCACAGCTAGAGTGATTGAACACCCTTGTCTCCAACAATCAATATGTGCATCTAAGTACATTCAATACTTCTTGTCAAGCTGAAACTCTTGTTCGAGTGGGGTTTAAGAGGACTCTCACACTCAATATTCTCTTGTGTGGTTAACTAAAATATTGGATCCACTCAAATATTTTTCATTCATCTTAAAATGGTTTCATTCAATTTTATTTAGTTACCTTTTTAAAAATTTGTTGTGTAACCCATTTATTAATAGGGACATTGGTATGCTCATGAGACTACTACTCCTTACCCTAAGGGTTTGTGTCAAGAACATGATTACATGATTTCACACCATACATTCAAAGCAAAATTGGACATGGGGGATAATAAGAGGGAGTAGTTATTTATTTAAAAGGTTAAGATTCACATTAAATTCTACACGAATAGGATTTTGTTAAGTTACATGTTCAAAAACTAATCATAAATTAAAATTTGGTTAAGTTTCACAAATAACTCTTAGTATTGCATCATAGAAGCCAAACGATAATAGAAATTGGGTATTAATTTCATTATGATCCCAACTCATACAGGTGACTTCCAAGGTTAGTTAGTGATCTTCACCACCTACACTCTTCACTTTACATGTGTTATTGACCAAGAGGATCTTACATTATGTTCATATTTGGTTACCCAAAGAGTAGTACCTTAAGAAAATAAAATTCTCCTTACTACACACATGATTTCCAAACCAAGGAGGGGAACCACATAATCTAGATAATGTTTGACCATATCATTCCTTTTTATTGGGTTCATGACGATTCCACTAAGTATATAGGTTTTGATGATAAAAATCAAACTAGGGATCTCATTTACTTAAACTAGGAGGTGTCATCGAGTTTGAATAGTTGAGTTAATCCTAAGGTTTTAGTTTTCTATGTTACAAAATCACATAGGAAGAATAGATATGCATGAATTTAATACTAGAGTTGATTGGTTCGTTAGATTTCTTTATTACATTTTCAAAGTAACAAACATAACACTGATTATTTAATCAATCATCAATTGCAAACTGTAATTTCACTATAAGCTATTAAATTCAATTTAATTTAACACAATATCCAATGTTTACAATAATAAACTTGGAATCAAATAACTCTCATATTTAGTTGAGATTTTCGCTTAACACTAGCATCTTAAAAAATGTTACAAAACCACACTAATACACCCTTCAATACTCCACAAAATGTGAAAAATCATCTACCATTTCACTTAATGTATATATCCAACCCCCTTCTGACCATATGTAAATTTGGATCAAAATAACACCTATATTTAAATGCAAAATTCCCAAAGCACCCCTAAAACTAGCATCTCATACATATTACCGAATTTCAGTAACAAATCTTTACTATAACATAGCAATGCATATATATATATATATATATATATATATATATTTAAAATACATAAATTACAATAATACACAACGATCTACAACCACATCGTTTTGTCATCCTACTTGCATTCTGCAAAACCATGTGAGCATGAAATCAACAATAAATTGCTGGAATGGTATCAACCTAGATCTAACATAATTAACATTTTTAGTTTCCCATTTACATAATAATAATAATTTTTATTCGAAATGAGAGATTTAGAAACACATTTATTTCATTTCATTTCACTTATTTTCCTAACCAAGGAGAGAGAAAGAGATATTGAGAGAGATAACCACTATTTTGCCAAAGGTTCAATTTCACACAAGTCACATGATAGAGATTCAAATAGTTAGGTATAAGTGTCAACAAGTTTCCACAAGGGTTTGGTAACCTAGCAGGATTCCTACAACTTTCTTTCTTTAAGTTTTCCTTCTAGTTGCAAAAAATTTCAATTTAGGCTTGAAGGATAAGAAACCATTTTCAAACGTCATCTTCTGGTGTGTAAACATACCACGGGTAAGTTTCTATGTGTCCTCCTATACACCAAGAATTTCCAAAAACTGATGGAATTCAGAATTGGTGAATGGTTTATGATTGGTGGTTAGTTTTTTGAGGCCATCGGTCGTAATTGACCTGGTTGTAAATGATCAAAAGTTAGCTCGGGGGATCCGAAAACCACGTCCAAAACTGTCATTTAATGGACAAATGCACAATGAGAAACTTCTTGCCAATTACCTTATATATGTAGAATTCACCAAAGTCAACGGGGCTAAGAACTAGCAAACGGTTTCCAAAGGATGACATGTTTTTTGGAGCCACCAGTCGTAATTGGTCCAGTTTGACCTAGTCAAACTGTGATCGGAGGCCTACAAAATGCCTTTTTCAAACTATTAAGAAGAGTGTATTTCCCCAAAATGAAGGTTCTAGGAAATTGTCTAGTAGAAATGATAGATGTTTACGAAGATGGATAAACATTTCGTTGTTCAGGTTTCAAACGGCGAGCTGATACAAAACCAAAATTTTCAATTTTAACTTCCTAGAAGTGCAACACGAGGTAAAAAGGATCCTAGAGGAGCGTCAAAAAGAGAACATACGATCAATCAAGGTCGATCTAAGTGTTGAAGTGACTCCTCACATAATAAGGAATATGAAAGAAACTTAACATCTCTTTTCCAGATTTACGAAGGTTGTTTTTGTGAGTCTCTGAAAATCATGATTTACTGGATTTAATAAGGGAACGGTTAACATATTTACATGAATCTCAACCTTAACCGGTTGTCAATAAAAGGACACTATAGCAATCTAGTTTTGTTGGGACGTTTTCTAGATCATCACAAAGTGAGGGTTTAAGTTCATGGGTGTTTACCAAGAAATATTGAATTGCGTAAGTTACAATATAATGTTTTATTATTTAAAAGAACAAGTTTGTTTAAAACAATCAAACACATGATAATCCTACGGATTAAAATTTTATTTCGTTGCAAATGAAAAACTAAGGGAAAAATTAATGAAAGTTAAAGAGAGATGAACCATGCATGTAATAGATCGAAAATAAAAGATAAGCGGTTTTGGTGTTTTATGAGCTAGTTATAGTTGTTAGAGAGTTGCGTACAATATAGAGATCCCTCCATACATCGCTCAGACTTAACACAACTAGCAATGCCCATTCAACCCATATGTCTATCTTTCAAATCAACTTGAATGAGCTGGTAAGAGTCATTAGGTGTTTAATCTAGATCTAATCCATTCGAGCTAATCCACTAGTGAGTTAAAATACAATGTAGAGATTGGAATAAATAAATACAATGACCAACCGAGTCATATACACCACGATCTCATGAAAAAACCTGAGCTAAAGAGAAACAAACCCAAGGTGGGAAAAGTAATACAATGGATTTGGTCAACAAAGCCAACAAGATATACCACTAAACAATGAATCAAGCCAAGCTACGAGGTGATGTATGATCAATGAAATAAATTGAGATGAGGTAGCCAGTCACACACTGAATTGAGCATAAGCACGCAAAACCCTTCACTAATAGAATGTATGGAAATCTGGGTAAATGCAGTGTAAAGAAGAGAAAATATTCACCCAGATCTGAATTAAAAAGGCAAGGAAAGTAACTCAAAATATCTATTCACACCCACAAGTGTCCAGAGATTTGACACTCAATCAACAAGTGAATGAAGGAAGGATAAAGATATCAGGAAAATGTCCATGGCCACACACCCAATGTAATGCCCCATTTGATTTCAACTTCCGAATTTTCTTCCTTGCACTATTGCATAACATCAAATGTTGTTTTGAGCTCCCTTTTTTATCGTTAGGTGACTACGACCCTGTTGAGGAGTTATATTAGCATTCTTTCTTCCCCTTTTTCATTTTTTTGCACCTTCTACTTCTATTATAATTTTTTATATGTTGTCGAGGGTCTTTTCTAACTTTATTTTGGTGAGCTAATCATGCTTTCGATCAGTGGAATGTGTAATGATGTTTTGCTAAAATTTCTATTAGAATATCAAAACCTTTGTAAAACTTATTTCAAGCATATTTTATTAAAAGGTGTCTAATTGTTTAGCTAAAGTTTAACTAGATTGATCTTCTACTTAAAGTCTTGGATATTTTTTTGTGTATAAGGATGAGATGTTTTAGGGAGCCACCAAATTAGAGGTGACTGATTTATATTAATGTGAAGGATTGCAAATTAATGTGGAATTTATTGAATTTTTCCAACTCCCTCATCCTCCCTGGTAGCGACCTGAGCCTAGGACATAGCTTCACCAACTAAAAGTTCATTCTTGTTGGGCACCAATTTTTTTCTTTCTGCCAAAATTTTTTTTGTTTGAGTTGGAAAAAGGGGGAATGGAGTTGATGGCCTCCTGCCTCTTTCCTTTTTTATTTTGTTGGAAACATGCTTGGCGTTAGTGCGGTGGGTCTTGATGCCTTTGGAAGCTGGCAACATAATTGTCATCTTTTTCTATTTTGACTTGTTTTGGCATTTTGGTGGTTGAATATGCTAAACTTATAACTTGGCCCCGTGAGCTATTTTGGGGGAAAATTACATACTTGAGTTTGTGGTGAAATACATCAATCTTCCTTTCAAATGCATGTAACAAGTTTTGAGTCTTATCGTTGCCACCTACTTCATGCCTATGCCAATTATGGCTGCAAAACTAGAGTATGGACATCTAGTAAGCTCATGGACAAATAAATTTGACCCGGGGTTATTGTTAAAGGCCTGTTAGGTGGATGTGTAATTTGTGGAATCTCAAATTAGGCATGATAATTCTAACCATTACAATGCTTGTTATCTTTAACAATTCCATTAAATGAATTGCTCTCTTTCCTACTATGGCGTCTTGTATTGGATTTTTTTGTTATTTATTTATATTTGTTTTGTCACCTTGATCGTACTGGTTTTCTCTCTATTAGTTCTCTGATTCTCTGGTTTCGAATGACCTTGCTTGCAAAAAAAGGGGGATTTCACCTTTTTCTCTTTACATTTCTAGATAGTGAGTAGTACTATACAGTCTGGAATTCTTGTATTCATCTCCCCCTTTGGCAAACTAGCAATGGGTTTTGAGGATATGAATGCATATATTCTTAGAGTGCTAGTAAATCCTAGATGCAATGAGTTAGAAATGTAAATAGACCTGCAACGGATAATTTTTTGTTCATTTATTTTTACTATTTCATTAAGAATTGATGTGTAGTAATTTTTAATTTAATCCCTCGGTTATCTATGCATAAGAAAAGTATGGATGTTGCATGATTGTATTTTTGTGTCTGTGTTGATTTTTTTGGGAGGATTTTGGTAAAACCAATAGCTTAAAGATTCTATGGTATGGGAACTTCAAGATGGGAATGAGTTTCATTCGGGTGTTGGGTATATTACTGCCTTCATTATACCATTTAATGGTATGTGATTTGGTGCCTTGTGAAATAGGGGTAGTAACCCCTGGATTTTTCCCCTTGTTTGGGTTTAAATACCCAAAAGGTAGCAGGTTAATATCATATGCTGAGATTGTGATCTTGATACCCAAGCCTTGCATGTGGTCTTACTGAAGTGACCTCTCTAATTTTATCTTGTATAATATGTATTACGAATTTGTTATCAATTTTATTTGCTTTTGTGTTAAATAAAACTCTATGTTGTGTTTATGGGTGTCGTTTGATACATGTATGCACCTATGAACAACTCATGGATTTAAGCTTGAGTACTATGTGGATGTTAATCAAAAGAAATCTCTCCTTGTTATCAAGAGAATGTTTAAACTAGTACGAATATACGAATCTTTGGTTAATGTGTGGATAGGCTTTATATGACTTGCACCACTATACTTGATCTAGAAAGGAAACAAGTCATTCATATAGCTGATAAGCTAGAATCTTTTGTCACAGGAATTTAATCTATCGTTATATTGGTCATGGTATCAAAATATTCAGGATAGTCTTTTACGCTTTTATGTTCTTTGGCTTGCTTAACGTAGAACGTATATTCTTATCTCATTGACCTTCCTTTATGATGCATGCTACATGGTGGATTTTTGGTCATGAATCCCTTGGGGCTCTTTAATAGAGGTTGGACTCTCATGTTTTTTTTGGGATATCACTCGATATGAGAAAGAATGCTCTTTTTCATTCTCATCCCAACTACAATATTGTTGAAGGGATCTTTAAGGGATTATATATATATATATATATAAAATTAGTGATATATATATATATATATATATATATATATATTAATGTCTTATGTCAGAAATTTGTTGAGATTATTAATGACATTTGGGGTGTTTTATTTTATTATGATTAAGATTCGTTGACGATTATGATGGGAATTGTTGTTATAATAAAGGCTTTAGGTGACACATCTAAATGCATTTTTATGAGTTGTTTTGATTATGGTAACAAGTGTTACTTTAAAATATCTTGCAAGGAGGAGGTGGTAAACTTCTTTTTTATACCGATACTTTAGATTGTTTAAGAAGAGTTTACAAACCCATAATGCTATGGAACTTGGAAGGATGTTTTAATGATAATTTATTTAAATGGACTTGGTTAGTTAGGAGGATTTCCACTGTCCCATACTTGATATATCAAATAGCTAGGTTGCTTGGCTGTGTCCATTTCAGATTTTGTTAGTTTTCATTCTTCTCTTATCATTATCCTTGTGGAGTTTTTTTTACGATAAGAAAATATAGCTTATGGGTTTGAATATCAGATTTATACTCATATGGCCACGTGATGGAATTTCCTTTTCACATTCGATCATTTGTTTCTAAATTTTAGGCCAATGGCCCCCTCTTGGAAGGATTGTTAAACTGTTGGTGTTTTGTGTCTATGATCGTAACTTGTATACTTTGACTTCTTAAAGAATTTAGAGGTTGATGGATTGAGTATTTGATTTCAATCATGTAATCTATAGGATTACATGATTTAAATACCAATACTCTCAACCTTCTGTTCCTAACATATAAGGTCTACAGTCTTCCTTGGTTAGTTGAGATATTGTTCATAAATGAAATATATGGCTTCCTTCTTAGTTGGCTTGGTGAATTTTTTTTAATATTGTTTTAAGAAGTTGATTGGTGGTTAGAGATTTGATCCATTTATTGAAATAAAATGTTTCCTTTCATGATATTGTTAAATTTTAGCATATTGTTTCAATATGTGGTCTAATCATGCTCAGTTCTCGCGAATTGACTCAAGTTAATAATTGTGTAGATGGCTTTTGCGAGTATAAAAAAAAGATTTGTAGAAGTTGCATCAGTTTTGATTATGAATTTTTTTTGTTCAAATGCATAGTGTTTTGTAAAAATTTGGAATGGTTTTTGTGAAAATTTCAGAAGAGGCTCAATGCCTTAAAATTATGTTTTGTGGAATAATGTTGTCATAACCAACTGAAACCTTATATTGTAAATACTATTGTGAAAGATATGAATTTAATCACGTCATTGTTATGAGTAGTTTTAATGTAATATAGTAATCTCGAAAATATCATAGCATTTCTTGAAAAAATTTGATTACCTTTTGTTCCAAGTCAAGGTGCATTTGTAGCAGTTGCCACCATTGGTTTGTGTGTCGTGTGGATTAGTAAATGTTGTAATCATGTCTAGTTTTCATTTACTGGTGAAACTCTTTGAATTATAGATTGGTGTTTTAAACCCATTCTGGGTTATGGAAATAATTTCATTTTTGGCATATTAAAATGGCTTGGTAATCCTGATAAAAGTTATAAAAAATAAGAGTTTGTAATAATGTAGCCAAATTCTAAACAAACTCAATATACTGCAAATAATATGAACTCCAAAAGAAAATAGATCTCCTTCTTCATTATTGAATCATGAATTATAGTGTTTCCTAAATAGGAAAATAACTTCCAACTCAATTTTCCAAGAAAAATCTAACAAACTTTGACTAAATCTACTCTAGGTGGTAGAAATTACTATTTATAGTAATTTACTAGACCCTGCTATTCTTAGTAAGTTCACATGCTTATTCATACAGACACAGAAATTTCCATGTATACTCTACATGCTTAAATTAGAGGAATTTCCAGCTTTCCAACTCATAAAACAACTAAGAGACTAAAATTAACTAATGCCATAAAATAGGAAAATACTGAAGTAAAACTTAAATCCTAATTTTCGGCCTCAAGATGGCGGATTTTGGGCCCAAAAATATGTCGAATTTTTCTCCAATAGAGGGGTGATTTGACCAGTGCGATCATCTCATCGAAATAGGTGGTTTAAAAAATTGACTCAAATAGACACCCAGAGCACAAGTTATAACCTTTTCAAGTTCCTACTAATTATGGCACATCATTCTCCCCTACTCTGCTTGAAAAAAATGCAGCTCCTGCAAGTTTTCTTCTTCAAACTGCTTTCATTTATCTACATCCAACTTCTTAGTCTCCCACTCTATGACCCAAGTTTTTTCCTCTTGGTCCAGTCCTTTCTAGTGTACCAAATATTTGTTTATTTCACATGTCGCGTGGCCACTGTTTTCTTATCTACAATCTGATCCACTTATTATTTCTTCCTCGCTAGAACCTTGTACCTCCAATAAACTACTTCATTAATAACATCCCCTTCTACACCATCCCCATGAAAATAATACAAGTCTGAAACATTAAACACTTGAGAAATATCAAAATTCTCTGGCAATTCTACCTGTTGACATTTTTTGCACCCCGTGTGAAAAGGGTCAACTCGAAAACTTTTAGTTTCTCAGATTGGTCAAATTACAAGTTTCACTATGATTTTACTCATCCATCTTGAAGAGAGATGTATTTTTTTATTGTTTGGTTCTGGAAAGTGAGAGGTCATTTGGGATAAAAACTAAAACTTGAGTACAGTTTAAGAGTGCCATGCCTCATAGATGCAACCTTTCCATTTGAAACCCTCGTCAAAACTATGCAACAGTTGTAAACAACCATTGCAAGGCCCTGATGAAGGTAGGAAGGGCATCATGTATTAGACATGATTTTCTGAAGCTCCAGACAAGTGGCAATTTTGAAGGACAATTTATAGTTTTACAAGCAGTTTGCATTTTCAATGAGTGATAATAAGGTACACTTGATTTTTTTAATCTATTTCTATGATTAAGTGAAATATTTAAGTGTTTTGAGTTGTATTTATTCATTCATTATCCATACGAATGAAATAAAGTACATAAAGGAAGGACATACATCTCATTACACAAAAATATTTTCATTTATTCACGAGGAATAATAGTACATATTTCTCTCACACAAGCCGTGAGAAATAAATGAAGGGAAAAACAATGCATATATTTATGAAGCTGAAAATTTAAAGAGGTAAAAGAAACCCTTCATTTCCTCGAGGATTTTTCTTTCTGTATTGTTGTTCCAGATGTCCACTGCAACTGCATCATGGTACCTGAAAAGGGAGAAGCTAATGATCATCAATGCTGAGCTCAGGGTTTAATTTAACTCTTTATACTTCCATCTTAAGAAATTCATGTAGCCAAAAGTGTAATTATCAGGTGAAGTAGAAGAATTGTAATTTAAAGGTTGAAGTTAACTGAAATGAGATAAAAATTACAGCTAAAACATAATTAAAAAAAGGGAAATATAAGAAGATTTTGACAGGGCTTTGCCATGTAAAATGGACATTTACGACTTTTCCAGCATGCATATCTAAATCTATAGTGAAGGTCAAATACAGTATTGACACATAAAAGGAAATGGAACTACAACATTTCAACAAAACTTCAAATGTTCAGCATGCAAGAATTTGTGAACAGAAATTTCCAGAAATAATATGTCCTTTCCAGGTTCTCAAATAAAAGTAAATGATTGACTTTTGCAAGCTTTCATTTCTCAGGATCAAAATTTCAAAACCATTTTATGACTGAGAATGGTGAACAATGTCCACTACACAGTTAAATTTAAAATAGAACATTCCTACATAAAGGAATTTCATATAACTTTCACAAAGGTAGATTTTCTTATTATCTCAGCAAGAACAATAAACATACTAATGATGTAAATTTTAGAAATGTAAACAAACAAGTTTTTTGAACCTAGAGAAAAGTTCCCAGAAAGGAATAGTTTGATGTCATATACAGAAAATATAAATTACATGAATGATCATCATATAGCAGGCATACAAGCAAAGATTAGAGCAAGCTATAGGTCTTCATGAATTCAAATCAAGCAAACGCTTCTGGTTTCAACACACCAATGAATGGAGTAAAGAAAAATGGAGTATCAGAATCACAGAAAAGAAATGTAGAACATCAAGTTCAAAAGTATGAAAGAAAGAGAATTATATCCCATTCAGATGATACAAAAATAGGAGCAAGCTGCAAGTCTTCAGATTTAGATAAAGAATTTTTTTCCATCTATGATCAAATTCAAAGTATAGATCCTAACAGGCTGAAGGCTCCAAGATCTACCATCAGTGATCATGAAATAGTTAAAAATTATGAATTGAGAAGAAGCCTAGCTCCATGGTCAGAATCACAAAACTGAACAAGGAGGCCACTTCCAGAGGATTCAATAAACAATTATTTCTCAAAAAATCTCTCAATAAATTTGAGAATGCTAAAAATGCAACAATTACTTTTTCACAGAGTTTCAAAACAATGACATGAGATGCAATATTTATCCACATCTAAGCTCAATAATTTTACAGAAACTCACAGATCTGAGAAAGAAAACATCAAAAAATATCCATAAGGGAACAAGGATAATGTAGACTACTTCAACCTAGAATGTTCTCAGTTCGAGCAACAAATCACATTGGTTAATGATTGGGTCCATCACAATGAGACTTTTGAGCTCTTTTTGTTAAGGGACAACCAAGAAAAATGACAACAAACCCATGAATCCTTCTATAATGTGTCTGATCCATGAATAAAATAAGCAATACAATAGATTTGAATCATCAGAGCTCAAAAATAACAGGGAGATGGAGAAAAACTAGTTTTAGAGGTCTAAATGTATAGCAATGTCCGCTCAAGAAAACACACATCAAAGCAAAAATTTGAAACATCATTATATCAAATTAGCTTCATCGTATAGAAAGTACTCAAATCACGGTCATAAGATAGAGATCCATAATAAGAAATAATGACGACTTGAGAAAATCAAAACCCAAATATGGGTAATCTATAAAATCTGAGCTCGAAAATAAACATACAGAAATACAGAAACCTAATGAACATTAAACAATGGTGACCCTTCTCAGGCACAATACCCATAAAATAATGTAGAACCCAAATTTGGGGAAAATTTGAATAGAAACAAAGAACAACAATAGCCATATTTGTAATCGAATGGTGATATTGATGCAAAATAGTACCTAAACAAGGGAAAATAAAACGCAAAGAAGCTTACCATTTTTTTGGGAGATCCAAATGTGCCCTTAAATTAAAACTTCTTGCATAAACAATGACGATCCAATTTTCTTTACCAAGGTAAAATAAGAGTATTTCAAACCAGGAAGAGCTAGAGTTTTCATCGCAGAAGCACATTCAGTGGTAAAGTCAGATAGAGATACAATCCCGAGGGCTTAGTAGAAGAAATCATGGTGGCCACATTTTTATCTCTCTAACAGGGAGGATCTCAAATGAACAAGATCTCAAGGATATTGAGAAGAGGCAGAAAATTAGAAGCTCAAAGAAATATCAATGGAAAACTTTTTCCCTAAATACATCAGAGAAAAATAATGGCCGAAATACACCCTCTGAAGGAGTTTTAGAGCGACCTCAAGATATAGATCATGGCCACTAACAAAAATTTGGCATATCTTTGCTAGCTCGCAGAGAGCTCAAATGATTACACAAAATGAATAGGGTTCCAACATTTTACCATATAACTCTCCAAGTTAATCAAACCAAACCATGGTTATATCAGGTACATATGTGGCAAGCATTACAAAACCCTAACCAGGGTCAGTTTCAGAATGCCACCGATAATCGATTAAAGGGGTGAGTCATCACTGAGAGGGGGTCAGCCCCACGTTTAAAACAAAAATCATTTCACATTGACTTTCAAAAGTATTGACCATATGCCATGTCCCAAATGATTAAAGGGGTCCGAAAACCATACATGCCAAGCAAAGATCACCGAAAAGGTTAATTTCTAAACCTTAGGCTCTTCAAAATGTAAAAGACGATAAGAAATTGCAAGGTAGTGATAATCAAAGGTGGTATATTTTAAAGTATTTTGTGTGTGTATACAAGAGTGGCCAAACCTAATGAATACAAGAGCTCACAATCATAGGTGGTCCCCATCAGATCAGCAAGAAGAAAAAATTGCATGCACCTAGAATGAAACTTGTTCAATAAGCAAGCTTATTATTAGCAAATTATTCACCTTATTTTCTTAGAAATAGAACAGTCAACTTCAGTTTGACTATAATGTAATCAAGGCTATTAATGCCTATTTGTAATTGCATGTTCTATTTTTATTCCTTTATCTATTATTAAATAAAGGATAAAAATAAGATGCATGGGCGAGTACAAGCCTTAGGATATTTTTAGGAAGAGGGTAAATTTTATTTTGTTATATATTGTGTGCTTTTGCAAAGCACAGGATGACTTTTTGGATATAGGAGTACTGAAGCAATTTTTTCAAGTTTTGCCTTCTGAGTGTGAAGAATTTTTGCCTTCCCAATTATTTGTAGTCTTGTGTATGTTTCTATTAGTATTGTGAATGCAAATTCCCTGATTAATCATCTTACCATGTTGCAAAATTCAGTAGTTTCTGCATGATATTAATGTTCATGTTTAGCTTAGCAATATTGTTGTGATAATCTCCCTCAATTCCTCCAAGTGTTTTAACCTTAATATTCTGCAGAAGAACTATTGGTTCGTGCACCAAAAATCCTTCACATATCAATTGTGCATATACTAAGTCAAAGCCCTCATACAAATTTGGTGTATCACCTTAGTTTTAATTACTCTATAGTCATCTTTTACCCTTAAACCTCGTAATCAATTTAGGATACATCAACATGGAACCGGCCTTGATACCGGAGAATCACCTCAAAATAGGTATACCCACATACCTGATGTGTTTCCATTGTATCCATGAAAGAGATAGATCAAGTTTTACAAGCTTAGAAAACCTACAGCCATCTCTCTATAGGGTGCACTTTCGAGAGATAACACTACCTCATAAGCATTATCATTTATTTTTTTCATGATTTTACAGGAACTAATATTTTTGTACTTCAAATTGTTATAAGTTGCTTTTGGAAACCTTTCCTTCTGTAGGTATACCATAACCAACTCACCAACTATAAATGCCTTTCTTCATCTGTGCACATCTGTTATTTCCTTATACTTATCATTAATATCCTGCAACTTCTTCCGCACTTCTTGTGATTGTTGTATATGTTCGGAAAATACTTTTGCATCATCACTAACTCTCCCATCAACTGGTGGTTATACCAAATATAACACCCCATTTGGATTACTCCCATACACAATCAAAAATGGAGACTTTCATGTGGATCTATTTATTGAACTGTTATATGCAAACTCAGCTTGTGGTAATGCTAAGTCCCATTGTTTTCACTTTTCCCCAATTATGTACCTTAACAGGTTTCTTAAACTCTTATTTACCACCTCTATTTTCCCATCAGTCTGAGGATGATAGGCACTGTTGAACTGTAGTTGAGTTCCCAACTTATTCCATAAATTCATTCAGAAGTGACTTAAGAACATGGTGTCGGTATCTAAAGTAATGGTATTTGGAACACCATGCAAATGAACAACTTCTCTGAAAAACCAAATTATTATTGTTGTCGCATCACTTGTTTTCTTGCAATCAATAAAATGAATCATCTTAGATAACCTATCAACAACCACAAAAATTGAGTCATTACCTCATGTTTTTGGTAATCCCAAAACAAAATTCATACTCATATATGTCCATGACCCTTGAGGAACAGGCAACGGTATATACAACCCTTTATTCTATACATGGCCTTTCGAGACTTGTCAAATTCTACACCTCTCCACATATCTTACCACATCTATTTTCAGCTTTGGCCGATAGTATTTCTCTACTACCAAGGCTATCATCTTATCTTTACTAAAATACCTAGCTAATCCTCTACTATGCAGCTCTTTCACTATATTCTCTCTCATATACCCAAATAGAATACATAGTTGACGTCCCTTGAATAGATAGCCATCCTGTAAAATTTACTCATCCTGGACATCTCTTGCATCATCTGAAAATGGAAGAATTAATCTTTCAATAGTATTCTTGAAATCAGAATCAGAATAATACAAACCCTTTATTGCTTTAAAACCCACCACCTCATTTACCATAGTTGCAAACAGAGTCACACGCCTACTCAATGCATCTGCAACTTGATTATGTTTGCCTGATTTATGTTTTAGAGAAAAAGGATGAACCTGCAAAAATGATACCCACTTTGTATGCCTATTATTCAATTTCTTTTGTGTATTCACATACTTTAGGGCTATGTGGTTTGTAAATAACACAAACTCATTAGGCACTAAGTAATGCCTCCAATGCCTCAATGCTTATATAATTGCATAAAATTTCACATCATAAGTAGAGTAGTTCTTTCTTACCTCATTCAGTTTCTCACTAAAGAAAGTTATTGGCTATCTACCTTGACTAAGGATAGCACCAATACCCACATGTGAGGTGTCACAATCAACCTCAAATACCTTATCAAAATCTGGTAGTGCCAAAATGGGTGCCTCTGTCACCTTCTTCTTCAAGAACTGAAAACTATCCTCAACTTCCTTTGTCCATAAAAACTCCCTTCCTTTTGTGTAAACTATTATAGGTGACACAATACTGCTGAAATTTTTAATAAACTTTCTGTAAAATTTTGTTAAACCATGAATTCTTCTTACCTCTGTTATACTCTGTGGATTATGCCATTCAATAATTGTCTTTATCTTCTCTGATTCCATATGTACCCCATCTACTAAAATAATAAATCCCAAAAATACCAAACTCTCTTGCATAAATGTGCACTTCTTTATATTTTGTATGCCCACTAAAAACGCCCACACTAACCCCAAGAACCACTTAGAGCAAGTTAGAAAAGTTATAGGATTTTTTTTTTGAAAAGCGTTCCCATAAAAATTTTCAAAAATGATAGTTGCACATTAATATTTCTAAGTCAATTATATTTAATAATAAAAATTTTCCCGTTAAAAAAATATTAATATACACATTTAAAATTTAATACCTTTAATTTGAATAAGCATGGTTAATCTCCCCCTAAATATTATTTTAATAAAGAATTTTATTCCTACTATAGCGAAATATTTGACATTTAAATTTAGAGGGTTAAAAGGTCCAAAATAAATAAATACCCAAGGTATTTAATTCCACAAGGTTTAAAAAATTACCAAGGTCCCCATTTTTCACGGGGTTAAAAATAATAATATTCCATTACCCCATAAAGGGTCCTCTCAAAAAGTAAACCCATGCATTTTGAATTTAAAACATTTAAATGAAAAGACGAATTTTCACTCACCCACTCTCCACCTACTTTTTGTAGGGATGAATCTCATCCCTTGGATGGATTCATTCGGGGCCATTAGATGAGGGGGAAACAACTAACCCTAAAGTATGCTTAAGAAAACTACTTTATCCTTTCTTTTGGCTTATTGTTTCTTTTTTTATTTTACAGGTTGTTGGAGGAGGATGAAGAAGCCATTAGAGGCCATCTCAAGCTTTTGGGAGGAAGCACTTCCACACTTCCTTTCTTGTTTTATCCACACCCTCTTTTATGGTTTTAAAATGTGTTTACATATTTTATTTAGCTCGAATTCATTTGATTTGCCTAAATGGACTTGTGGGTTTTTCCCATTTTAGGGATATGGTTAAAATGTTGTTTGAATGCACTTGGGAAGAGAATGTATACATACATACATACATATATAAATGTATACATATATACATATATATATATATATATATATATATATATATGTATACATATATACATATATATATATATATATTATATATGTATATATATGTATGTATATATGTATGTATGTATATGGTATGCTATGCTATACATTTATACATTATATATCACCACAATATTATTAACATATATGATGTGGTGTGGTGATGTAATATTATATATAGTATATATATATATTCGTGATGATATATACTATGTATATGTATACATATTATTTATCTATGTTTTTGTATTTGTTATTAGTTGTTATTAATTGTTATATTTTTTTTATTAACGATTAAGGGTTATTTACAGTTCACTGTTGCTGGTTATGTATATATATGTATGTGTTAGTCGTGGTGTGTGATATATATATATTATTTTATGACAATTTTCATTTCATTGTTATACAAGCCCGGTTAATACACAATCTATATAGATCTATTAAAATCCCATTTTAATGTAACCCAGAAATGCCAAGAGGATACTGTATACAACATACATATATATATTCATATATAAAAATATATATATATATATAGTATTATTGTATGTATATATATATATATATATATTATAATATATTATATATATATATAATTTCATTTCATTTCGATACAATCCGGTAATACAAATCTATATATATATAGATTTATTAAAATCCCATTTTAATACAACCCGAAAATGCCCAAGAGGATGTGTGTGTGTGTGTACATATGTATATGTATGTATATACATATGTATATATATATATATATATACACATGTATATATATATACACATGTGTGTGTGTGTGTGTGTCTGAATTATAATAGCCGCAACTTAGTTTGTACAATCTGGCAAAAACATGGGCAGGTTTTAGCATTGTTTGGTGTAGGGTTTAATGTTTTGGTGGGGGGATTTAAAAGAAAATATTAAAAATACTATCCACCCCCTCCCACCCACCATTTCTATTTAAGCCCAAAAGTATGGTCGTGGCATGTAGCCTTAATACCACTTTTTAAAATCTTTTTATTTAAAAGCTTTACATTTATAAAAATTTTATATGATACATATCTGTGTGTGTGTGTGTGTGTGTGTGTTTATAATTATATTTATATATGTAATATAATATAATTTCATTGACTATATTAATAATAGTATTATTTTATTAATTTAACAATATTAATCGTATATAAGTATTTATCTATTTTTATTTTAGTAAGTCCATCAATATTAATAATACTTTATTATTAATAATACTTACGATATTGATATCATTATCAAGCGTTAATGAAATACAAGTAGTAGTATTAGTAAGTTTAGAACCTTTGTACTATAACTTCTTTCTCTACAATTTGAAAAGTATTGTATAGGAGGTAAGATAGGTTTCATTTCATTTCCCTTAATAAGTTGTGATTGATTTACTATAAATCTTTAAATGAGGATAACATTCTAGAGTTAGAACTTGGATTACTTCATTGGCTTATTGAAAAACTAATTAAAACTTAAGTAATTTCCATCTACTTAAATAGCTTTTAAAATATATTTCATCCGCTATATGAGAATGAACCAATGCAACTTATTTCACTGCAAGCCCTTGAGTAATACAATGAACTTTAATATTTCTTGACTTCATACAACATAAGCAATTTCCTTACTTTTTATAGCCATTATCACAACCAACTTTACAACCTTTCCAATAAGTTTTAAAATTGAGAAACTACTAACTTTCCAATCCATCTATACACTTTTGTGGTAATTAACACAACTACCATAAAATAATATAATCCCCTTTGCAACACTTTTTAATTTCCCCAAAAGTAACTTACAAAATAGATCTTTCTTTACCCTTTTTCACATTCAATATAACTTCAATGTTCAAGAATCAAAAACAACTTTTCATCACAAATACTAATACAATGTCTTCCACTTAAAGTGGGAAAATGTTTACAAGGAGGAAAGCTAAAATGAACTTCAAATTGGTATTCATTCATATCTCTAAAATCAACTCTTCAATCAAGATCCATATTCTCATCTCTTTTCCACAACAACCAAAAATGGGGGAGAGGCAACACTCTCCACCCAACCAATTTCCAATGATAAGGAGAAGCAATTCTTCTTATTGGACCTGAATCCCCAACCACAAGAAAATAAGGGATGTTTCAACTCATGGCAACTTAAAACAATGCGTCAACATTCACTATCAAACAACCAAACACATACAAGATAAAATCACATAATACTTACTTTTAAACACAAAGAATTTCCAAACAAAGGCTTTCAAAAATATCCTAAAAGAGATAGGAAAATGGGGGTGCCATTGTGCCTCCCAAGGGTTTGGATGCCCACCTATAAATCCCTCCAACACACAATCTAAAGTCTCCTATGCCTCCCTCACAACAAAACCAAGTCTCTTATACCTCCCTCACTCTTGTGGCTCCCATAATACATAATATAATAGAATAAAATAAGGTGGGGCATCCAAAACCCACTCCCTCCTAAACCCAACAAGAATCTCTCATGCCTCCCTACATTATTTCATCCTCATATCCAAATCTCAACTCAACCTAAGGTCAACATTCTACCCAATACATCAACAAGAACAACATTTCACAAAACCACATTACATGCAAGAATTTAGGAAGCAAGAGAAAAGAATAAGATCCTACCTTGCCATGGTAAGCTCCTCTTTGAAAACTAGATCCAAAATCTACAACACAAGAAAATTTCCAACCAATCTTCCAACTCCCACAAGCAAGCACCCAAGAGAAAGAGCTCCAAAAATAAGTAACCCCAAATTCCCCTCAAAATTTTGAATAAATATAAAGGAGGATGATGATGTGGCTACAAGTAGGATGCCACCTCATTTCCTCTCCACTCCACATCACCCTAGTCAACCCCATCCTCCAAAGCATAACTAATAAGTGGGTGAAGAAAAAAAAATTTACTTACACACACAAACTAAGCCCACACCCCTTAAGGACTAAAAATAAATGCATGTAAGAAAGTGCAATAAGAACTTACAATTTGTCTTTCCAAAACACATAATGGGGTCTAATTTTAACCCCTCAACCCATAGGTAGGGTTGGTATAATAAATTTTGAGGTGTGTGACAAGTTTAACTTGTCCCACAAGTCTCCAAAATTGGCCCCTAAGGAAAAATCCAAATTTCTAAGGAGATGTGGAGTGTTCCACACTAAAGGTTACTTACACTTAACTTACAACACATAAACTAGAGAAGCATCTAATCTAATAAATGAATTCTTTTGTCTCATCCATGAATAGATTAGAAATATGATTGACTCACTAATCTAGAGACAAATTAATTAATTAATTAATGGGCAAATACATCACTAAAAAATCACATACTAAAATTGAATAAAGGAAACAAAGTAAAAGAACACACACACCCCTTGGTCATATTTAGAGGTTATTCCCTCCATGGGAACCCCCTAACAACAAACAAGAAACATACCAGAAAACACTAGATGTCATGGTGACCCTTGTGGAATTCATCTGGTATTCCGATGTGGTTAGTCTCCAATCCCTCGTTGGTTGTGTTATATTTACCTGAAAAACATACAATACCTCCTTCAGCCTCGTGGTCATGTCAAACATCCAAGATAAAATATACAATATAAATCAACAAGAATCCACATCTAAATTAAATTAAATTATCATCTATATAAGTAACATTATCAATTTCAATTTCTACACATCTCAATTTTACATTTCATCAATATTCATAGGGTCACAAGATTAGTTTAACTGCTAAAGTCTACTCAATATAACGAAACATGAATTTCAGAATATATAACTATGTCGATAGTCCATCATCATCAATATAACATACCTCTAATAATCCACACACATAATACTATAAATCAAAGTCCAACCATCATCCATGTATACCAATCATCTAACATCAAGCTAACAAAATGATACTATAATGTACATACATATAGCCAATAGTATCAAACTCAAAAGTAATAGGTGTCGAAGGGAAGTGAGCACTACATATTTGCATAGATTCTCTCTCCGTAACACTTCAAATATCACCCTCAGATGTTCTTCTTCAGCTTTACTAAATATCAAGATATCATCCAAATAAACCAAAACAAACTAACCATTATACTCCCACAACACAGTGTTCATTGGTCTCATAAAAGTACTCGGTGCATTGGATAACCTTATGGCATCACCAACCACTCATATAATCCATTTCCTATCTTGAATGTTGTTTTCCACTCATCTCGTTTTCTGACCCGAATCTGATGGTAACCACTATGAAGATCAATCTTGGTGAAATACTTAGATCCAATAAGCACATCCATCATATCATCAAGGCAAGGTTTTGGGAACCTATACTTGATTGTAATTTTATTGATTGCTCTACTATCTGTGCACATTCACCATGTTCCATCCTTCTTTTGTGTTAATAAATTTGGGGTTGCACACGGACTCATGCTCTCCCTTACGGCCCCCTTTCTCACGAGATCTACCATTTCCCTATTCAACTTTGCATGCAATGTATGGGTCATCCTTTAAGCCACTCAATTTGGGAGTGAATATCATGTAATCAAATCAATATGGTGTTGAATATCTCTTTTGGGTGGTTATATGTTTGGTAGCTCATCAGAAATAACATCAAAAAATTCTTCTATTAATTCTGTTATTTCTACTAGTATTTGTGCACTTGCAAGTTCATCCTTATTTACGACTAGTGCATAACATAGCAGAATGGAATAAAACCTATAATGATGAGCTAACTCTCTCCTTGGTCTATGTAGGAGGCATAGATCAAACGAGGGGTCCTTTCACATAGACCTAGATATACCACCTCCAGAGCAGGCCGTAGCAGCCATTTTACCCCAGATTTTACAAACGCTTCAGGACGTCAATGCCACTATACAGAGAGGGTCCTTATGAGGAAGATTAGCTAGACATGATAGGGATCCATCCATTGAGGCTCATGCATCTCCTCGACACAGCGAGGAGCATAGAGCAGAGAACTCCCACATGGATTCATCCAGATCAGAGTCACCGCAGAGGGGACAGGGAGATAGGATTTCAGGACACAAGGATAGGTCTCGGAGCCCTACACCTAGATATGAGCATGCAGAGATACCTAGGGTAGCCATTCGATAGATGCAAACCATATAAAGGAAATCTTGAAACTACGAACATCTCACTATTCTAGAGATACAAGTGGATTTCAGGCAGATGCCTGGTTGATGAGCTTAAGTTCATGCTTCAAGCTCTGCCCTTGTACTTGTGTACAAGTATTTCTACAATTTAGCTAAATTTAAAGCAAGAAAATACCACCTATAAATATCTTCCTAACCTAGCTAAAAATAAGAAATGTGCACCATCATGATGAAGAAATAAGAAAGTCCTACCCTCAACATTATAACTTTGAAATGATCAAAACATAATATAAATTCATGAACTCTATTCTCCTTAATTGCCTAATTTAACATTAAAATGAACCTAAGTAGTTCAATGGCAATCAAATTATATTTTCTTGCTTTGATCCTTCAATGGATGCTTCAGGGTTCATTTTAAGAGACCCCCTGGAAATCAGAGGTGGAGAATACTTGGCGAATATCCCCAGAACCGATTTCACGGGAAGGCAAATTTTTTGGGGGTTGTATATCAAAAATTTCACCTGATTATCAAGTACTGCGACAGAAGGCTACAGACGCGCGACGGGAGATTTTGCTGTCGCGCGTCAAAAAATGCAGTGACGCGCGTCAATAGACCTTAGTGACGCGCGTCAATAGGTCTATTGACGCGCGTCACTAAGGTATATTGACGCGCGTCACTGCATTTTTTGACGCGCGACAGCAAAATCTTCCGTCGCGCGTCTGTAGCCTCCGACCTCTGCTTTCTCATCAAAAAATCTCCGTGTCGCGCATCAACAAACTCTTTTTCGTGCATCTGCTATACGTCAATATGTGTTGTAACTCCTTGACGCGCGTCACTAAGGCCTATTGACGTGCGTCACAGGCCTTAGTGACACGCGTCAATAGGCCTTAGTGACGCATGTCAATAGGCCTATTAACGCGCGTCACTAAGGCCTATTGACGTGCGTCACTAAGGCCTGTGACGCGCGTCAATAGGCCTTAGTGACGCGCGTCAATAGGCCTTAGTGACGTGCATCAATAGGCCTATTGACGCGCGATAACAAATATTTTGTCGCGCATCTGTAACCTCTGCCCTCTTCTTTCTCATCGAAAAAACTCCATGTCGCTCGTCAACAAAATCTTTGTCATGCGTCTACTATGCGTCAATATCTACAGTATCTCCTTGTCTGCAAACCCTCCTTATCGCGCATCAATAACTTACCCCCTTGTCGCACCTCTATAATACGGGATATATCATATTGTTGAAAAACGTGAAGTAGAAGTGTTCTACCTGGCGAATAATCTAGGTTTATATAGGGGATATTTTTCAAGGGTAGGCGAAGCCGACCCCTAAAAAAAATTAAAGTGTAATTTTTATATTTTCTTGCTTTGATCCTTCAATGGATGCTTGGGTGTGAGGCTTAGCTCTTCAAGAATGGAGGATGGATGATCTCAAGAATGGACAAAAGGCTTATTAGTATAAAAATATGTGATTTCTTTTGTCTCTTGACAGATTTAAGTGTAAATGTAGAAGTAGAGGAGAGGGTTATTTTATATAGCCCAAATGATAAAGGATACAACACATCCTCATGAATTTGTGACTAATGGAGATGTAGAGTTAGTTATGGATAAGGGGAGTTTAGATAGGGTTGAGTTTAACTTTAGGAGGGTTTAGTTTGTCCTCAAGTGGCTCATGTGGATAAAGGGGGTGTATTAATTAATCAAGATGATTAATAAATACATGTGCAAGCTTTTATAAGCTTTTAGATGGATTTTAGTGTGATTTTGGACCATTAGGAGGGAATTAAACCAATTAAATAGTGATTTATTGATTTAATGAGAAGGGAGGCTAATTAATTAATAATAATTAATTAGACTAGATAGAAGGTGTTTTCTTAACGAAGTTTCATTAATTAGGGTATGTGTTGGATAGGGGACATAATTAAATAGCATAGTGTAATCAATTAATGACAATGGAAGAGAAGATGAGCGTTATTGACAATATGTCATCAATTTGTGGGAAAGGAGATAACTAGCAAAATTTAAGTATTTAAATTTCTCAGACATAATTATAGGTGTCTGCATTTTACCCCTTTTTGGGGGTGGTGTAAGTGACACCACTTCAAAAATAGTATACGGAAGAAAATTTTAAAGGGATAGAAGAAAAATTAGTAGGAGGGAGAGATGCCCCGTTAAGTGTCGATGGGGTGATGGAAGAAGTCGATAGACGATCGAAAAAGGTGAGAGATAGGCACAAGAATGGGGAAGAGGCAGAATTCCCCAATGACAGAGAAAATTAGGGGTGAAAGGGAAGTGATGTAGAAGAAATAAGGAAGAGGGTAGAGAAGAGCTTAGCCTCTAGCTGTTGTTTATTGGAACAATTTGGATATCATCATATTGACATATGAACTACATCATCGGTCCTTATGAAAAATATAAGCATACGACAACGGTAGAATGACATGAAAAGCCATACTACAAACAATTGTCCATTGCTGAAAATACCAACTCCACACAACATACAATTGATGCATTGCAATATGAGAAGGAAACAAGCTCATTTAATAGGGAAAAAAAGTACGAACGCACATATCCAACCCAATAACGGTCAAGACAGCTGTAAAAACATTTTGTTATCAGTGCTAAAGAGACCCACAAGTTCGTGATTGATGACAAGGGTTAAGAATGATGCCCCGAGCAAGGATACATGCAAGGGGAAATAACAGTGGACATGGGGTCCATAAAAAGTGTTTGTGTGCAACGATACAACACCGTGCAACAAACGTGCCCCAAAGTACAGATAAAGCAAGTAGTTAGCTTTATGAGTGGTTGTGAATCTGGTGATCCATGAGTCGTATTAATCAGGGAAGATGTGAGACAAACCAATAGGATATGGAGAAAATACCATGCGCAAGACACAAGTTTCAACCGTAATAAGCAAGTTACCATTTTTGTAGGGTTATTTACTTTTTAGGATATTATTTTTTGAAAAGATTTTGTCCTGTTTTTGGATTTTTTATGTATATATTGTTTTTATTGTTTTTGCTTTCCAAATTGTGGTGAACAATAGAAGAAAATAGAAGAAGAAATTGAAGGGCCTAGGGGCAACAGAAAGTTCCCTACGTGGAAGAAAGGAGAAATAAATGACAAATAATGTCCTTGTTTAGTGGAAAAATTAAGAAAAAATAATTATTTGACAAATAATTATTTACGAGAGTGTGGAAAAGAATAAAAATCGCCAGGGAGCAATAAAATTGTCTGAGGGAGAAGAAATGGGTATCGAACAGCAAAAAATGCCCCAATACAGTGAAAAATAAGAGAAAAATAATTATTCCACAGTGAACAGAGGAGAAAACGGCGATCGAAACGAGCCTCCCGGCCCTCTTGATGGTGAAAAATGGGTTAATATACCCCACCAGGGGGGTAAAAACATTGTGACCAATTTATTTTAACTGAGTAGTTTAGAAAATTTTATCGCGAGGCTCTAACACCAAGGAGAACCATGGTGATTGCATGAGACCGAATGAGGCATGCCGATGCAGTCCAGGGGTACTAGCAGCATGCAGATGATGGCCCCTTTATGAGTATCGGACCCTAGCTTTGTAACTTTTATCATTAATGCATTAAATTTGAGCGTTTAGCCCTAGGAAGTCGCATTAGCTCACCTACGCACAGGTGTACGCGTCAGATAGGGGGCACAGGTGCATTTTTGGGGGCGCAGGTTTCTTTTTGGGGGTGCATGTGCCAAAAAATATAAGTGCACATGCACAAGCACAAAAAACACACACTCACACGCACATGCACATGCACACATAAGCACATGTGTGCACAAAGGAAATGGGTGCACACGTGAAAAGCATGGCACATGCATGAAAAGGGTGAGCACACACACAGAGACATACATGCACAAGCACAAGCACTAAATGTGTGGCGCACATGCCAAAAAGGGCACACAAGTGCCCGAAAGAGGGCGCAAGTGCCAAAAGACACACGCGCGTAAGTGCAAGCGCCATAAATGTGGCACACATACCTAAAAGGGAACATAAGCGCCCTTGACAGATGGAGAAATGATAGAAAAGTGTCAAAAATATGACACTTAGAAGATTTTTTAGGATTTTTGGGTTAACCCTAAAAGGGGAGATAGATTTTTAGAAGAAATGTTAGGAACTAACTAGCGCCGTGTTATTTTGTAGAGATGACTACCAGTTTTGCAGACGTGGGAGCGACATACCCAGATTGCAGAGCTAGAGGGTAGTATGCGCTGGTGTGACTGGAAAGCCATGGCGATACTTCTTGAGGAGGTGGGGCTAGGCCCTGTTTCTTGGATGTCGTCCATCATACTGGACCACGACCTCCTGACTGCACTAGCTGAGCGATGGCATAGCGATAGTCAGTGCTTTAGACTACCTACAACAGAGATGATTGTGACCATTGAGGATGTATGGTGGATTCTTCACGTGTCAATGATGGGCACCTTAATCGAGTACAACTCTTATGCAGGGCTTATTAGAGCAGCTTGTAGTGCCCTGTTTGGTGTTGACGATATACCACATGATGGGATGACTATAGCATTACACAAGTGCATCTTTGACCCTACATTGCATCGAGGGCCTCTCTACATCATATATCTTATCAGTGGGTTCTTACTCACTAATAAGACAAGGACCTCATTCCCGAGAGGATTATTACCTTCGGTTCATGGCATCTATAGCGGTGAGAGATATTGCTAGGGGCAATGCATAGTGGCCCACTTATACTGGGATTTACACTTGATCACATACCACGGTCAGAAGACCATGGGTCCAGCCTCCTTATTACAGATATGGTCATGGGATCATATTGCTATCGGACACCTTATGGGCCCTTTCCATGTCCAAGATCCTGAGGAGCCATCATACATGGCATGGGTAGCAACTAGTGGGGATGTATGTGGCCATCTTAGCAACCTATTCAGATATAGGCAAGAGTTTGATGAGTTGGTAGAGATAGATGTCATCTAGTGGCCATACAGGCATTTCTAGTGGCCAGAGGATGCTACAGAGCTCAGCGTGTGCCTGGTGGAGCACTTTATTATAAGTAGTCGTAGTTATATTATGGATCTGTATCGAGTAGACAGGTACCAGCGGTAGCTTGGCAGGGTACAGGGGCCCCCCCAGCCAGATATCTGGAATGCACATAGTGATTAAGAGAGGCAGGCCATGGGGCCTCATATACTGGTGGCCCAAGCTAGGGAGATTTTCACACAAGTGGTCCCACAGGTATGGGACCCAGTACAATAGGTGAGAGATCCCGGGACCATAGTTGACTATGCATTGTGGTATGCTATAGTGTTACCCCGGTGTCTCACCATTTCGAAGGAGGCTTGGGCAGCACGAATTCACCCACCTGTAGAGATATGGCACAGTTTAGAGAACAGGGCAAGGTCAGTGGCATGGGGGCAAGACCCAAAGGATCCCTTTGATGGTATTCCACATGATGGGTAGGGTTCCTCGTAGGCACAGGGACCGAGGCCGCAGGGCCCAGTATAGGCAGCAGTCCAACCATTTAGAGGAAGGGTCCTAGAGTAGGGATAGTCATCCAAAGCACCTCAGGGACTAGTCCTTGAGGCACACATAGCATCTTAGCTATTGGCACAGATAGGCATAGTACAGCTGCATCTATAGTAGATCATAACCAAGAGAGATGCGGCCAGAGTAGAGAGAGATGAGGCTCAAGGATAGTGTGTGACTTCTGTAGCAGAGCGTGATGAGGCCCAAGCTCACATTGTTACCTTACTTTCAGAGAGGGATCAGGATCAGGCCCAGGCTGGCCCAGGAGATGATAGAGTGGCATGGTGGAGCTAGATTTGGGAGACAACGGCACATGGGGCTAAGATATTGAGCCTTCTTCATCAGTCCCAGTCACAGGTGCGGATGGTTGTTACACAGAGAGACCATGTATACGCACAATCATAGGAACTTCTAGCACAGAGGACCAGGCCCACATCAAGCTGCAGATAGTTACTACAGAGAGAGACTAAGAGGCTGCTTCCTCTAGATAGGCCGAGCCAGACTTGGGCCGAGTGATAGGTGAGTAGGAGAGCAGTCCTTTCCCTTGATCAAGATGGTATTAACACAATCAGCAGGAGAGCAAATACATCTGATAAGTGAATCATAATGATTGTTTTCTCTTTTGGTGTACAAGCAATTCATGGCTTTATAATTTTTGGATGACTCTCCCTGATCCAGCTTTGACTTCTCTGACTTATCATGCTTGGGGAATGGTTCTTTATATATCCCCATCTTGCTCATTAGGTACTTGTATTTTTCCTAGGTTATCCACCTCTATCTCCCCGTTGTCAATGAGGTCCTGAATATAATGATGAAGGCACAAACATTCTTTTGTCTTATGTCCTTTGACGCGATGCATCTCACAATATTCATGCTCTTTATACCATGAAGGTTTTTGAGTGTTGTCTTCAAATGGTTGCATTGTAGGATAGGTCATCATGCGGGCCGCATCCAATTGTTTGAGAATAACTAACAAATGTTCATTGAGAGAGGTGAATGTTCTTCACCTTGGTGGTGGTTGAATTAGGCCCTTGGTCAGTTTAAAATTTTGACCAGTTTGGACCATTTGAACACGTTTGGAATCATTGATCCCATTTCCCACCACATTCTTTTTATTAAAGATCTTCAGCTTTTTCATGGGTTTGACGTTTTGGTTGTCTATAGATTGGGTTTTGAGGGTGCCTTTGGCAATGAGAGATTTTTCTATCTAAATCCCTTTCTCGATAACCTCCTCAAAAGTATGAACACAATGCATTTGGAGGTGGAAATCTATATCTGGGTTGAGATTGGGAACGAAAATACTAACGAGTTGTTTTTTAGGGAAAGCATAAGGGAAGCGACTAGCTATCCCTCTCCACCGTTGAAGGAAGCTGGTGAATGTCTCATTAGGATGCTTCTTGGCACCACATAATTCTGCCATGGTGACATCACTCTCTATGTTATATGAGAAGTGACACATGAATCTTTTTGCCAATTCTGGCTAGGTGAAAATTGATCCTGGTGGTAAGCGTGTAAACCACTCTAAGGCTTGACCTCTGAGACTCTTGGGAAAAAGTATGATGAGGTAATTTTCACTATAAGACACCTCTTGACATGCCATGTAGAAATATTTAACATGATCCCATGGATCTCCTTTCCCTTTATATTTATTGAACTTTGGCATATCAAATTTCTTTGGAAAGGGTTGAAGGGTCATTGTCTTATCAAAAGGATAGGGGCATAATTATTCGTATTGATATTTCCGAATGCTTCCTATATTGCTCTCTTGTAAGCTTACGAGCGTCAATTTCATAGACTGCACTTCTTGTGCGAGTAATTTTTCTCTAGTGGGAGTAATAGAGATGTATACATGATGATACCTTGTGTCTTCTTCTCCTTGGTTTTCTCGATGGAGTTCATTGATCTTAACCTTAGGCCTCAACTTTTGAAAGTTCTTATTTGTGTCTTTCTGTACATGGGAAGTAAGTAAAGCTAGTTTTCAGCTTAGGTTACTAATTTATTTGTTGGATTGCGGCTTGGTTTGTGGCTTCTTCTTCTAAAGGTTCCTCCTCCTTGTATTGTGGAGGTTCTTACACCAGTCTCATGTTCTATCTTGTTTCTTCGTGGCACTTTGATAAAAGGTATTCTATGCCCCACCACTTTATCATTCCCTGTATAAGAAGTGGAAGCATGTTTGTGTGTTAAAATATATTCCATATTGATAAGGGGGTGTTCTTCCTCAATAACATAATTTGTAGGTAGTACTATTTCATTCTTGGTGGGAAATGTGGCCCCTAATTCTACGACCCTTGCCAACACTCTATCTTTGTTTCTGAGAAGAAATTTGTTTAGTAGGGTGGGGTCAAAATCAAATTCTACGTGTGGTGATTCTAATTCATTTCCACTATGATCGACCATCTCTTCTATTTATTTTTCCGCAGAAAACAATGGTCCTATGTCATGTCCAATGAAGGGGTTTGACCCCTATTTGTTAGAGGTTTCCTAAGCTTGCACTTGTTTTTCCTCGTATGTCTGTTTCTTTAATCCTAGACATGTTTTAAGAGCCATGTTTTCATGATAGTTTCACTAGGGTAAGTTGTAAATGTGTTCAAAGCTTAGTGACCACCCCTAAGTGAGATGCAAGATGTATTTGTTAAGAGTATGAATAAGTAAAAAAATGTGAGAATACCAATGTGATAGAGTGATAAATTGCCAGTGACACAAGCGTTTGGTATTAAAACCTTTTTAGATGAGGTACCTCCTAGACTATGTTTCAAAAACTAGTTTCGCGTCACAAGATGATTAACAAGATGTTTTCACTTATGTCAAGTTCAAGGGAATGAACAAAAACGTAAGTAAATATAAGAATTCAATGCAACCTCCCAATCAAGATATACGATGAGCGAGCTCAAACTCGATTAAGACCTATATCTCAAAAAGTGCCAATTACAATTTGCAAATGACACAACAATATCACCAAGAAATGTTAACCCACTTTGCGCGAAAGTAAGGTATTGATATCAAGGTGTTATTGATATAACACACACAAATGGTAACACGTAGCACTATTTGAAATCAAGGTAATAATAGAACCAAACTAACAATCTCAAAGTATAGCTAGGAATAGTTAAAAATGTGTGCCGTGTAACCTTACAATATAGATATTTATGTCAATTTTATAAGAAACAAGACGTAAATATCGAAATTGTAGTGATATAATACAAACAAGCTAACTCTTCAAAGGAAGTTCACTGTGATGAACCACGCCTAACTACAATGACGATCTTGACATGGGTATCAAGATCACAATGGATACCAATGACGTGAATACACCTCTGCACACTTTAGATGTTTAACTTACCCAGCAAAAAACATGGATGGGTGTAAACAGACATAAAAGTGACAAAAACAGTCGATTGAAAAACACAAAGGTAGTCACCCTTCTTCTAATAAAAAAAGTGTCAAAAGAATGTGAAGGAAGTAAATTAAAAAAAGATGAAAAATGTTGGCCTCACTTCAGCAGAGTTTCACCTCGCCCGAAGGCAAATAAAAACTAGGCGACAGTAACGCGTCACATGTTTCACAATTAGAATATGGTTCACAACTCAACACATTTTTTGAATGGTCAAAGTGGGCTCCTAGCCAAAGTATATCTTCCTAGGTGGTTCTCTCATCCTAGGTGCTACAAATATTATCCACAAGCGAGACGATTTACCCAAAAAGTCACAATGACTAGTTTGGGAGTATCTCGACTTTTCCCCCTTCAAGCACAGTGGGAAATAAATGTGTCCAATTGTGTACTTAAAAGGGTCACGTAGGGACAACTTGTAGCTCTATCTCACAAAGGATTTACTAGTCAGATAGGTAGTGAAGAGCACTTCCTGTTTTGTCCACAAGGTTCCCTCTTACGTGGACTACTTTGGGGTTCTTGGAACCACCCCCATTGTTGTAGCTTAAGGCGGTATGCCAAAGGGGTTATGTTCCAATTGCGTAGAGAGGGACGTACCCTTTTCTGAAACTTGCAATATAGTGTTTTGAATATGTTGTTCATTTTATCTTTTTTAATTAGATGTGGTTTGCTCAAACACCGTTTGGCAACCTGTATAACAACTGTATTAGTAGTTTTCTAACTTTTGTTTCGATTCCTCCGTTCTTTGAAAAGGGATGGCACTTTGGTCCTACATGATGATTTTTAGTAGTTTTCCATCAAAATATAAGACATCATTTCTAATTCTCTAGATCATTTAAGAATGCAAGAGAAGAGCATACGTGATTGTCTTCAAAAATCTAAAAAGATATCAAATGGAAAAACACTTTAATTCAACTATGCCAAATTAACCAATTCCAACTCAAATACTCCTAACAATCTCAAAGCATAAAAAGGACTTAAGAATCATTTCTAATTGGAAAAATCGCCCCAAGGGACGCAAGGGAAGAGCATACGCAATCTTAATCCTATAAGTAAGAAACTCAAAATATTACCTAATCAGATAAAAACATATAAAAACAGTTTGCAAAGACAAATATATGATTAGATAATCCTGCAAGAATGTTAGCACATCAACACATTAATTTCAAAAAATTCAAAAGGACACATGTGCCCTTTATTTAGTGCCTGTGCGCAGGTTAGGGCATATGCGCCACTTATGGTTGTTTCGGCTCACAGTGCACCTGTGCCACCCGAGAGATGTGTGCACCACGAAAATAGTATACGTGCCACGAAAAAGAGTGCATATGCCACTCTGTATATTTTTTTGACTTACCAAGTGCCTGCACCACCAGAGATGTGTGTGTGCCACAAAAACTGCGTATGCACCACCCCCAAGAAAAATAGACAGAAAAAAAAACAGAACAACCTCGTTACCGGAAAAATGTGTTTGCGCCACTAAAACAACATGTGTGCTCTAGTTAGGGCATGTGCACCAATTTGACAGGCATCAAAATGTAGTGAAGGTATAGTATGAAATGATGTATGTGCCCGGGTTAGTGTACCTGCGCGTTGGTTAGGATGTGTGCGCCAGGGGTCAGAAAATAGAGTAACATGTTTACCAGTGCGCCTACGCCACTAGAGAGACGTGTGCACCATGAAAACCATGCCTATGCCACAAAAACCGTGTCTGCACCCCTAAAAATGTGCGTTGGTCAGACCTGCAACCAACATACGGCAATAAACATAAGAAAACTCACAATGTCTCAAATTTTGACAAGTTAGCTTAAGAATGACAATAACCCATTAAAATTATGGCTATGAACATGAAGTTACACATATCAAATGAGAAAAAATTCCAAGAAAATAGACATTAATTACTACATGTGCATATCAAAAGTTAGCCAAAACAATGAAACTTAAACTAAAATGCCATGGGACTAAGGGTCCCACTGGGCGTGCCAAATGTGTACAAGTATTTCTACAATTTAGATAAATTTAAAGCAAAACACTACCACCTAGAAATAGCTTCCTAACCTAGTTAGCACTGTCATGATGAAGAAATAAGCAAGTCCTACCCTCAACATTATAACTTTGAAATGATCAAAACATAATATAAATTCATGAAATATATTCTCCTTAATTGCCTAATTTAACATTAAAATGAACCTAAGTAGTTCAATGGCAATCAAATTATATTTGTTTGCTTTGATGCTTCAATGGATGCTTGGGTGTGAGGCTTAGCTCTTCAAGAATGGAGGATGGAGGGCTCAAGAATGACAAAAGGCTATTAGTATGAAACTATGTGCTTTCTTTTGTCTCTTGACAGATTTAGGTGTAGGTGTAGAAGTAGAGGGAGGGTTGTTTATATAGTCCAAAGGGTAAAGGATTCAACACATCCTCATGAATGTGGGACTAATGGAGATGTACAGTTAGTTATAGATAAGGGGGGCTTAGATGGGGTTGAGTTAACTTTAGGAGGGTTTAGTTTGTCCTTAAGTGGCTCATGTGGATAAAGGGGGTGTATTAATTAATCAAGATGATTAATTAATACATGTGCAAGCTTTTATAAGCTTTTAGATGGATTTTAGTGTGATTTGGACCATTATGAGGGAATTAAACCAATTAAATAGTGATTTATTGATTTAATTAGAAGAGAGGCTAATTAATTAATAATAATTAATTAGACAAGATAGAAGGTGTTGATTAATTAAGGGTCGTTAATTAGGGTATGTGTTGAATAGGTGACTTAATTAATTAGCGTAATGTAATCAATTAACAACAATGGAAGAGAAGATGAGCATCATTGACAATATGTCGTCAATTTGTAGGAAAGGAGATAATTAGCACAATTTAAGTATTTAAATTGCTCGGGTGCAATTATAGGTGTCTATAGTACTAGTAACACGAAAGCTCATGTTGCAATCCATCTTCTGAGGGATGGAGTTGGTGTCTGGTGGAGGATCGAGGAGCAGAAGCTCCACATTGATTAAGAGATGGTTACTTGGGTGCTCTTTGAATAGCAGTTCAGGAGTAGGTACTTATCCCGGAGGTTTATTCAGTAGCATATAAATGAGTTCCACGACCTCCATCAGGCATCTATGACTGTAGCTGAGTATGAGAGTCAATTTTTGGACCTACTCTAGTATGTCAACTATATGTAGGATGAGAAAGTATGGATTCACAAGTTCATCAGGGGCCTAAATTTGGATTTGGGTGGTGCGGTGCGCATTCACTTCCCAAAGACCTTAGCAGAGGCCGTTGAGAAGGTTTATATTGTAGAGGAGACACAAGGAAAGACGCATCATGTCAGGGACAAAGTTTGGAGCCGCATCTAGTAGATGCAGGATAACAGATCAAGGAGGTCATCTCCTCCTCCTCATGGTGGACAAGGTTCAGCACAGTCGTCTTTTAGGCCACCACAACACAGACCTCTAGAGTGTCGGCTAGAGCTTCATCTTATTGGAGAGGACTAGGCAGTTTTTATGGTTGTGGTGTTACTGGACATCATTGGAGGGAGTGCCTAGAGAACCCTACTAATAAGAGTAAGATGCATGTTTCTGAGCCTATCATTGGTGACATATGGCGCAGTCATCAGATTTTTGCAGTGGTCGAGAACTGCTAGGCTAAGCACCAGAGTACCGCCATAGAGACAACATGTAGCATTAATGGTATTCCTACCTCCATTTTCTTTGATTTTACTTCATCGAATTCTTTTATTGCACCATCCTTAGTAGAGCGTTGCATGCTGGTGGCAGTTAGGTAGGGTCTTAGTTGGGATGTTAAAATGGCTTCTGGAGCCAAAATTTTTGTAGACTTCTTAGTAAAGGAGTGTGTAGTGGATTTGGGACCCTTCACCACTACCTCAGATCTTTACATCCTTCCTCTGGGTTCTTATGGAGAAGAATCTTGGGCATAGAATGGTTGTCTGCACACAAAGCTAGAGTGGACTATTACCATAAGACAATTTCTTGTACAGATGATCTAGGGGTTAATTCAATGATAGTAGGAGTTAAGAGGCTTATTTCCATTCGCACCATCTCTACTATTGAACTTAAGTGGTGTGTATGAAGGGGTTGTAAGATGTATGTTGTTACAGTTAGTGACAGGTCTGAGGATGAGTCTAGTGGAAAATCCCTTGATGATCATCTCATCTTGAGAGAGTTTTTGAATGTCTTTCCAGAGGAGCTACAGGGGTTACCACCCCCATGTGAGATATATTTTCACATAGATTTGGTTTCGGGTGCAGAGCCTATCTCATGAGCACCACATCGGATGACTACTTTTGAGCTCTGTGAGCTGAAGCTGTAGCTTGAGGACCATCTGGAGAAAGGCCTAACCCATCCTAGTGTATCCCCTTGGGGTGCACTGGTGAATTTTTTAAAGAAGGACAAATCTCTGCAATTGTGTATTGATTAACGTCAACTGAACAAAGTAACGATTAAGAATCATTACCCCCTTTCGCACATTGATGATTTATTTGATCATATGAAGGAGGCCATAGTTTTCTCCAAGATAGATCTTAAGTTAAGTTATCATCAGCTGAGGATCACGGAGGTGGATTTTCATAAGACTGCCTTCTGTATGAGATATGGCAACTACGAGTTCACTGTAGTGCCTTTTGGTTTGACAAATGCCCCCGTAGTGTTCATGAGCTTGATGAATGGGGTATTCAATACATTCTGGGATCATTTCATTCTCATATTCCTTGATGAAATTATGATTTATTGACTTACGTGTGAGGAGCACCTTCGTCAGGTTCTTCAGTGTCTTCATGAGTAGCATCTTTATGGGAACCTGGAGAAGTGTGTGTTCTTTCAGATAGAGGTGCAGTATTTGGGCCACATCATTTTTTGGGAATGTATCGCAGTCGATCCTTCTAAGATTCAAGCTATTATGGATTGGCTAGCACCCACTAGTATGACAGAGGTGCGTAGCTTCATGGGTTTAGCAGGATATTACAGGAGATTTGTTCAGGACTTCTCTCTGGTTGTGCACCCCATCACTTCCCTTCAGCGAAAAGGGAAGAAGTTTGTATGGTCAGATAGATGTGAGCAGGCCTTTAGGACACTGAAGGAATGCCTCATGAAAATGCCTATTCTTGCAGTGCCAGATCCTCAAGAAGAGTTCTTTGTAGGCACAAATGTTTCTTTGGAAGGACTTGGAGGTGTGTTGATGCAGGAGGCTAGAGTAGTGGATATTGAGTCTCGCAAACTCAAGGATTATGAGCTCAATTATTCGACTCATGATCTTGAGCTTGTGGCATTTGTTCATGCCTTAGTACAATGGAGACACTTCCTTCTTGGCTAGATATTTACACTCAAGACTAACCACTTGAGTCTTTGCCGACTCTTCACACAACCCAATCTCAACACTCGTCAGTGGCGTTGGATGGACTTACTTTATGAGTATGACATGGAGATAGAGAATTTGAAGGGGAAGGATAATGTGGTTATAGACACCTTGAGTAGATAAAGACATGTGGTTATGGCCACTTCAGTGGGCACATATTTATAGAGCAGGATATTACAATAGCTTCCTCACGAGAGCTTCTATGTTGCATCCAGGGCAGAGATTGAGTCTCAGAGACACCTTGAGGGGAAGTTTGATGGATTCTCATTAGAGACAGATGGCCTTATCTAACACTGAGGTCAAATTTATCTTCCCAGAGATGGAGGCTTGATACGTGACATTTTGACAGAGGCTCATCATGCACCCTATTCAGCCCATCCCGAGGTGAAGAAGATGCATGCCACTTTGAGACAGTTGTATCATTAGAGGGGACTTTGGAGAGACGTGGCTCAGTTTATATCATGTTGTTTAGAGTGTCAGAAGGTGAAGGCCAAGCATCAGCATCCAGTTGGCCTTCTCTTTCCTAATGCCATACTGGAGTGGAAATGGGACACCATTTCCATGGACTTCAAAGTTGGGTTAACGACATCGAAATACCACCACGATGTCATTATGGTCATGGTGGATAAATTGACGAAAGTGGATCATTTTTCTCCAGTGAAGACCACCTACACAGCTAGTGCAATGGCACGGGTATACCTTGATGAGATCGTCAGGTTACATGGGATTCTGTAGAAAATCATTTGTGACCGCGATCCTTTATACACTTCCCACTTTTAGACTACCATGCAGCATGCCCTCGGGATGAAGATCAATTTTAGTACAACATATCACCCTGAGACAGATAGACAGACTGAGCAGGTGAATTAGATTTTGGAGGACATGCTTAGGATGTATGTCATGGATCACCAATCGAGATGGGATGAGTACCTATACTTGGTGGATTTTTCCTACAATAATAATTTTCAAAGTTCGATAGGCATGGCTCATTTTCAGGCATTATATGGTAGAGAGTGCATGACACCTCTTAGTTGGGACTAGTTAGAGGACAAGGTTTCTCTTAGGCCAGCGTTACTACAGGGCATGGAGTAACAGGTTGTTATGATCAGGCAGAGATTGTAGGAGGCACAAGACTAGCAAAAGAAGTATGTAAATCAGCATATGATAGATCATAGTTTTGATGTGGGCATGAAGGTGTTCCTTCGTGTCAATCCACATAAAATCCCTATCCATTATGGAAAAGGTACTAAATTAGCTCCTATATTTGTGGGTCCCTTTGAGATATTGGAGCGTATCGGCCCTTTGGCCTACCGTCTAGTGTTTTCACCTAGCTTATCTCACATCCATGATGTGTTTCATGTTTTAGTACTTAGGAGATATATTGCAGATCCTTCTCATGTGCTGGATTGAACCTCATTACAGGTGCAAGATTAGGGGAAGGTGACGGTGGAGCCTATCTGCATTTCATAAGTGCTGTCCCTTCAACACATTTTTGTTATTGATTATGATACTGTTGACTATACTTATGGATATTATTATAGCTTTTGATTTAACATGATGATTAGATGTTAGATATACTAGACTGTTGTTGATTCAATTCATATATGATACATATGGATTATTAGAGACATTTTATATTGATGTTGATATACTATTGACATGGTTATTTGTATAATATATCTAACATGCAACATCCATCGCTACACTGTGTAGGATTTGATAATTGAATTAATGTTGTGATCATTTTGACATGGATGAAACGTTGGATAGAAATGTTGTCTAGAAACTTGTAAATGATATCTTATTTTCCTAGATGGTATTAATTCGTATATATAGATGATTTTAGATTTATATTGCATATTTTGGCATAGATGTTTTAATGCGGCCACGAGGCCAAAGGATGTATTTTTGTGTTTTTCAAGTAAATTTATTCACAACAAACATCAGGGGGGATTGGAGACCAACCACATTGGAATTCTAGATGAATTCAACAAGGGTCACCATGGCAACATGTAGTTGTGTGTGTGTTAGAATTATTTGGCTAGGGGAAAAGTGTGACCAAGGGGACATGTGTTGTCTTTGGTTTTAGTTTCCCTTTTTATTTATGATAGTATGTGTTTCTTTTGAGTGATGCAATTTACTTGTTTTATTTATGTAGATTTTATGTATATTTTTCCCCTTTGTCTTAGTGGGTTTAAGTGTGTTATTAAAATTAATAAATCTTGTCCTAACTAATTATAGATGTGACCAAAATAATTTCATTTATTAGACTTGATTTTCTCTTAGATGTTGTGTTGTGTGTTGAATGCTTGAGATCTTGAGTGTTGTACAATCTACCCTTCATGGGAAACTCGAATTTGGTCTTAAGGGCCAATTTTGAAGGCTTGTGGGACAAGTTAAACTTGTCCCACACTTCTTAAAAATCCATACCAACCCTACGCATGGGTTGGGCGGTCAAAATTAGACCCCATAAGGTGTTTTGGGAAGATAAAAAAGGTTAAATGTTTATTGCACTTCCTTTCTTGTAATTAATTTTGTCCTTAGGGGGTTACGGGCTTAGATTGTGTGTGTAAGTAAAATGTCATTTCTTCAACCACTTATTAATTGTGATTTGGAATATGAGGTTGAATAAGGTGATGTGGAGTGGAGAGGAAATGAGGTGGCATCCTACTTGGAGCCACATCATCCTCCTCTCTCCCTTTTCTATTTATTGAATTTTTTTGGCTTGTTTGGGGGTTACTTCATTATTTTTTCTCTTGCATTTTTGGAAGAGTTAGAGGATTGTTGGGAGTGCTTGTGGATTGTTGGAACTTGTGGATGTTTTCTTGATTTTGAGGAGATTGGAGTATTACTCTTGGAACAAGCTCTACTATGGAAAGGTAGGAGCTTTACCTTTCTTATGTTATGCTTTATTTTGTGTTTATATACTTGTGTTGACTATTGTTTTCTTTGGAATGCTTGTTGGTTGTGGGTAGATTGCCTAAGATTGGAGTATGAGGAGACTATCGGGAGATATCATGTAGGGAGGTATAAGAGTTTACCTTCTTATTGGAGGGATTTTGGTTTGGATGCCACACCTTGTACAAGGAATGCTTGCATTTCTTTCCTGTTTCCTTTATGAGGGAGACATAAGAGATTGGAGAAGGCATAATAGTATGTGGGAGGTATAAGAGGTACTTGAGGGAGGAATAAGAATATGTATGGGATTTGAGATATGAATTGGAGGCTTTAAGGTGTACATCCATTCCCATTGAGAGGAATAAGTGGCCTCCCCATATATTCTTTCTCTTTTGGCTTTCATTTTTAAGCCTTGTTTATTTTGATTGTTTTCATTCTTGTGTTGTAGTTAAGTTGAATGTGCTTGGAATGGTTGTGAAAGTTTTGGTGTTGTGTTGTGGAATATTATTGTTGTCAATGGTTGGATTCACCTCTCATTGTAATGTGGTTGGGGCTCAAGGGCCAATGAGGAGGATGGCTTCTCCTCCCCATTGGATATTTTGGTTGGGTGGAGAGTGTTTCCTCTCCCCCAATTTTGTTTTGAATCAAGAAAATTATGAAGGAGATCTCTTGTTGGTGTTATGAGGCTTGGAGCTTTTTTTTGGACTCCTTAAGAAACTTATTCTTGTGAAAATCCCATTTTTTGCTCACACCTAGGATGGAGGAACTTGTAACTTTGTATTATTTAGCTTACATTCTTGTATTATTTTCCCACATTAAGTGGAAGAAATCGTATTAATATTGTGAAGAAGAGTTGCATTCAATTATTGGATATGAAATTTGTATTGTATATTGGAAAAAGAAAGAAAGACATGTGTTATAAACTAGTCTTGTGAAATAGAAAAGAAAGTTTATTATCCTTGTTTGAAAGTTTTAAGGTAGGAAATGAAATTTTCCTTCATTGTTGTATTTGTAGTATGGAAGATGAGGAAGAAGAAATATTAAAGTTCATTATACTACTCAAAGGCATGCATTGTAAAGTAAACTATCTCCTACATTTTCTTATATTGTTGTAGGAAAGTTAAGCTTTATTTCAAGTGGATGAGAAGAACTTAAATTTTAAATTGTTACTTGGTTGATTTACAAAAATATAGAAATTATTAATACTAGTAAGGGAAAGCGGTGTCTCATTGCAACTTAGACCTTAGTTCCCTTATAATGTGCAAAATAACTACTAAGCTATTGTGGAATTTCCTTTAAACTCATTGCACCTTCATATGCTAAATTGTAAAAATTTGATTTGGTTTGTTTAAAAACCTCTTACCTTTGCATCATAAAATTTTCACTAGGAGCACCTTAAGAAGGAAACAAAATTTAGCTACCCCAGATAATAGTATGAATTTTATTTCCTTGATAGTAGTATAAAAAAAAATAAATTTAAAATAAATTGTTAATATTAAAATATAAATAATACTAAGGGTCCTTTTTATTACAGCTAAATAAAATATTATATAATATAGAAACAAAAAAAAATGGTCCTTTTCACACACACACACACACACATTTAAACACTTGGGGTGGGGGTTGGGGTCGCCGACCCCTCCCCACCCCCCCTAAACACTCTCAATCCCCAATAAATTTATTTAAAACCCATTATCAGGTTTTTAAATTACCCTTTGCGTAATTGTTTTCAAGAGTCACAAATTTATATATATAAATATATATATATATATATATATATATATATACATACATAAACATACAATACATACAGTGTATTTAATACATATATATACATATATATGTATATATATGCTCTACCCAAATGGAAATACTTATCAAATATTCACTATATCAAAATGGGGAAAACCCACAAGCCCATTTGGGCAAATACAAGGGAAATAAGCAAAATAAAATATATAAATACATTTAGAAACCCTAAGGAGGATATAAACAAAATGAAAATAAAGAGGACATGTTAATCCCTCCAAAAGCTTGGAATGGCCTCCAATGGCTTCCCTTCCTCCTCCATTAACCTACAAAACAAAATAGAAACAATGAGACAAATGAAATGAGAAAGGAGACTTCATAAGGATGTTTTAGGGTTGGTTACCCTTTTTTCCACATCAAGGGACCAAATTGAATCCATCCAAGGGATGAGATTCATCCCTACAAAAAGTAGGTGGAGAGTGGGTGAATAGAAATTGCCCTTTTAATTTAAATGTTTTAATTTCAAATTATGGGTTGACTTTTAAGGGGTTACTTTATGGGGTAGGGAAGTGTTCATTATCCTAACCCAACTTTTAATATGGGACCTTGCTAGTTGTTTCAACATTGTAGAAATTAAATAACTTTTTTATTTTATTTGATTGGCGGATTTTACCCTTGACACCCCATGGGGGAATATTCAACTTTAGTAGGAATTATTGTTATTATTTATATAATCCTTAGGGAGATTAAACTTTCCTAATCAAATCAATGTATTAAAGTTTAATGTAGATTTTAAATATTGTGTTATCATGTAATATTATTTCTTATTCAAGTCATCGCCTTAATGTGGCAACTGTCATTTTCTCTCTAATATTATCTCTAATTATTGTCTCCCCAGAGACAATATAGATTGATACATATTTTGTATCTCTAGAGACAATATCATTTTCGTCTATCTAGAGACAATATCATTATTTTCTCCCTAGACACAATATAAAATACTAATTTTGTGTCTCTCTAGAGACAATACTAATTTCAATTTTTATTATCTCTCTGGACACGATACGAATTTAAAGAATGAAAAATCTGAATTTCAAGAATAAATAATAACAAAATATCATATAGTCCAATAAATGGCTACATATCGTCTATGATGTCAGAGTGGGTTGGTAACTAATATTATAAATTAAGAACAATTTGATTTGAATCTTGTGCCCAACAAATGGGTCCAAAAACATTTTATTAATATTAAGTACGATAAAATACAAAAGGGTGTCTAAATGTCGTTAACCCTTGCAATACAATGATAAACAAGAAAATGGTGCCTAAATGTCGTTAGCCCTTGACATACAATATGAACACCTTCTCTCATCCACCAGCTTCAAGTCATCTATCTGCTTCCCTAGTCCTACTTTGAGGTTCTATTTCTTAACATTTATTTTGAGCAAATGCCTATCCGTCGGAAGGTGTCATCTTCATGTTCTTTGCTTTGATTGTCTCAACTTTGATACAATTTTCTACTATCGTTAGCATCAAAGGTGCATTAGATTCTGAGATATTAATAACACATTTATAGTTTGTCGGAATCATAACTTTCCAATAAAACATACAAAACAATCATCAATGTGTTTAAAAACATTAAGTGGTTCACGAAAGATGAATCTAAAGTACTCAACAAATAATGTTTTACTATGCAATGCACTCAAAGAGACAAGAATGCTTGATATTTGGCGGAAAATAAATACAATGCAAAAAGGAGAGCAAGATAAAGCTTGTATAGAAAAATACTCATAAAACAATTAAATTTGCACGGGGAACATTGGAAAATCATATTCACATGATGTTCATACAATATTTCTATTCATGAGAACACTTGGATAGCCAAAGAATGGATGAATTTTTTCCCCGCAATAATAGAAAATCATGAAGCTGAAGGAAATTAGTGATGCATACAAGTGTATTCGAAGCAACAAAAATCTACAACAGTTGTGGATTGAATTGGGAGAGTAACAACTTACTACTATTATTAGTGGGTGTAGTAACAAGGGCTAATTCCCACCCAGTAGAATCCAGTCCCAAGTCTGGTAAACCATTAGAATCATGAGGAGTAGAACCTCCATAAAAGAAAATAATAAGAGAAACAGATGAAGTTTAATGAACAAATTGTGTGGTGATGAAATAAATTCTTACCTGTACATGATTAATCTTCCATCATTTGAAAAACATTGACAATCCATCCATCCAATCAGCTAAATGAGCTCAAATTAGTATATCATTATAGTTTTTACCAAATGCAACAATGGCTAAAGCCAACGCATTCCTTTCGTCCAGAGCTGATGGATCGGGAATTGGCTCACTCAGACCCTATAAAAAGAAATATAAATATATGGATTCGGTACATAATGCATAGGATTTAAAATTGAAATCCTAATGAAGAACTAATCAAGAAAATACTGGAAAATAGAACCCTCAAATCATTGCATTTATATTCAGTATTTACCAGTAAATCACTAGTCTCTACAGAAGATACAGGTACCATAGAAGTTTCTTGGAAAGGAGCTTCAACCCCTGGAGCCTCCTTTTCTGATTCCTTTTAGTCTTGCAACAAGGTAGCTTCTTCTGGATTATAGGTATAATAAGTTTTTCTTCAAATTCCTAATTCACAGAAATAGGAACTCGTCATTAAAAAAAATACTTAACATGCAAGTTCTTATTTCACTAATCATTCAAGTAAAAGAAACAGAAGGCTGGGCATTGACTATAGTTTTCTTCTTACTCAAGACATGGTGCATTCAAGGTAATCACATTGAAATACCTACTAATTAATATATGTGTACAGCTACAAGACTTAGATTTGACCAATTTTTAGGAGCAACCAATATCTATCATAAACATAACCACAATCCTTTTGACCTGGAATATTGATGTCAAGATTATGAAATTGAGACCTTGCTTTAACAACTAATAGTTTGTTTGAAAATGACAGAAATAATCTTTCTACCGCAGACATGGAAAAATATTCTGACATTAAGTTAAATTTTAGGTAATGAGTCCAATATGTTTCACTAGGTCTCTTGATATTTAAGAATGTTGAATGTGAACAAACTAATAAGTTTATTTTAGAAGCTAAGTGAGGAATAAGAATATATTTAGTGTAGGAAAATAAAAAAGAGAATAACGCATTAGTCTATTCTAGGGAAAAAGTATAAAGAAAAAAAATCATGTAAAGGCTATAAACTATTTTTGAAAAATTGCTTTGGGAGGATAAAGTAGCGATATAGTTTTCTACGAATTCTATATTTATGACTCTCTGGTAAGGAACATACCTTAGACCTATGTGAATAAGTAGGACATGGCAGGCTCAATCCACCAATCTTCAGCTTGTAAGATTAACGTGTTTATCAGTGGAACGGAAAACCTTTGTGATACTACTGTGGCCATGATAAGGAATTGTTAAAGCATGTAAATATACAAACCTCCTGCTTATATTCAGTGGAACATAAAACCTTTTTAATACTATTTATATGTATTGTTTGTTATAGACAATATTATACTACTGATTTGACATATATCAATAAACATAAAAGTCTTAGTAGAAAATTTATGTATCGAAGCATCCTGAAAAAAAATATTAAAATCATAAAAAACACTTAGGAGATGATTAACCACTAGAAAAATAAGCCACATATTGGAAATGTCCGAAGCAATTGAAAACAAAGTAATGTAAATACTCACATGCATTATGAGGACAAGGCAATTCACAAGAGATATTTTATCGATATTCTACACATGAAAATGAAAGCAATATCTTGTCGGCATTATGTCTGATCCAAAAAATCCACAATGAATTAGAATGAAATTTTTTGAGGAGAAAAGATACAAAAATTATTACCTTGTATATGTCAAACCAGTATGTTCACTTTACTGGGTACATAACACGTAACCCAGAGAGTATTGTACCATGCAGAATAACTACTCTCAGATGAGGTAAACGTGTAACCAAATCCAAAGTTGGGCCACTTCCAGCTGACTGGCCATACAGAATAATGTCCTCTTCCTTTGCTCCATATTGCTCTTCAAGACATTTGTAGGCAGCTTCAATATCAGCATAAGTATTGTGCTCACTTGGCTGTTACAAAGCACAAAGAAATAGCAAAATGAGAATAATGACATTTCACTAACAACATGAAATTAAAAACCTTCAGATGTTATCCAAAAAATAGAAACAATAAGCCCGTTTATTTATGACAAGAATCTCACCTTTCCACTAGACTCACCATAGCCAGAATAATCATACCTGCAAATAAAGCACCATGCACCTGAATTATACTAAAGTTTGGAAGAAAAACACCTTTTATATTAACACAAATAGCATAACCCAGAGAGTAATGTTCACTTTACTGGGTACATAACACGTAACCCAGAGAGTATTGGACCATGTAGAACAACTACTCTCAGATGAGGTAAATGTGCAACCAAATCCAAAGTTGGGCCACTTCCAGCTGACTGGCCATACAGAATAATGTCCTCTTCCTTTGCTCCGTATTGCTCTTCAAGAAATTTGTAGGCAGCTTCAATATCAGCATAAGTATTGTGCTCACTTGGCTGTTACAAAGCACAAATAAATATCAAAATGAGAATAATGAAATTTCACTAACAACATGAAATTAAAAACCTTCAGATGTTATCCAAAAAATAGAAATAATAATCCCGTTTATTTATGACAAAAATCTCACCTTTCCGCTAGACTCACCATAGCCAGAATAATCATACCTGCAAATAAAGCACCATGCACCTGAATTATACCAAAGTTTGGAAGCAAAACACCTTTTATATTAACACAAATAGCATAAATTCAACTGAGAACAGAAAGAAAGAAAGAAATTAATTAAATTAATGTCCACTAATACCAAAGTAGGTCAATGGGCCTCAAGGAAATAACAATTAATAATAAAAAGTTCTAGGAAGAATCCTAGAAGTGAACTAAAGAAATACAATACAACAGAAAAATAGTGTCATGTGCCACTAAGATAATTGGCAAAGAGACCAATACAAATAACTGTGGAGGGAAAATGCAAAGCCCAAAACTAAAAGCATGTGTCAAAGAACCGGGCTGGAGGAGCCATGTTGGGGGAGCCTAAGAGGAAGTAAGACACTTCCTCTAGAATCACCCCTAATATCCAAGGCTGGTGTAAATTCCGTAGTAGGAAAAAAACTCATAATATCCATTTGCCTATGTAGTCTAGGGGGCAACTGGCAAGCAGACTAGCGATAAGAAATATTCATTTCTATAAAAGTAGACTTATTGTTATTTGTTAAAAGGAAACTCTATCACATTCCCGCAATAATTATCATAATATGTACCGTGTATGCACTGACAGAATGTCATGTAACTGTTAGCCAACTGATATAAGTAAACATAGGAGAGTTAGCAATGCTGAAATATAATATCCCTAACTTGGACACATGTTTATAACATGGCCTTATAATTTTCGAGGAAAAATCAAGGTCTCCTCATTGGCAAGATAAGAAAATAAAGATCTTTCTAGGAATAAAGATGGATTATAAGAAGCTCATAATTATTTTAATAGCATAATCCTTGAGTTTGCGAGACTCAAAAGCCACTACTCTGCCCTTCTACATCAACACACCTCCAAGTCCTACCAAAGAAACATCTGTGCATACAAATAACTCTCCCTGAGGATCTGGCACTACAAGAATAGGTTCTGTCATGAGGCATTCCTTCAGTGTCCTAAAGGCCTGCGCACATCTATCTGACCATACAAACTTCTTCCCTTTTCACTAAAGCGAAGTGATGGGGTGCATAACCAGAGAGAAGTCCTGAAAAAATCTCCTATAATATCCTACTAAACCCATGAAGCTGCGCACCTCTTTCACACTAGTGGGTGCTAGCCAATCCATAATAGCTCAAATCTTGGAAGGATCGACTGCGATACCTTCCCTAGAAATGATGTGGCCTAAATATTGCACCTCTATCTGAAAGAACGCACACTTCTCTAGGTTCCCATAAAGATGCTACTCACGAAGACACTGAAGAACCTGGCGAAGGTGCTCCTCATGCGTACGTGAGTAAATCAGAATGTCATCAAGGAAGATGAAAATGAATCGATCCAAGAATGTCTTGAATACCCCATTCATCAAGCTCATGAACACTGCGGGGGCATTCATCAAACCAAAAGGCACTACAGTGAACTCGTAGTGGCCATATCTCATACAGAAGGCGGTCTTATGAATATTTGCCTTTGTGATCCTCAACTGATGATAAAACACAACATGGTTAAAATTATACGTATCCAATTATATTCTAAGAGTTCATAGCAACTGACAGAATTTGAAACTGGCGAACGGTTTGCGTTTGGAGGCTAGTTTTCCGAGGCCATATGTTATAATTGACCCAATTGCAATTGAATAAAATTTAGCTCGAGGTCTCAGAAAACTACATACAAAACTAATGTCCACTGGATGAACGTGAAGCGAGAAACATCCTCCAAGTTCCTCTATATATGGATAATTCACCAGAGTCGACAAGACTGAGAATTAGCAAAGGGATATCAAACGAAAACATGTTTTCTAGAGCCACCGATCATAATTGGTCTAGTTTGACCTAGTCAAACTGTGACCGAAAGCCTACAAAATGTCATTGCCAAACTATGCAGAAAAGTGTTTTTCCCTAAACTAAAAGTTTCATGTAATTTTCTAGTAAAAACACTAGAGGTTTGAGAAGTCTAATACTTTCTCTATCCGGATTTCAAATGGCGGTTCAAAATGAAAGCCAACTTTCTAGATTTAACAACTTCCTACCATTGCAAAACAATGTAATCGGCTTCCATAAGGGCTTCAAAAAGATCAGAAATGTTCATTCGAGGTCAATCCAAGGATTGAAGTGACACCTCAGATAACAAGGTACGCGAAAGAATCTTAACCTCCCTTTTTCGAAGTTACAAAGGTTACTTTGCGAGTCCACAAAAATTGGAATTTATCTAATTAAACAAGGGAGTGGTCAAGTCATTTACAGGGAACTCAACTTCAACCTGTCAAATAAAAAGGGTAATGTAGAAATCTAGTTTGGTTGTGACATTTACTAGATCATCATGACGTGAGTGTTCAAGTTTATTGTGTACCAAGCAATATGGGATCTTGTAAGTTACGATACAAGGGTTTACTATTTTTAAAACAAGTTTATTGTATAGAGTATAATATACAAAAATCCTTTGGTTAAAAAATTTCATTTCGTTGTAAAATAAAAAATAAAGAACATAAATTATGAGAGACTCGAAGAGATGAACCATGCCTGACAATATTAGCGTCAGTAACACACATGGTTCTCCACAAGGGTTCGTTCATATTAAACATGGCTTCATCATTTTTCCAGGAATTTCGTCAAACACATCGCATACACTCACAATTCCCGACTTCACATTAACTTGAAATATATCTCTATTTTTTATCAAGTTAATTAGTAACGCCATCCCTCTTTTGATCTATTCCAATAGCATCTTCGTTGTGGGTGGAAACAGGTAGGGAAAAAATAGGTACAAGGTTCCTCTACCTTTCTAACAAACCCATTTTGCACATATTACGCCATGTTTACATTCCCTAAGACCACATTCTCAGGAATTTAGTCGAAAAGTCCACATGTCAGGCGCATGCTTCCACATTTTCCAGACTATCTGCCAGAGTGCTTCCAACCACAACATCTGAGAAGTTTCCCATAACATACTCTTGTTGGTCTTCTATACCCTGAATTTGAAGTCTGCATCTCTCCAAGAATGATTCCATATTTTCACTGCCATTTTCTTTTCATGTACACATCACCGGGCATTTGTAACTGTAACTAACAAATTTTTTCTATCTTCTAAGTTTTTTCTAAGCATCTACTCCCATTTCCAAATCTCATTTTCTACATACGCTGGGGATATGCGGCAAGGGCAAGAGGCTCTACACAAGCAAATGTATTTAATTGAAATTTTCTGAGCTTTTTCAACAAACCCGGTTCATGTATATCCTACAACCGTTGCATGCCAAAGGCCACTTTGCTTTCAGGTATTCAGTCAAAAATTCACATGCCAAGTGTATGCTTACACATTTTGCAAGCCTGTCTGCCAAAGCGTTTCCAACTAAACCATCTAAAAAATTCCTCAACTTTGGTGCACAGGTTGGTAGTAGACTGGTCAGGCTGGAGCTCCATGTGTTGCAATAGGAAAAGGTGAGCTTGCCGTGATGATATCCATGCCTCATGCAAACTGCACTATCCAAAAATAACTGCTAAATTTTTGCAACTTTAGTTGGGTTCTATGTGAAAAAAAATTGAAAGAGATAAGTCTTGGAGAGACATGAGCGGATTAGCAGGAACAGGCACATTCAATCTAATTGTAATGCCCACTGGGCATTGGAGTATTTATTTCTACTCACCACCATGGCCGACCTGGCAAGTCTTATGGCACGTGGGTGCATTTGGTCACCTCCCAGCCACCCTACCTGCCGTCGGCTTGACTGTCTTGCTTCTGTCCTTGTGTGAGGAGATAGGAGTGGGTGGAGTCGTGTATTTTTTCTGCACCTAGATCTTGTTTTGGATCCTCATTCATTGCGTATGGTTGGAAGGCACGTTTTTCCTTGGGCTGCAGGCGTTGGAAGAAGAGAAAACGTGTTTGAGTGCTGTTCTTTCCTTGCTGCACTGTTTTGTTCCTATTTTCTGCTAAGCGAACCCTCTTCTATTTTTTTTTTTGTTTCTCCTCTTTCCTAGGGCGCTGCGAGGTATGTTCTTGTCTGGGATCCGCGGCAGCCACCCACAGCAGGAGATAGCCAGGCAACAGGCGTGGGAAGTACAGTAGACGCCTCTTTGAGCGCAGCCAACAAGTAGACTGTCCAATAATGTTGTTTTTTGTTCAGTTCTAACTGCATCCTCAGTTTCGGATTTCTCCTTCAAGATCTGTTTCTCAAAATCGACTAAGTGACAGTGACAGTAGGTGCGACAGTAGCTGAATGGCGAGCCCAAGAACCGTTGGTGCCAAACTCGACGTTCTGGTTGCACGTGACCACAGTCACGATTAGTTGTTGCAAGATCTTGCAGCTAGAGCAGAAAAACGAGATAAAGTTTTGTTGAGCCACTGTCCCTTTAGCCCAGGTCTGGTATCCACTCTTAAGAGCTCAACTGGGCGGCTTTGCTTCTTAGTGACAGCTATAAGATGATGTGCTCTACGAGCACAAAGGGGAAAACGAATTACGGTCTCATTGAAGGTTAGATTTTTAGAACATGTTTAACTTCAGAAGTCTGGCCTAAAAAATTCGTTTCCTTCTCTTACTTCCGAGACGGGATGTGGGTGTTAATTGTTGGTTTGTTCCTTCCTGAGTGGTCATTTTATAGTCGGAATACTTGGGTATATGTAGCAGGAAAATATATAATGTTCCTTTGTTTTTCATCCCTGTTTGCGTTGTTGCATATGCCGCTCTGCTTGTGCGCTCCAAGTTCATTGTTAGTAAAAGTGTTAATGGAGGAATTATTTTTCATGGCTAATGAATCCACGCTCAAATGACTCAAACGGGTATTATAAAAGGCAGGCTTGTGGAAAATATGTTGATAAACATGTATGTCAAGTGCGGAAGCCTGGTAGATGCTCGGAAAGTGTTTGACAAAATTTCTGAAGGAGATGTCTGCTCATGGACTCGGATGATTACAGGGTTTACACATAATGGTTATGTTGATGAAGCCCTGCAGCTGTTTAAGAAAAATGCCTCAATCAAATGTTGTGTCTTGGGAGATGAAGGTAGCAGGATATTTCTCAAACCCAGAGCTTGCACTGAGTCGTTTCTCCCAAAACCAATTCGTGACAGTGAGGGTGTTACCAACAGACCTGATGAAATTTATTTACAAAGAGTCTCTATTGAGATATTACTTGTTGTAGGATGTAACTCATGGAAGAGAGTCTGTTAGGGGTGGATCTGTTTCATATCAGGGTATTCAGGAAGTACAATTTGCCTTGCAACTATATGAGAATCTTCAACGAGTCAATATGTTGGCAGGCATAAAGGGTGCTATTGGAATTATCACACCTTACAAGCTACAGCTGTCATGCTTGCACCGAGAGTTTGATGGTGTCCCTAAATTTGATGAAGGAAAAGGTTTGTGTGTCAATACGGTAGATGCCTTTCAGAGCCAGGAGCTCTGCTATCTTTCTTTCCTTTTTGGGTTGTCGTCAAATCTTCTTTTTATGGTGCCCTTGACGCTGGGCTATAGTTCCATGCTGCTGTGCAGAAGACCTTGTGGGCATATCACTTTTGTGGCTGATTTTTCCTATCTCTTTGGCTGCCATGTTATTATATGAGTGGGGATGCTTGGAAGGAAGGAGGGATTGATGGAACTGGTGCTCTTGTGGTCTGGACACTCAAAGTCTTTTCTTGTGCGGTCAACTACCAGGATGGGTCGTCAAAAAGCAGAGGATATAGTGGAGGGCGTGTGGCTGTAGCAGTCCCGGCTGGATGCGTTAAAACAGGCAAGATAGGCTAACCATATACATAATATGCTAGTATCTAATAACCTCTTGAAATGAAACTTTATCTTTCTGGAAATTGTTTTAAATTTGTGATTTTGTGGATTTGCGTTCAGTACATGGTTAACAGTTTGTTACTTCTGGTTTTTCCTCTGTTGGTTGTTCTTGTTGACGTAATCAACCCATATATATATATAAAACAAACAAAGGTTCTCAGTGTATGCTTTGATTGATCATATGATAAATATACGTATATATATATATATATATATATATATATATATGCATATATAATTTTAAAGTTACTCCCTTCTGCAAAAATGTCGTTGTTTCTTTTGTGAACCTGGGTATGTAATCGCCCCTAGAACGTTGCAAGCGTTGACTAGGATTGGTTTCCTGTTATGTTGTTGCCCTAGAGGAAAACATACAGTTAAATTATTATTATATTTCTTTTTTATGATAAGCGTGATTATGCACTTCGTGTATTGTGCAAAGTATTAGGGCTTTTGAAAATTAGAAGTTCAATTTATATGCTTGTTAAGAAGGAATTTTTGGGCCGAAAATATGTCCTGGGTTGATAGAAGGGCATAAATTATTGATGGAACCCCATTTTGATTCTACTCTTTCGATGAGTAAAATTTGATAAAATTAATGACCTTTATGGTGTTAAGATATGGTATGTTGATGATTCCTTGTGTGATCGATTTAATCACGTATCGACATAATGCCTTGATGGAGTAAGGTAATATCTTTCATGGTTCGTGAAAGTTAAGGTTTTCATCAACTGCTTAAGGTAACATGAAGTTCCTTAAATTAGCCAAACTTGTTTGTACTTCTTCCTGATGAGTGACCTTTCATTGCAAATTTAGAATGATTGTGATGGAAGGTCGTGAATATATTTTGTTGTCGAAAAGGGAGAAAGAAGCTCTGGAATAGTTTGTTTATGTGTCGAGTGTAATAATTGTAATTACATCGTTATAGAAGTTAGTTATTGGAGGATATCTATCTTCAATGGTATATTGTGTGTTTAATCTCTGCATAGGTTACTATAAACTTAGTGTTGAGATGTAAATTAAGGAGAGTTGAGAGACCTTTTCCTTTGTTTACATCGTTTATGATATTAGGAAGTGAGTTGACGTCGGAAAATATCAACCAAGTCTAGATTCATGGCTATGTTCCTCTAGAACGGGAGGGTTATAAATATAAGGTATTATGAAAATTGCAAGGATGTGTTTAGAATGCTAGATTTCCTACTCAACTTGGGTATTAATGAGGCTTGTCACTATTCCAGCCCTGGTTATGTTCAGTAGGTAAGCGGTTAGGCAATACCTATTCCGGACATTCTTACCGTCCTTTCCACTCATCCTTATTAGCTATGAAGTCACTTATTACCTAAGATATAATGGTTGTGGGTTTGAATATAAGATTTTCATCCTTTAAACCTTTTTGATTACATGATGGAACTTTGTTTTTACCCTCGTAGTTCGTTTATAGCCTATTTGGCCTATGGCCCTACGGAACGATCCCAAAACTATATTCCTTTTGGGCAGCTAAGATCGGGTCGGGTTTTAATCTTTTGACTTCACCTTGAGAATGTGGATTGATGGGTTACACTTTAGATTTCAATCACGTAATCTACGGGATCGCATATGATTGAAATCCTAATACTCTCAACTCTTGTGTCTAATCATTTAAATTTCATAGTCTTGCATATTTGGTTGTCAAACTTTTGTAGTTTTAGAGGTATTTTCATAACTAAAACTTATGGGTTTCTTCTTAGTTGATATGTTGAAAATTATATCTTGATTTTAAAAAAAAAGTTGTTAGAGGTTAGAACTTTGATCCATTTCCTGAATTAGAATGTTTCCTTTCATGATTTTGTTAGCTAGTAGCTTATTGTTGCTATGTATAGTCTTATCTTGCTCAGTTCTCGCGAACTGACTCAGGTTATTAATTGTTGCAGATGGCTTACGTGGTTAGATGATGGAAAGACTTGTAGATTATTGCATCAATCTTGGTTATAATGTTCCTTTGTACGAATGTTTATTATGTTATAAAATTTGGAAAGGGCCTTTGGACATTTTAGAAGAAGGGTCAGTGCCTAGTAAATGTATTGTAGAGTATTGTTGTTGTAACTGTTGAAACTTTGGCTTGTTTGGTTATCATGTGAAAGATGAAATTTGATTACCGCTTGGTTATGGGATATTCTAGTGAACTTTAACCCTTAGTATAGTAGCGGGGCATGTCCCATGTTATTACTCTCTTGCTCCCTAGTCATGGTTCAATAGAGATGATATGTCCCTTTGATTTGTACATCATGTTGGAATGAATTGATATAACCTTGTTTTGTTTTCACAAACGAGTATTGTTAAACTTTTCTCGAGTTAAAATGTTGAGTTGTAAATCCTCCTAAGGCATAGTAGTGATGAGTTTGTAAACACTTTAAAGTGAACAGGATATTCCTTATAAAAGTTAAATGAAAATTTATGTATATGAGCATATTAATGTAGATGTGATCCACTTGAAACCTTTGAGACCTGGAACAATCAAGAGGAATCTATCTTTTGTAACGAAATATGATTACTTATTTCTTTCCTGAGCCAAACTAATAAACACTATCCTTTTTCAGTGAAACCTTAAATGATCTCATGGTGAAATCAATGGTTAGATTTTAGATGATGATAGGATTTAATAAGTAGGAGTGAAAGTGATTAATAAAACCTTAAATATCTCTCTATCATTTGAAATGTTATCCTTTGTCAAACTTAATAAAGTAAAGTCTAGATGGAACATTTAACCAATCTTGATAAACTCTTAACCTCAATGAAAGACTGATAGTAAACAATGTGACCCTGAAGCTAAATTCTGTTGTCCTGTTCTGTTAACCCTTGCCTTGTTTCATGGTGACATTTCTTAAGAAAGGTCAAAGTTTGATCCTTAAACAAGAAGGTCATTGGTTATGAACCCTAAGCGGGTACTTTCCACTCTATCAGAGCTTATGCCTTCACCTGTGCAATAGAGTTGTGGAACAGGCGTTAGTGGCTTGAGTAAGATTAATTAACCTTGTAAGAAATGGAAAATGTTCTAAAATCAAATGAATAAGAAAGATTTGGACATAAAATTGATGATCCCAGTTTAGAAAGCTTGGCTTTAAGCTATTTAGTCAACCGTTGAAAAGAAAGAAGTTCTCCCTTGTGAAAAGAATTGTGTGAATCATTACATGAAAATTTATAAGAACGTAAGTTAAGAATTAAGAGACACTTTAGTAAACAAGAAAATTTAACAAGAAATTCCTCATGGGATGCCCTAGCTGTGAGTGTGTCATGTGGTCTGGACTTCCATGTTGTCTTGTCAAAAGAAGAGTACATTGTCCTTGATAGGTGTGAACGTTTCCGTGCTGACCTTGTGGTCTCTCCCCGTAACAAGTGGTTCCAAGTGTTGGTTGTAACCTTGTGACGACATGTTGTGTCGTGTTGAGTCAAAGCAAGTCAAAAAAAAAAGTTATCCTGTATTTCACTGCGTTGTTTTTGTGTTGGTATTTTTGGTGCGTTACAGTTGGTTTGGTATCAGAGCGTAGGTTCATGCTCTAAAAAACCTATGGGCAAGGATTGGTGTTGTATGGTGATGTTGCAAGGTGGTGGTGGTGTTACATGATCGAAGTAACTGCATGATGATGATTTATATTGGAAGAGTCAATCATGCTTAAAAAGCGTAAGGTGATTCCATTGTCATAATTGTGATATTAAAAACCACATTACAATTAGTGATGTATAATGTAACTCAATGTATATTTGTAAATTTCCTGTTAGGTGTGTAATTTAATAATCGGATTATTCTCTAACACTAGTGGATTCTAGGAATATTCACGTGTAATTACACTTAGAGGGCTACAGTGGGCCAAAACAATTAAAACAAGGCTCTCATTAAAAGGGGTTAGGAAAAACATTCCCTTGCCCCATTGTGATAGGTGGCCCCATCAATGTGTTGTATGACTCAGTTGCTTTTAGAAAGAACACATTGAAAATCAAGGACGGTAATTTTACCATCTCACCCACACGAAATGTGTGTACCTACCTTGTTATTCAGCAACTAATGTTATGTATCATGATGTTATCCACACTCAAAAAATCCTATAACAAAATTCCATGTAGATATGAAATGCTTCATGTCGTGATTTCCAGAGATCATAAGGTGAGTCCTATCTAACTCCCTATAAAACTCAAGTTATGGGCCGGGTGGGCCTGCAGGCCTAGGGTGCAGAAATTTTTTCCCAAGTGGTGTTCAAGTCGGCGGGCCTGGGGATGGAAAGTTGTGATCTACCCCGTATACCTACCATACGTGGGACCAAAAAATAGCTATGTGTACCCCACACATGCTCGCGAGTCCATGTACGGGACATGTTATGTTGTGAAAATTAAATTATACCCCAGCCGCTGAGGGACACATCGGTAGCAGTGTATGTTAAGCCAACGCAGGAAATTAGCAAGTTAGCATGGGACAAATAACTCGATTCAAAACTCGGTTAAGTAGATTAAAAAGTGACGCATGGGCTAAAAACTCACCTGCATGTGGTTGCTGATGTACTCACAATGCCATAGTGTATATATGGTCTATGTTTAGCCTTGTCGGATCGGTGGCGAAGATTTGGGATAAAGTATGACTTTTACGAGCACAAAGCTTCAGGACACTCCGACGCCTCCGCCGAGCAACGTCGTTGAAGTACCACTTTGGTCAGCCAACCATAAGGCTACGGGTCAGCAAGCGTGCGGGAGAATTTAGGAAAAATTTCCAAAAATTTACTTTTGAAGTGCTAAGGCTAAAAAAATAATCTGCACCTCCGCCAACGCCTTTCTAAGCCACGTGTTAGTCAATGATTGACTGTGGGGATGCGGGGCCGCAAAGGAAAATTTTCCAAAAGGACTTTTGTTTTACTAAGTAAAATTTTGACAATGAAAGAAGGTTTAGGCCAGCGGGGCGGTGGGGAACTTCATGATTTTTTAGCCCTTTCAGAAAAAAGTGAAAAAGCAAGTGTTTAAACCGCAGGTCCGCCAGCGAATATTTTAATAATTTAAATTTAACAGTTAGATTATTTTTGAACCCGAAATGAAGTAAAAACTTCAGAAGGCCATAACTTTGGATTGGGGAACTCATTTTTTGACAAATGAGGACTTTTCAAAAATCTATCAAAGTCCTCTTTGCATAGGAATCTTAAAATTTTAATTTTGAGGAACTTTGAAGGGTCATTTATAAGAAAACGTTCTATAGACTTTTAAAAGATGAACTGAACTTTTTAACTTACAAAATTTTGCTTAAATCCAACCATTCTTTCTCCTTCAACATGTCAAACAAACATGCATTTCTATGCCTTGGGAGAATCTAAGATGACTCGCATGGGTTAAATGATTGATTGATTGTTAATTTAAAATTTCCAAATATGACAGCAAAACAACTGTAAATTTGACCATGCCTGATTTTGAAGGATTTTTTTTTGTTATAGAATTTTCTTAAGTGATTTGGTTTGTTTGGGACCATTTTGATCTCCCTTAGATTGTATTAGTTTTTCAAATGTTTTTCATAGTTCCTTTTACAGGGTTGTTCTGCATCTTTTAATAAAAATTTGCAAAGTTTATTGTGAAATAAAAATGAAGTTTATACATTTCAAAAACATAGATTAATCTATTTATTTTACCATACTATAAAAACATTAAGCTCATTCCATGCTAGTCTTAGATGGTTATCTTTCCTTCAATCAAATGTAGAAACAAGAATACAACTTCTATTTTTCAAATCATGCATTTCAACAAAACAAAGTAATGTATTTTCTTCATATGTATTTCTTTCTTCCAAATAGAAATTCCTCAACATATTTCAACACATATTTTAAATATCAGTAACTCCATTTGTGGAAAATAATACAATTTCTATTTATATTGATCAAATACAACTTTACAAATTACAGCGCTTTCTCTTTTCCTTTCATTCATATGCACCTTCACGTTTCTTTACATAGTACAGATTTCAGTACATATCTCTTTTTCATTTAAATATAGGATTTCATTTCCAAAACAGAATAACTATCCAATGCAATTACTATTACAAGTCATCCACTTGAAGTGGGAAAAAGGTTTACTGTAACAACCCAAAAAAATACCAACACAAGGACAACACAGTGAAATACAGTGGGTAACTTTTTTTTTTGACTTGCTTTGACTCAATACGACACAACATGTCGTCACAAGGTTACAACCAACACCAGGAACCACTTGTTACGGGGGGAGACCACAAGGTCAGCACGAGAACGTTCACAACCTATCAAGGACAATGTACTCTTCTTTTGACAAGACAACATGGAAGTCCAATCCACATGACACACTTACAGCTAGGGCAAGCCATAGTAAGAAATGATTGGAGGTTATTTATTTTGATAAGACACCCTTTAGCTCATGACTTAAGTTTTCAGAAGGATTCAATATATGATTCACACAAATTCACCTTACCAACTGAGTTAATTTCTTATACACTGTAGAGAAGTTCACTTAAAATCTTCACTTTACGACAATAGAATTGTTTAGTTCCATTAACTTAATAAAGGGAATAATTAAATTCCACAAGGCTATCTGTCCATACTTACGCTACTAGAACTTGTTCATTACCCTTGCTACAACAAGAATTCGTGTTCAAAAAAATCAAGAGGAACTTACAAAGTATCCTGGGAAAGAGTTAAGGTCGAGTTAAATTCCTCTTTAAGATGTCATTAGTTATTACCAAGGTTTAATTGGAGCTTGGGGGTTTTATACGTAATTATTAACGCTTTTACTTAGGCTTAACTGAAAGAGTTTATCAAAAGGAAACTACTTACTTTCAAATAGGCTAAAAGATAATTGTGTGGTTTCTAAATTTCCTTCTCTTACTTTCTAGTGCTGCTTCACTACTGTTTCACTACGTTCCTGTGGTTATAGATGAAGCTACAAGCTAGGGAAGTAGACGTGTTACCTCCATTTTCCTTGGGAGCTGTAAGGTGTGTTCTTGTTGGGGATCCTCCAACAACTGCTTTTTCAGGGTTGTCCTTTTTAGCTGCTGCATTGAAGTGATCTAGTGGTTGGTCAGCCTTATTGAGGATGCTAAGTCTAGGGAAGCCTGTTTTAGATGTTATGGAAAGTGTTGTGACCAAGAGATTGTTTTTTGGAGATGTTTAAAGCTCATGGACTTCTTTTGCTTACAGGGTCTCAAACTAGGGCTGCTCCTATGTATGATGAAGCACCTGCAGTTGTTTAAGAAATATGCCTCAATGCAAATGTTGGAGAAAATTTCTTGGGAGATGAAGGTAGCAGGATATTTTTCAGACTCAGATCATGTACTGAGATTTGTATCTCCCAAAATCGGTTATGTGATAGTGAGAGTATTACTAGCAGACCTGGTGAAAAATTATTTAGCAAGGATTCACTATCTGAGACTCTTACTTGTTTTAGGCTGTAACTCATGGAAGAGAATCTCTTAGGTGCGGATCTGTTTCATATCAGGGTATTCATGAAGTACAATTTGCCTTGCAACTATATGAGCATCTTCAACGAGTCAATATGTTGGCAGGCATAAAGGTGCTGTTGGAATTATCACACCTTACAAGCTACAGCTGTCATGTTTGCACCGAGAGTTTGATGGTGTCCCCAAATTTGATGAAGGAAAAGGTTTGTGTGTCAATACGGTAGATGCCTTTCAGAGCCAGGAGCTCTGCTATCTTTCTTTCCTTTTTGGGTTGTCGTCAAATCTGCTTTTTATGGTGCCCTTGACGCTGGACTATAGTTCCATGCTGCTGTGCAGAAGACCTTGTGGGCATATCACTTTTGTGGCTGCTTTTGCCTATCTCTTTGGCTGCCATGTTATTATATGAGTGGGGATGCTTGGAAGGAAGGAGGGATTGATGGAACTGGTGCTCTTGTGGTCTGGACACTCAAAGTCTTTTCTTGTGCGGTCAACTACCAGGATGGGTCGTCAAAAAGTAGAGGATATAGTGGAGGGCGTGTGGCTGTAGCAGTCCTGCTAGATGGCTGGATGCGTTAAAACAGGCAAGATAGGCTAACCATATACATAATATGCTAGTATCTAATAACCTCTTGAAATGAAACTTTATCTTTCTAGAAATTGTTTTAAATTTGTGATTTTGTGGATTTGCGTTCAGTACATGGTTAACAGTTTGTTACTTCTGGTTTTTCCTCTGTTGGTTGTTCTTGTTGACGTAATCAAACCCATCTATATATATAAAACAAACAAAGGTTCCCATTGTATGCTTTGATTGATCATATGAAAAATATACGTATGTATATATGCATATATAATTTTAAAGTTACTCCCTTCTGGAAAAATGTCGCTGTTTCTTTTGTGAACCTGGGTATGTAATCGCCCCTAGAACGTTGCAGCGTTGACTAGGATTGGTTTCCTGTTATGTTGTTGCCCTAGAGGAAACATACAGTTAAATTATTATTATATTTCTTTTTTATGATAAGCGTGATTATGCACTTCGTGTATTGTGCAAAGTATTAGGGCTTTTGAAAATTAGAAGTTCAATTTATATGCTTGTTAAGAAGGAATTTTTGGGCCGAAAATATGTCCTGGGTTGATAGAAGGGCATAAATTATTGATGGAACCCCATTTTGATTCTACTCTTTCGATGAGTAAAATTTGATAAAATTAATGACCTTTATGGTGTTAAGATATGGTATGTTGATGATTCCTTGTGTGATCGATTTAATCACGTATCGACATAATGCCTTGATGGAGTAAGGTAATATCTTTCATGGTTCGTGAAAGTTAAGGTTTTCATCAACTGCTTAAGGTAACATGAAGTTCCTTAAATTAGCCAAACTTGTTTGTACTTCTTCCTGATGAGTGACCTTTCATTGCAAATTTAGAATGATTGTGATGGAAGGTCGTGAATATATTTTGTTGTCAAAAAGGAGAAGGAAGCTTTGGAATAGTTTGTTTATGTGTCGAGTGTAATAATTATAATTACATCATTATAGAAGTTAGTTATTGGAGGATATCTATCTTCAATGGTATATTGTGTGTTTAATCTCTGCATAGGTTACTATAAACTTAGTGTTGAGATGTAAATTAAGGAGAGTTGAGAGACCTTTTCCCTTGTTTACATCGTTTATGACATTAGGAAGTGAGTTGACGTCGGAAAATATCAACCAAGCCTAGATTCATGGCTATGTTCCTCTAGAACGGGAGGGTTATAAGTATAAGGTATTATGAAAATTGCAAGGATGTGTTTAGAATGCTAGATTGCCTACTCAACTTGGGTATTAATGAGGCTTGTCACTATTCCGGCCCTGGTTATGTTCAGTAGGTAAGCGGTTAGGCAATACCTATTCCGGACATTCTTACCGTCCTTTCCACTCATCCTTATTAGCTATGAAGTCACTTATTACCTAAGATATAATGGTTGTGGGTTCGAATATAAGATTTTCATCCCTTAAACCTTTTTTATTACATGATGGAACATTGTTTTTACCCTTGTTGTTCGTTTATAGCCTATTAGGCCTATGGCCTACGTAACGATTCCAAAACTATACTCTTTTGGGCAGCTAAGATCGGGTCGGGTTTTAATCTTTTGACTTCTCCTTGAGAATGTGGATTGATGGGTTACACCTTAGATTTCAATCACGTAATCTACGGGATCGCATAATTGAAATCCTAATACACTCAACTCTTGTATCTAATCATTTAAATTTCATAGTCTTGCGTATTTGGTTGTCAAACTTTTGTAGTTTTAGAGATATCCTCATAACAAAAACTTATGGTTTTCTTCTTAGTTGATATGTTGAAAATTACATCTTGATTTAAAAAAAAAAGTTGTTAGAAGTTAGACCTTTGATCCATTTCCTGAAATAGAATGTTTCCTTTCATGATATTGTTAGCTAGTAGCTTATTGTTGTTATGTATAGTCTTATCTTGCTCAGTTCTCGCGAACTGACTCAGGTTATTAATTGTTGCAGATGGCTTACGTGGTTAGATGATGGAAAGACTTGTATATTATTGCATCAATCTTGGTTGTAATGTTCCTTTGTACGAATGTGTATTATGTAATAAAATTTGGAAAGGGCCTTTGGACATTTTAGAAGAAGGGTCAGTGCCTAGTAAGTGTATTGTAGAGTATTGTTGTTGTAACTGTTGAAACTTTGGCTTGTTTGGTTATCATGTGAAAGATGAAATTTGATTACCGCTTGGTTATGGGATATTCTAGTGAACTTTAACCCTTAGTTTAGTAGCGGGGCTTGTCCCATGTTATTACTCTCTTGCTCCCTAGTCTTTATTCGATTGAGATGGTATGTCCCTTTGATTTGTGCACCGTGTTGGAATGAATTGATATAACCTTGTTTTGTTTCCGCAAACGAGTATTGTTAAACTTTGCTCGAGTTAAAATGTTGAGTTGTAAATCCTCCTAAAGCATAGTAGTGATGAGTTTGTAAACACTTTAATGTGAACAGGATATTCCTTATAAAAGTTAAATGAAAATTTATGTATATGAGCATATTAATGTAGATGTGATCCACTTGAAACCTTTGAGACCTGGAACAATCAAGAGGAATCTATCTTTTGTAACGAAATATGATTACTTATTTCTTTCCTGAGCCAAACCAATAAACACTATCCTTTTTCAGTGAAACCTTAAATGATCTCATGGTGAAATCAATGGTTAGATTTTAGAAGATGATAAGATTTAATAAGTAGGAGGGAAATTGATTATTTAAACCTTAAATCTCTCTCTAACGTTTGAAATGCTCTCCTTTGTCAAACTTAATGAAGTAAAGTCTAGATGGAACACTTAACCAATCTTGATAAACTCTTAACCTCGATAAAAGACTGATAGTAAACAATGTGACCCTGAAGCTAAATTCTGTTGTCCTGTTCTGTTAACCCTTGCCTTGTTTCATGGTGACATTTCTTAAGAAAGGTCAAAGTTTGATCCTTAAACAAGGAGGTCATTGGTATGAACCCTAAGCGGTACTTTCCACTCTATCAGAGCTTATGCCTTCACCTGTGCAATAGAGTTGTGGAATAGGCGTTAGTGGCTTGAGTAAGATTAATTAACCTTGTAAGAAATGGAAAATGTTCTAAAATCAAATGAATAAGAAAGATTTGGACATAAAATTGATGATCCCAGTTTAGAAAGCTTGGCTTTAAGCTATTTAATCAACCGTTGAAAAGAAAGAAGTTCTCCCTTGTGAAAAGAATTGTGTGAATCATTACATGAAAATTTATAAGAACGTAAGTTAAGAATTAAGAGACACTTTAGTAAACAAGAAAATTTAACAAGAAATTCCTCATGGGATGCCCTAGCTGTGAGTGTGTCATGTGGTCTGGACTTCCATGTTGTCTTGTCAAAAGAAGAGTACATTGTCTTTGATAGGTGTGAACGTTTCCGTGCTGACCTTGTGGTCCTCCCCGTAACAAGTGGTTCCAAGTGTTGGTTGTAACCTTGTGACGACATGTTGTGTCGTGTTGAGTCAAAGCAAGTCAAAAAAAAAAGTTATCCTGTATTTCTCTGTGTAGTTTTTGTGTTGGTATTTTTGGTGCGTTACACTAATCATCACCACCACAATCTTCTCCATTCACCACGCAACAATCTTTTAATTTAACATTTTTTTGTAGTGGGGGATGCACTTGCTTGAACCATCCAATTTCTATCAAATTTACAACTTTAACAAGGGTTTCCAACATGGATTTAGTCTTTGGGTTCCTTATAAGGTTATTTGCATTTTTAGAAAAGGAAAGGGACAGGTCTTACTAGCGTTGATGAGGCCCATGTGCCTTCACATGGGTGGGGGTTCACCTACTCCAGCTTGATACACACAACTTCCCTTCCCACACGCCCCCACCTACTCACCAAAAACTTCTCCAACCACTCCCATTCAACCGCCTTCACAGTATAATTTTTTTTTAATTTAATTTTAATATTTTTCTAAAAATATGGTTGACACTACATTTCCCTCCACTTTAAAAAACATCGTCCTCGATGTGAAACAAAACCGAAGCTCAAAGGGTAAGCAGACAAGAAATTCAATAAGAACACACATCCCTTAACAAAACAACTGGTCGATACAACACAACCACAAGGGATCAAACTAAATTTAAAAATATCTTAAATTTTAATGTTCTATGAAGATTCACAGTTCTCTTTTACTTTATTACTTATTATTTCCCTTCAGAGAATTTATTAATCTTAACTCTTAGTATTTCATTGTCTAGGAGTTTAGTTGTCTTATGTTCGTAGGTGCCAAACAGAATTGACATCACAATACCACATCAAGGATAAGAAAAACGCTAATGGTTTAGAAGACATATTTCTATATACTTCCATGATTGTATCACATCAAAAGGACTCAACTAACCCATGGAAAAAACATACATAGCTCTCACAACATAATACTTGTCACACATGTGCTCTTGACACAATAGTAACCATAACATAAGTAGACTACTTCAACATGGAATTCCCAAAAGTTATACATATAGAGGTTTCACGTAACTTGGAACAATAACTATAGTTACGTAGTGTCAAAAATAGGTCAAAGCATACCCTCAATGAGGAGCATCAATCTTCAACATCACAAAACAAGACTATACTCACATAAGTACAAATAAATAAAAGAACCAACACCATACATCTCTCAAAATATCACAAAAAAATTCCATATACCTCCCAAAGAATCACATAACTCCATATACCTCCCAAAGCATCAATCATACCCACACAAATCTTTTATGACTCCCTCAAGTCTCTTATGTATCCCTCAAGTCATCACAAAACTATTCCATATACCTCCCAAGCAGTAAAATAAAGATTTTTTTTTTTCACTCCACAAAAGAGGTCGGTCACCCTATGACCCTAGGTACATAAGGTCAAAACACCTCTAACCCAAGTGACATAATAACTCATGGTTCAACAACCCTCTAGTTATATGTAACTCATTAGGGTATACCCCCATACAACGAAGTAGGTCCATAGGTCCCACCACTCCATGGTGAATCCCATGACCCTATTCCAATACATTACGACATTAGAACCAACATAACAAACCACTAAAATGCTAAGTAACAAGATCTAAAGCCTTGGGCTAGGCTATGAGATTTTTAAAATTAAAAAGAAAATTTAAATCTAAGCAATTTTACTGACCTTATATGGCCAACAAGGGGGGTACTCAACGAGTTGCTAGCACTCGGAACATCGAGCCTCAGTGCATAAAATAACATATCAAATAATACAGGTGTCATCATCTCTATCTAAATCATCTCGCCACCACTTCGACAAGGCTCAACATAATCAAAATCACATAGGTTGAATCCATACGATAACCATATCAAGGAAGAGAAAAAAGTATAAATCGCCATCTACTGAGCCTAAGGTGTCCACGAAACACAATATGCATGACACCCGCTTAACAAGTGC